>JAZEWT010000007.1:25468691-25479903 GCA_036362905.1 Mordacia mordax | reverse complement strand
TCGTAAGCGGCGGTGGCGGCGGCGGCGGCGCCGACATGAAATACAAACCGAACCAGACACGGACGTACGACGGCGACGGCTACAGGAAGCGAGCGGCGTGCCTCTGCTTCAGGAGCGATGCGGAGCAGGAGGTGAGGCGCGCCAGGCTCTCTCCGCTGCTGGGTGGAAGCCGCTCTCTCGGGCTGCACCCCCCCCTCCTCCCCCGCTCACTCGCCAGATTTTGCTTTAAATACGGCGACAAAGTGCGTCTCAAAATGCCTGCGGACTCTCATAGACAAGCATAGACTCGCATAGACACCCGTAGACTCTCATAGACAAGCATAGACTCTCATAGACAACCATAGACTCGCATAGACACCCGTAGACTTTCATAGACAAGCATAGACCCTCACAGACAACCATAGACTCACATAGACAAGCATAGACTCTCATAGACAAGCATAGACCCTCACAGACAACCATAGACTCTCATAGACAACCATAGACTCTCATAGACACCCATAGACTCTCATAGACACCCATAGACTCTCATAGACAAGCATAGACTCTCACAGACAACCGTAGACTCTCATAGACACTCGTAGACTCTCATAGACACACGTAGACTCTCATAGACACTCGTAGACTCTCATAGACACTCAGACTCTCATAGACATCCATTGACTCTCATAGACACTCAGACTCTCATAGACTCTCATAGACATCCATAGACTCTCATAGACACTCAGACTCTCAGACTCTCATAGACACCCATAGACTCTCATAGACACTCATAGACACTCATAGACACTCGTAGACTCTCATAGACATCCATAGACATCCATAGACTCTCATAGACACTCAGACTTTCATAGACACTCAGACTCTCATAGACATCCATAGACTCTCATAGACACTCAGACTCTCATAGACTCTCATAGACACCCATAGACTCTCAGAGACACTCATAGACACTCGTAGACTCTCATAGACATCCATAGACTCTCATAGACACTCAGACTCTCATAGACACTCAGACTCTCATAGACACTCTCATAGACATCCATAGACTCTCATAGACACTCAGACTCTCATAGACACTCAGACTCTCATAGACATCCATAGACTCTCATAGACACTCAGACTCTCATAGACACTCAGACTCTCATAGACATCCATAGACTCTCATAGACACCCGTAGACTCTCATAGACACCCGTAGACTTGCACGAGGATCGATCGACTCCTCAGCGGTACCCGACTCTCACCCCACGTGCGCTAATCGCTGTACGCACGGTATGTGTCCAGCCTCTCGCACATGCTGAATCATGGTCACATTATATTGCACGTGAGGCTCATCTTCTACGTCTATGGGTGGTCTCTATGCGAGTCTATGAACATCGACATGTTTTATTATTACACGATTATTATTACTGTAGAAAGCACCCGGTGAGCTTGCAAGCTCTAGGTGCGGGATTCCTGCGACGCGACACACACGTACATGACGGCTTTGTGTAAGTTTGCGTGTCTGAGTCTTACGGATTTCTACTTAACGTCTCCGCGAGTGGGTGTCTGTGTGCGTTAGTAGATCGACTTACGTGCAGTTGTGTGGGGGGCTTCGATCTTTAACGTCATCACTGATCCGCGAGCGCCCCCTACTGATCCGTAGCGACCAGAGCCCAAGTGGGCCTTGACGTTGTAAACAGTTGTGCGCCCCTGAAATGTGCGAATCTCGAGTCTCTGGTTGCGCGCTAGCGAACCGACCCATCGGCATTTGGGGAGACAAAGACGGCCGGCTGCCACATCGCGGCTGCTCGCTCACAGCACGTGTTCCCCGTCCCTATGGTGACCTCGCGGGGGGTCGCCATGTGTGACGCTAGCAGCAGCGTTACATTCACGAGGCTGATGCCAATGCGTTGCGCAGTGGTAACGTTTACGCCTCGCCAACAGAAAGTCCTGTCCGAAGCGGTTCGTTCCCCATCACGGGCTCACTTCTGTGTGGTGTCGATGTATGTCTCCTGTTCTGCGTGGGGTTCCTCCGGGTTCTCTGCTTTCCTCCCACAACTAACAACCCCCCACCCCACCACCCCCGGACTCGTTACTTAATGAATTGGTCGATACATTATAATATACAGGACGCAGCCCTATGGCGGTTTGACGTCAGCTGACCGCGAATAGCGGACGTAGTTAATGGTCGGCATCCTGCGCCACCGACCTGGTGGTCCGGGTTCGAGTCCCGTGCACGGCTACCATCACTGGTGAATATCTGAACCTGCTCCTCCTCGGCCCACTCAGCCTTTAGTGAATACTTGGTGCGGTGTGTGGTGCTGGCCACCCACCCGCTTGTGTGCCGTGCTGGCCTTCATAGACGCACCCTAGCAGCCCTTGCCCAAGCAGCTCGATAAGGTCATTCTCAGCGGGTGGGTCGCGACCCATCAGTGTTTCGCGAGCGTCACTTAGAGGTCTGTGGAGGCCATCCTCGGGACAAGTGGGCCTTGAGGCGCAAGAGGTTGAGAACTCCTGGCTTCAGGTGACTCGTTTGCGAATTGCTCTCTTTGGCTGCTCTTTCGGGATAGCCGTGTCTAGCGTTACTAATCTCGCCACCGTGATATTTCACCTCCGACGTTGGAGACATTCGGGTTTGTTTTAGATATGTCCGTGTTACTGTTCTCTGGAGAAAGGCGGATCATTAATAGCTGTGCTTCTGTGGCCTGCCCTACGTTAAGCTTGTTGTGGCCACTCTTCATACGAAGTTAGTAGTTCCTAGGTTACAGTCGGCGCAGTGTTACTTCGTTATTTTTAAACACCGTTATTGAGCGCAGGCGCAGCGTTGTAACAGATAAGAGCAGCGTGTTTGTTGAGTTGAGCGCGGTTTTTTTTTGTGAGTGCACGTAGATAAGAGGGAGGCGAACGATTTAGATCGTGAAGAGGTCAGAGGCCAGACACGGGTGTGAGGTGACCAACAGTTGGAGCGGCTCTTGTCAGCCTTTTCGACCCCGAGGACCACGATGGTCTGGTCTCCACGGCCACACTACGTATTGCTCGCGGCCCACTGATGGGTCGCGACCCACAGGTTGAGAATGGCGGCTTCGTACCGAGAGGGAGCCAGTGCTGTCAGCCATGGGAATTGACGATGCCCTCATGCGCGCTGGCTGCACGTGACTGTGCCAGCGTGAGAAGTGGTGGCGCAGCGCTTACCGCGCTGCGCGATAAACCCGCAGGGCCTGAGTTCGATCCTCGCTCGCGACCATCACCAATATGAATTCGTCCCAAGCCTCCTGCAGATCGACTCAAACGAGGCCCCGGTGTGGTGTATAAGCACCGCCACTAGGCAGATGAAGGCGACTGGGTCTGAAGCTGGCCACCCATCCCCTCCTAGGTGCTACTCACAAACAGCACTTGACTCTCGAATCCGTTGAGACTATATGGGTGATCTTTATGCGAGCACATTGCCCATTGTTTTGATGCCTGTGTAAGCCACCCAGCGTCGCATGCTCGCCAGGGCCGCCCCACGTACGCGTAACCGATCCCTCCTCGCCAACATTGCTCGCGAGCATTGATCCGGGGCCACGTGCTGCCCTGGAGTGAGAGAACGACTCAGAAATTGACTCGCGTAGGTTTGCACTGAGATGCATGACGCGAATCACTCTTCTCTCCTTCGCGATATCTTGCCTCCCACTTTGAAGGCACTAAATTGTTCCGCGGAAACACGTTGCGCTGTACATGGCAAGATATTTAACGCAACACGGTTTGGCCGAGCAAATTCATCACGCGCGGTGACACCTCCTAGCAGGGAGGCGAAACGTGGCGAATGTGCTGTCCCAAAAGAATAGCTACGGAGAGCGCTTTTAATCGCACATTGAGCCGTGACGAACCTGCACCAGTACATTCCGCATCTCATGGGCGGCGCTGGTTTAACGCAAGAAGGAACTGCATCACCGCTTGCGAGGTGGCACGGCGGTTGCGGACGCTGCCACGGCAGGTGGAGCATTGAGTTGAATCAGGGCAACACCAGTGGCGGCGCTGGCCCAAATACGCAGCCGCTGCTGGAGTCCACGGAACCTGCTTGAGAGGGCAGGCAATTCCCGCTCGATGAAATTGTGGCACCGACAATTGTGACTCACAGCGGGGACCGCCTTTCTGTGTGGAGTGTGAATGGTTGTTATCAATGAAGAGCAAAACGCTCTTGTCCACGGTGATTTACATCATCACACACACATTTCCGGTAAATAAACATTTAGGAAATAAATACCACCAGTTGCTCAATATTGCGGTGTCAAAGTATTGTTTTCAGACCTATAAGTAATAGTTGTGCAGATATGCCTTGGACAGTTTCTGAAATGACGCGAGGTGACTCCGTGCTCCTGATTTCTATTGGGATGTCATTCCACCACGATGGGGTCGGGGGAGTAAAGTGGCGAGTCTTGGAGCCACTCGACCAGAAGTTTCCGAGAAAAGGGAGCGAGAGAGGCGATAGAGGGAGATGATGGAGCAGAGAAAATATAGGAGATTGGTGAAGACAGCGATGAGGTAAGAAACCGGTTTTGAATTTAACGCGTGCAGCCACCGGCAGCCAGTGTGGAGAGCGAAGTAATAATAATAATTGCACTTCTAGAGCGCTTTTCACTCGAGGGTCACAAAGCGCTGCACAGAGCTGTGGAGAGAATGACGTCCGCAACAACTACGACATGAACGGCATATCGGCAACAACATCAGAGCGCGTTAAATTGAAAGTCAAATAATTGTTATAAATTAGAGCAGGATGTAAAATGAGAGATGAAATTTATTTTTAAACGAAGGAAGGAATAAGTGTACCTGAGCAGGTGCAGGTCGGTAGCGAGCCTTCATCCCCAGACAACAACAGTGAGCCGTATCAACAGTCGTAGCCAGAAGACTTGAAAGCCTTACGGAACAAGTCAGTCTTGAGATGGGATTTGAAGAGGCCCAGGGACTCAGCTGATCGAATCTCCAATGGAAGGGCATTCCAGAGTCTGGGAGCAGCACGCAAGAAGGCTCTGTCACCCATCGAATGGAGGTGCGATGTGGGCACATGCAGCACATCCATATTGGAGGATGGAAGTTCTTGTGTTGAGGAGGGTGCCTAAAGTAGATCACGGATTTATGTTGATTCATGAGGAGATGAAGATGTGTGTTAGCTTTTCAGCATCGCAAGGTGACAGAATGTTACGCAGTCTGGCTGTTTTATGGATGGAAATAGGCAACCTTGGTCACCTCGTGAGTTGTGTGTCTAAGGTGAGTGAGGATTCAAAAGTCACTGATAGACTCCGTACTGCCTTAGCAATTTCAATTGTCTGTTCGACAAGCATCAGTTGGATGGGTTCAACCTTGGACAATTGGTGTGGCGTTATGACAAGAAAAACTTACGTTTTGTCATTTAGTTTTAAGAATTTTGAATTGAGCCAGTCTTTCACAGTTGAGTGAGGACGACATGCAAGGACCAGGCGCATTGATGGAGAGCCTTGCGTTTAGATGTTATCGGCATAGCAATGGTAGCTAAGATTGAAGCTGCACATAATATGGCCAAGTGGTTGTATGTAGATGCTGAAGAGGAGTGGGTCGATGACTGAGCCTTGAGGAACTCCAGACACAACAGGATGAATGTCTGAGTTACGTCCTTCGAGGCTGACAAATGACTCCCGGTTGGAGAGGTTGGAGCTCAGTCAGTGTAGGGCATAGCCAGAGACCGCTATGCCCTCCAGTTGCTCAAGTAAGGTAGGCTGGTCAGTGATATCAAAGGTAGTGCTCAGGTCCAGGAGGACAAGAATACTTGGCCAGCCTTCATCAGCAGTGACAAGCAGGTCATTAACTACTTTGACCAGAACAGTTTTAATACGATGGCCGAATCTGAACCCATGTTTGCAGCGGTCGAGGGGTCATTGTTGAGAACGTGTTTCTGGAGTTGCACGGCAACTGCTCATTCAAGGACCATAGAGAGGAATGGGGCAGCGCTTTATGATCCTCGGGTGAAAAGTGCTATAAAAATGCAATTATTATTATTATTGCATTTGAGATGGGGCGATAATTATCAGGGATTGGGTGTTGCAATCAAGGCCAGGTTTTTTGAAGAAATGCTAGAGGTAACCGTGGCACACTTGAATAGAGATGAAACGATGCCGGAGCAAAATGAGTTATTGAAGAGATTAGTGACGAAGGTGGCGAGGGATTTGAAATTTGCCCGGATGCGTTTTGATGAAAAGGGGTCAGGGAGCAATTTGTGGACCGATTTGTTAATTAATGAAGAGACATCAGATTCCATTAACTCGGAGAATTCCAGGAGTTTTGAGATCAGGATATGAGAAGGAACATTTGTTGAGGTATTGATTGGTTGGTTGTTGAGACTGGCTAGAGATAAGGTGGGTAGACGTGTCGGATGGGAAAAGTTAGGAAGAGCAAAAAACTAGGAGAGCAGTAGAATTTTGAAAAAGTTGGACTGATAGAATGTGCAGGCAGACCAGCAAGGAGAGCATTGCAGTCGTCCAGGTGGGATAGAACCAAAGGCTTGATCAAAAGTTAAGCTGAGTCCACGGCGAGAAAAGGATAGATTTTGCGGCTGTTGACTAAGCGAAACTTATTCACGGTAGATTGGGGATGTGGAGATGATATGGAAGAGAAGAATCCAGGGTGTCACGTTGGTTCTGAACAGATGATTTGTCCGAGCGACGGAGATGAGAACGGAAAGATTGCTTGGATGGGGTGAAGAAGATGTCAGAAAGAGGATATCTGTTTTTGAACGGTATAAATATAGATGGTGTTCACAAATCCACGATGAAATCGCCGAGAGATGGTATCCAATTTTTGAAGAAATGTCAGAGGTAGAGCAATGGAAGGAGAAAGCTGGACATAATTTGCGTATAGGTGATAATACGAGTCAAAGGTAGTGATTAGTGGGCCAAGAGTACGGATGTAATAATAACAATATTTGCATTTCTAGAGCTCTTTTCACCCCAGCGTCACAAGAGGGAGAACAGCGGAAAGCCAAATACTGAACCTTGAGGGACACCAGTGAGTCAAGAGTAGGAAGCAGATATTGAGCTGCGCCAGAACATCCGCTAAGGGCGATTGGTGAGATAGGAAGAGAGCCAAGATGGTACAGTTTCACCGATACCTAAGTTCGACAGAATATTGAGGAGAAAGTTACTCAGTGTCAAAGGCAGAAGACAAATCAAGCAGACCCATAACAGGGGAGAAAGACGCGGCATGAGCTCACTGACGAGCGTTTGTGATGGAAGAAGAGTGGTTTCAGTTGGGTGTCCTGCACGGAAACCTGACTCGAGGAGGGAGAGAAAAGAATTGTGGGAGAGAATAGCTGATAATGGGTGGTGGACAGCACGTTCCAGGCTTTGAGAGAAATGGGAACAGAGATACCGGACGATAGTGATATTGGATGGGTATTGGGTGCGGTTTTTGTGGATGGGAATCACACATGGATGTTTATAAGCGGAAAGGCAGAAGCCTAGAGGTAAAGGAGTGTTCCAGGCTTCAGCCGATGTCTGGAATATGTGAGTGGGAACTGTATGTTGGATGCGTGAGGTGGGTGTGTGTTGCTGAATCGGGCTATAGTCCCAGTTGCAATGGTCCGTGGTCCCGGCCGCTATCAGCCGCTGCCACTGGACTTTGATGTGGACCATACAGCGCAGTCCAGTTCAAGCCACTGTTGTACTGTACTCATGCGCTGCCACCTGTACGTTGCCCTTGGACTGTAGTCCTGGGGCACGGAGCAACTCCTCGCTGCGATGTGAGCAGCTGCAGGGAGTCGCAGTGAAACGTGGCGATAATATAATTGCCTTTTTAGAGCGCTTTTAATCCGAGGGCCACAAAGCGCTGCACAGAGCTGCGGACAGAACGGCACGTCAACAAGGACATTAGAAGGGAAAAACAGCAAAAGCAACATTTCTTTAAAATACATACACATGTCCGCATAAGAACATATATATGCATTTCTAGAGTGCTAATGACCCGAGGGTCACAAAGCGATGAGGTGACTCCGTCCGTTGGCCGGATCCCTGACACGGGGGCAGGAGGAACCGACGAGCGACGTCACTGGACAGAGCGGTGTGATGGTGATGGTGGCAGCGATACGAGATGGAGGGCCGCGGCCGAGCAAACGATCCAGCGAGCGCCGGATCAGCTCGTTCTGTCGGGTGTGGAGCGGTGGTAGCAGCTGGGTCGCTCCACCCCAACTATGACAACGCCGTAGCGCGTTTGACAAGACGCTCGCATACTTACACGCACCAGGCAAACATTCCCCTTGTAGCATAAACAGACTGTTGGGACAAGTGCTGTTAGCGTGCACGTTTAAAAGCCGGCACGTGAGGGGGTGAGTGACCAGCACTACACCCTGCCACCTTTGTCTCCTTAGTGATGTCTACACACTATACCAGGTACGTATTTGAGGCTGAGTCGACCTAAGGGGGACCCAGTATCGGTTCAGAAAATCGTCACTGGTGTTGGTGCCCGTGGGTGGAAACTGCACTCTGGTCACCGGGTGTTCAGCGAAGCGTTCTAACCACTACACTTCTACACTACCATTCATCCAGAAATACTCGCATATTCATCCACCAAGACTGGCGTACTCGTATACTCTCGAATACCCATGCACTCACTCGTGCAGGGTGACCCGGTGTGACGCCCTCACTCCTGATTATCCACCACTCCACTGGACGACATCAATTATTCAGCTGCGCAATTTGTACGCGATGCAGTCGCAACGCTCACCCAGGCCGCCCGTGAGTGAGTGAGCGAGCGAGTGTTTGCGGCAGACTGGGTCTGGAGAGGTGTGCAGAGGCGCACGAGGGCAGGATGCCTGCGTGTGAGTGTGTATGTGAGTAACTTCCCCAGGTTGAGTCAGATCTGCAATCGCGAGAAAGGGCGGCCCGGTGTCGTGCAGTCCACCCACCCCCTGGGGCACCGTGCTCACCTTTATAGGTGCTTTAATTCGAAGGCTTTCGTGACCAATATTATCAATGAAATCCATTTTTTGGGTCAGGTCACATAGGAAATTTTATTTGCCCGACCAGTTGCTGGTGCGAGTGCCTGATGATGCTGAACGTTGTTGCCAGCGAAACGTCGTATGCATTTTTTGTAAAATATGGTGGGGTCGCTTTTCAACGCACCGGTGTGCTGAGATAGTAAAGGAATTGGCGCGTCTTCTGTTCAACGTGACAACCCCTTGCTGATTGGCCGTGTCGGGTGGTGGAGGGTTAAACGACACTATTTTATAATTTAAAATTTTCTTCGTGAGCTGACCCAAAAAATGGATTTCATTTATAGGTGCTGCTCGCCTACAGTACTTGACCCTAAAGACTGGTAAGGCTATACCGGGATCTTTGTATTTGTTTGCGTGTGTTTTGAGCACTAGTGCAGTGGTTAGCGCGCTGTACTACAATTCCTGGCACCCGAGTTCGAGTCCAGTTAACCGTTTGGCTGTCTTCATCGTCTCGGCTTCTCTGCAGTTTCCTCGCACCCCTGAATGCCTCTCAATGATTCATTATCAATGCCCGCTTAATTCTCTACAGGGTCGCTTGGGGGCTGAAGCCTATCTCGGCCGACAGAGGGCGCAAGGCGGGGAAATACCCAGGATGTGACGCTAGTACATCGCAGGTCACACTTTTTGGGAGAAAATTAGACGATGGGAGGAAATCGGAGTACCCAGCGAACACGCAAACTCCACACCTTCGAAATTGAATTTGCGCGGCGTGTTACGAACTGTATTTGTGATGTATTGTTCTGTCTTGGTGCGAGCGTTGTTTTTCCCTTTTTCTCTCCCATAACACCGCGGGGGTCGTGCGGCAGAACCGTGACCTATGCGGCCAGACGGCACCCACTCTCGCCAGATCTTACGGCCGGCCGAGGCGACGTGGGACCTAGGCGAGCGGTGTGCGACGGAGCGGTGTGCGACGGGGACATTGCATTTGAACCAGTCAGGTTCTATCTAATCTAGAAGGAAATTGTTGAGCTGATGTAGCTGTTTGTAGCCTTTGTCCAGTTGGGGGGGGTGAACAAGTCTGTAGAAAACTTGGGCTATGCTTCAGATTAGACTCTGGCTCATCACAGGGCACTGGGGACAATTTAATCAGCAGGCCAATGAATCCAGGCAGCATATCTTGGGACTTTGGGAGGAAACTGAAGTATCCTGCATAAAACAACACGGGACACGGGAATGTCACACAAGCGCCACATGGTACAGCGGCACCTGAGCGAGGATTCGAACTCGGAGATTTTCATTGTGAGGCAGCAGCGCTGTTCACAATGTGGGTGGCTCGGTGGGTACTGGGGGAGGTGAAGTTGGAGATGAGAGAGGAAGTGCAGATAGAAGGGAAAGTCGAGAGAACGTGAAACAGCCGACCCAAATATAGTCATTGTACTATGGGCTTCACGAATGATGCGAGTCTTGTGTAGCTCTATGTTTATCTGTGTGAGTCAATGGTTCGTTGTGTTGTTAGTATGTAAATTGTGTAAAGGAGACTGCGTTCGTCTCCATGTAAGTTTGTGGATTCCGTTCATCTAGCTACTGCCACCACACCGATTAAAAACGAACACGACACTAACACCATGTAACACCACGCCAACGCCACAGTAATGCCATAGTGACACCAGAGTAATTATTCCGGCGTACATGATTGCAGCTCGGAGCAATCGTCGTAACGCTGTAGGTTTGTCATGGCTCGATGTGTGCGAATTGCTCTCTACAGCTGCTATTTCAGGAGTAGCTGTATCGGGTGTCCCGAAAGAGCAGCTATGGAGAGCAATTCGCACCATCGTCGTCATCATCATCATCGTCAATTTGTGGTGGTGGCGGCAATCGTTTGAGAGCTGAGCCCCAACTGTTGAGAGGCGGCTAGCAGCGGCGACACAAACGTGATTTATTTCGGGCAGTGACATTGGCTGTAGCGTCAACGTGATTCTCATGTGCGTCTGACAGTGGCCCAACCAGCACAGTCCTCCTGCCCACCGGCCCACCTTCCCGTTATCGTTTCGGGGAGGCAATTGCATTCGTGAGTGCGCGCGTGGTCGGCGGTTAGCGCGCAGTGTGCAGAACCCGGTCACCCGCGTTCGATTCCCACTCGCAGCCATCGCCATTGACAGTTCCACGAAGCGGTCGACAGGCAGCGGCACGATGCGACGGCGCGTGGGCACTCGGCGCAGGCGGTCGGCCACAGAGCGCCTTGTGCACGGCGCGGGTGGGCGGATCGCCACCGTGTATTTACACCGTG
>JAZEWT010000007.1:25457726-25468591 GCA_036362905.1 Mordacia mordax | reverse complement strand
GAAGTGCCGTGAAATTGGCCGCCGCCACCCCCTCCCCCCCCCCGCACCCTGGTCTGTCTTGCCTTCATCTGGAAAGCAGTGGGAGGCAGGAGATGGCGGGGGGGGGGATGGGTTTAATCCAATCGATCGCCTTGTCTTCCTCACTGCGCCTCTTCTTCGCCCACTCGCTGGTGAGGAACCTCGTGAGGAACACGCAGTCGCCACTCCTCCCACCGCCCCCGTCGTCGTCGTCATCATCGGCTATTATCCATCCACTGCTGGATGAAAGTCTCCTGGGCAGTCACTTTCTCGCGTAATCTCACAATGTACCTACGGTAAAAGGCTAATAATACGGCACCATATAGTCTGGATAACCCGATTGTCTGGCATTTGGCTAGGTTAGTGCAGTCGTGGGTGTATGTCGCAAAAAATTGTTATGGTTAACATATATTTACATTAATTATATATATTTACATTCTTGAGCGGCAATATAAAAAGGTGATATTGTTGTGTAGAAGAGCAACATCCAGTAAAAGTGTGACGATTTTACTCATCGTCACACACGTTGTGTAAAAGTGTCGTAAATATCCATTGTATAAACGTGCTTTGAGCAGTTTCCAAAATGACGCGAGTGACCCTGTGATCCTGATTTCTATTGGGATGTCATTCCACCACGGTGAGGCCAGGGGAGTAGAGTGGCGAGTCTTGGAACCAATCGACCAGAAGTTGCCGAGCAAAGAGAGCAAGAGGGTTTATAGGGGGATGTGGCTGAGCAGAGATGAAATGTAGCAGCTGAAGACAGCGATGAGATAAGAACCAGTTTTGAAATTGCTGCGTGCAGCCACCAGTAGCAAGTGTAGAGAGCGAAGTAGAGGAGTCGGATGGGAAAAGTGAGGATGAGACAACTAGGTCAGCAGTAGAATTTTGAATAACTTGAAGTGGACGGATAGCATTTGCAGTTGTCCAGGCAGGATAGAACCAAAGCGTGGAGCACGAGTTGAGTGGATTCCAGGGTACGAAAATGATGCATTTTTCAGATGTTGAATGAGTGAAACGAGCAGGGTATGGCGATAGATTGGAGATGTGGAGATGATGTGAAAATATCTAGGGTGATGCTAGAAATAGTTGTCCAACAAATAGAGATGGAAAAGGAAAGATCAGGTGAGAGGGGTGAAGATGACGGAAGAAAAATGATGTTAGTTTTTGAGAGGTTTAATTGTAAGTGATGCTCACACATCCATGATGAAATGGCCCGGACACAAACACTTCAGGAAGAAATGTCAAAGGTTAAATGAATGGAAAGAAAGAGCTGGACATCATCGCCGTGTAGGTGATAAGAACATCCAAAAGAAGTGATCAATAAGCCAAGTGAGTAGATGTACAAAGAGAAAGACTGATGGCCCTTGAGGGCCATCAGTCGGCAAAGAGTGGGAAGCAGACGTTCAGCTGGCACCCCCTTAGTCCTGAAGGTGCCCGATTTTCTGACTCATATCTCAGTTGTGTCTCGATGTTGCCATGGCATCGGGCAAGATTGCCTGCACAGCGTTGCCTAACATTCCAGGCAAAGTTCGGGCGTCAGTGGAACCGCACTGTTGTGATTTGCTTTAACGCTGATGGGCAGACCTTCGAGAGAGCAGAACGGTGCTCACGTGTGATCAGCCCTTTGTGTCACTTGCTCGGTGCCACGAGGAACTGGCCCCAAGTCGTCCTGTGCATCTCATCATCTCCACCACTGTGCTGTCAGAGCTGGCAGACAAACGCAGAGAGAGCAAGCAGAGTGGCTATGTAGCGGTAGCGCTCCCATCTCTAACACTTGTTCTTATCGTACCCCTACCAGGATGTCTATGCAGCAGTAACAGCCACGTCTCCCCAGAGAATGAAATTCCTGCCGAGGTAGTTCAATTCCCACCTCGGGCGCATTTCTTCGTGGACTTGATGTGTTCTGCTTTCTGCATGGGTTTCCTCTAGGTTCTCCTGTTCCCTCCCACAACTAAAAATGCACTAAATATGTGTGTTTCTTCTGCAAACTGGGCACCTTGTGAAAGGTGTCTATTTGGTGTTTTACGATCTTAACACCTGTGTAATTGCCAGAAATCGTAAAACTTTTCTCTTATTTACATAAAAAAGCACTAATTAATGAATTGGCCGATGACATCAATATGCGACACAGTGTCTGGAAGGTTGGCGCTGACTGACCGAGTGGCTGGCTCCCCCCTTCTCTGCGGTTTCCTCGTGGCTCTGGCATTGAACAAATACGTGCCATGCATTATAACCTTGAAAATAAAAATGTCAAATGCAATTTTCTGTTTTAATATACATTCCCAATTGGCATGACATGCGGCTCCAGTCTGCGCAGCCGAATCTTCCAGCGTTCCCTGCTGCGTCACGATCGCCCGTCGAGGAGGCCACTGCTGCGACCGCATGCGGCGGCTCGACCCGGAGTGCGAATCATCATGCATCGAGTCATGAAAACCTACATCATTACAACTAAAATAATGGTTAAGCAAATAAAGGAAGGAATAAGTGTTCCTGAACGGACATAGGTCAACAGCGATCCATCATCCAAGCACAACAGCCGTGATCAGCATAAACAGTCCTAGCCAGAGGACTTCAATGCCTTACAGAACTAGTGAGCCTTGAGACGGAATTTGAAGATGCCTAGGGACTCAGCTGACCGAATTTACAATGGAAGGGAGTTCCAGAGTCTGGGAGCAGCGCGCGAGAAGGATCTATCACCCATCGAATAGAGGTCCGATCTGGGCACATGCAGCAACTCCATATTCATTTCCATAGTTAAGAGTGCTAGCAGGAAGCAGTAACTATGCTCACAGCGATAGAAGAGGTCATGTGTGTCGTAGTTGGGGTGGTGAGTGTGGTAAGTGAGTGCGGTGAGTGTGGTGAGTGAGTGACGGGGTGTGATTGCCTCTAGATGGATGAGTGTCTATGGGCAGCTCACACTGAGTGGGAGACACTGAACTGGCACTACTGGGATCGCGGGGTGAATTGTGGTCAGCTGTCCCCGATTAACCGGCTTGTAACCGCACGTTGCTGTGTGGCAAGACAGAGCGCTGTGGATGTTATCAGGGAGAGAGATGGTGCCGTGTCTGCGGTTCCTGTGGCTTGCCCGGGTGTTGCTTGATAGAGATTATATTTACATTAGGGATGGAGATGGGGCGATTTATTCAGCAGACCAACTATCCTAGATAGTCGTATGAATGTACATTTGGTCTGTGGTAGGAAATCTGGGTACTCGGCAACATTCTACGCAGACACAGGGCGAACATGCGAATGTGGAGGGGTGGATACGGAAGAGGACCGCTATCTGCTTAGTTACTTGTTACTCACATTGTAATGGTGTGAGTTATGGCTGTGTATCATTCACAGCCTCCAACGTGCGAGGCGAAACGTCCTGAAGATGAGAGCAGGGGCACTCGGCACCGCGATGTCAAAACCACACCCAATGGAGAGCAGTTGGGTTAGTTTGTAGTCTTCACAATGGCTTGACTGCTTATGTTTTGCTTATTATAGATTTACGTCAAGCTCGGATACATTTCGTAGAGGCAGGGTCTTTGCCTGTGAAGAGCGAGCGGGCAGTTTTCCAGCATCGGTTTGTCAGCAGGGTGCCTACGCACCGGTAACATCTGCGCCTCCTCACGGAAAGAAAACCCTGCCTGAGGTGATTCAGTTTCCGCCTCGGGCCCTTTTTTTGTGCGGAGTTTGTGTGTTCTCTCCCGGTTCAACGTGGGCTTCCTCCGAGTTCTTCGGTTTCCTTCGACGAATGAATAATCTGACTAATAAAATAATGAACTGACAAATAACATCGTGATGTATAGGACGAAGGTTTGGTGCGTTGGCACCGGTTAATCGAGTGCTTGATTCCCCCCGTCTCTGCATTTTCCTCGCGCTTCTGAGTAATTTTGTCTTCGAAATAATGTCTCCGACTTTTAATGAATATTGCGCCGCGTGGAATAATGAATAATTCGTTAATTTTTGTTATTGGTTCTAACAGCGTGACGCATGGCGAGACTCTGAATGTCGAAATCGGGTTCGAGGTTTCCGTGTGACGAAGCAATCCTGCTGAAAGCACGCAAATCTCGGAGACAGTGATGCTTATGGTTCAGAAGACTGAAAGCATCATGAATTGAAATCAAGAAATGCATATAAAGCTCAGCCAATCCTGGAGGCCAGATATTGAAGTCAGGAATGCATAGATATAGAACTATTGCGTGTGGACATCAGAAGGGGATCGTCTAGGTGTGTGAAGGGTTTATTTTCATGAGATGCAAATTAGGGGACTAGCCACAGACAAAGCAGGGAGGGGGTAATCACAGTTCCGGGGGTGGGATTAAGATAAGGAAATTAATGTCACGGTGACTCAGATGCGGACTGACACAACAAAAGATGACTCGACACATGCATAGTGCCCACACATATAAAGGAGCAACGGGAACTACGCACGCACACTGCGCCTGAGGTTGTGTCTAACGTGTGAGGAGGCGAAACGTCGCGAGGAGAGGAGAGCCATCGACGCGGTTGTCCCGATAGAGCAGCTTTTCGAAGCAATCATCAGCTTTAATTTCGTTCGATTCCCACCTCGGTGCCTTTCTGTTTCGAATGTGTGTTCTCTTCCTGTCCTCAAGGTTCTCAGGTTTCCTCCCAGAGCTAAAAAAAACCCCTCGTTAAATAATTGTCCGCTAACATAATCTACAGGCACACTCTCTGTGGTTTCCTGCAGCGCCTTGAGACCTCTGGGTGTATAAATGTACTAAACAGTAATTAAAAATACCGTTGGGTGTTGGCCAACGAGTTCGATTCCCGACCTCAGCTAATATCAGCGGCACGTAATGCCTGCACGTGTCCTGGGCCGCCCTTGGGTTTCTCACATGTATGAGCGCATCATAACGCCCCTAGCGCCATCGCGGGAGACACCGGGGCACCCCGCGGTGGAGGAGGGATGAAGAAGAGAATCAATCGTGCGGTGGTCCATCGCTCAGCCCCGCGAGTAACCGGGTGGCGGGAGGGGGTGAGGAGATTAGTGGCCGTGAGGGTGGTGGGGTAGGGTAGCAGTGGTGAGATACAGCACAGCCCTTTGCATCACGGCGTTGAAGGCATCATGGCTAGCCTGATCGTCAAGCTGACAATTATTGTTTTAGCAGACGCCCTGCCTTGGGCGATTTACATCGTTATAGAGGTGTCGTAGTTAAACCACAGAGCGGCGAGGGGAAGGCAACGAGGGGAAGGCAGGTGAGGGGAAGGCAGCCATGCATTCAGCTGCGCCAACATTTGCTTCACGATGTTATCGGACAATTAATGCGTTTTTTTTTAGATGTGGGAGGAAACCGGAGAACCCGGAGGAAACCAATGCAGAACAAGGGCAGAACACAAACTCCATACAGAAAGGTGCCTTAGGCGGGAATCCAACCACCTGGGGCAGGGCTTTCTTTTTGTGAGCCACAGACGTGACCATTGCGTCACCCTGCCACCCATTGCGGGCGGCTATACTGACAGAGCAGCTCTTAAGCAATTGTGTTGCTACCTGTGTCTCGGAACGTTGGGGCTTGGTGGTCCTGCATCACCGGTTGGTCACCACCCGGCTTTGTGTGTTCTCTCCCCTGTTCTGTGTGTGTTTGCACTGGGTTTCACAGTTTTCTCTCACAGCTTAAAAACACACCCATTCATTAATTGGCCGTTAATGTCCAAATATATATAGAACACAGTGTCCTGCAAATGTTGGTGCTGGCTGCTTTCACCCTGCCTCTCTGTAGTTTCCTCGCACTTCTGAATCATACTCTCTCCGAATATCTTAGACATTGAATGGTGTGGTATACATTGTATTTATTATTATTGTTTTGTTCTTGGGCCGACCGCTCACAGGAGCAACAGGAGCATCTTTATGCTTGGTGTATAACGCAGAGGTCGGCATGTCGCGTGTTCCTGCTCCTCTCTCCGTCTCCCGCTCCTCACCCACATCCCCTGCTCCTGACCCCCGCCTCCCGTTCCTCTACTCACCTCCTGCTCGTTCCCCCATCTCTCACGCTCCAAGCCGTGCTGTGCTCATGATTGTGGCTGGTGTGCTTCGCGAGCGAGTCCTGAGTCGTCCTGTGTAGTGCTGGTTCCGAATGGATTCTGCGAGAGTTTGCGGATGTTGTCCTGACATCGTAATGATCACGCCGACTCTCAAAACAAACCCCGACTTAACACAGGTGCTGTGTAAATTAGGGAGGCCCTGTACGGTGTTTGTGCATTGGGACTGGTGGGTGAGTGGGTGCGTGAGTGAGTGGGTGAGTGGGATGCGGGTAGGTGAGTGGGTTGATGGGTGAGTTGGATGCGAGTGGGTGCGTGGGATGCGAGTGGGTGAGTGCGTTGGTGGGTGAGTGCGTTTGGGTGAGTGAGTGGGATGTGGATGGGTGAGTGGGATGCGAGTGGGAGAGTGAGTGGATTGAGGGTGGGTGAATAGCTTGTGGATGGCTGGCAAACCAACCCCCTATCCTCTTCGTGCTGCTGGTCAGCAATGCTGTCGTGTCTGCTCTCACATCCTCCATAGTGGCCAAGAGGGCTTTGGATGGGTGCTAGCAGCTGCTAACCCCTCCACTTTCAATAAATTGCCAAAAAACACGAAAAGAAGAAATCTACAAACTCAAGCTTGTGCTGGAGGCCCCCAGTGGATAGGCGTTCATAACATCACCTTGTTGAACTCCATTTGGTGGAGCCAGGAGACTGAATCCCCACCCCCGGTGTTCCTCTATAAGCAACAAAAAAACTGCTCCATGTGACCACGCGGAATGTTCGAACACTCGTTGCGTCGGAGAGGCTGCCACTCTTCTGATTGGGAGCTAGACTAGTACCGTCTCGACCTCTGGTGTTAATGAGGTCTGGTGGACCGGTTCTGGCTCCAATGAGAATATGGGTTGTACAGTCCTTCATTCAGGACAGGAAATTGCCAAACATCAGGCAAGTGAGTGTGCAGGCGGGCGGGCGAGTGAGTGTGCAGGCGGGCGAGTGGGTGTGTGGGTGTGCGAGTGGGTGCACGAGGGTGAGTGAGGGGATGTGTGTGTCTGTGCAGGTGCTGCTGGTGAGCAGTAGCCGCTACCCCGACAAGTGGATCGTGCCGGGGGGTGGCATGGAGCCTGGCGAGGAGGCCGGGGTGGCGGCCATGCGGGAGGTCTACGAGGAGGCACGCGGAGACACGGGGGAGACACGGGCATGGGGGAGACAGGGCATAGGGGAGGCACGGGGGATGGCACGGGGGATGGCACGGGGGAGACATGGGGGTGACAAGCATAGGCATGGGGATGGGCACGGGCGGTGGCATGGAAGAGGCACGGGGGGGACATGGGTGGCACGTGAGTGGCACGTCGGTGGCACGTCGGTAGCACGTCGGTGGCACGTGGGTGACACGTGGGTGACACGTGGGTGACACGTGGGTGACACGGGTAAGACACGTTTGAGACAGACATTTGGGAGAAACACGGGAGGCATGCGGAAGAAATGCGAGACGGCGGCGATCCAGGGAGAACCTCGCCTCCCCTCAAGTGCTGTTAGTGAGTAGTACCTACAAGAGATTTGAACGGCACACAAGAGGGTGGGTTGCCAACAGCACACCCTCTGCGTCCCCACTGCTTATGTTTCCACAGCACAACCAGGTAATCACTTAAGGTCATGTCGACCTCGGAGAGGGCCAGGACAGATTCAGATATTCACCTCTGTCAGTGGTAATGAGGGGGAATCGAACTCGCGTCACGGGGTCCATAGCTCGGCGTGCTAACCGCTGCACCGCCGCTCCCCCGAGACTAGGAGCCAGCGCTGGGAGCGACGGCCCCGTCGGGTGGGGGCCGCCGTGCCGCCCACAGTGAGCCGCTGTGCGGCGGGCGCTGCCTGCTGCACGTCCTACAGATGTCAACGCTGCCTTGCGCAGGGGCAGTGTCAGTGATTGTGGGGCCCTGGGCAAAATTCAACAATGCTCTTGAATCCTTGCAATGAATGTTGCAATAATGGATTTTAATTTTAACGTTACATTTAACACAGTTATTTTTAACGGAGCACCAAGCAGCACACAAGCATTCTATTATACATGACTAGTCAATTGTAAAAATATTGCTGAATTTTGTTAGTATGCCGAACGTTGCTGGAAAAGACTCACAACTTGCAGACAACGGACAAA
The DNA here is from genome assembly GCA_036362905.1 of Mordacia mordax. NCBI lineage: Eukaryota > Metazoa > Chordata > Hyperoartia > Petromyzontiformes > Petromyzontidae > Mordacia > Mordacia mordax. The sequence goes on along the minus strand of JAZEWT010000007.1, from coordinate 25,460,451 downwards.
CTTCACATACAAAGGTGCCTGCGCAGAAATCCAGCCACCTTGGGCAGGAGCAGCTTTCCATGAGGTGATGCAGATCTTGCCACCACGCAGCTGCCCTGCCTTCTCCACGCTGAGGGAACGGGTTTACGGTGTCATCCGCACTGTCAGAGACGACGATAACCGTGGACGTGATTCGGCGAAACCTGACCATGCTGGGCCGGACACGGGCGTGCGCGGTGGGGGAGTGCCAACCGCCGAGGCACCAGAGACAGCTTCTTGAGTTCTGCCACCAGAGGGAAGAGAAGACCTAAGAGCAATTGGTGGGAGACTGTTAGAACAGATGTCTGGGCCTCGGTGTGAGTCTATGTGTCTGTGTGACACCGTAGCTCTCTGCATGATCGTGTAGGTCTCCCATTTCGTAGGTCTCTGTGAGTCAGAATAGATGATGTGGGGGACTTCGAGGCTGCAATTCGGAGGGTGCCGCACATCGACCATAGCAGCAACTGTCAAAGGGTGCCAGCGCATTGGAGGGAGGAGGTCCGTGGGTGGATGGTGGTGGCATCAGTGCTTTGGCCAGGGTGACGTTGCGGCCCTGATAAATCTGTGATGCGCTCTGTTTGACTTCATTTCCAGGCTGGAGTGAAGGGAGATCTCGGGCGGTTACTGGGAGTGTTTGAGGTGCGTCCTGAGCATGTTTTCCTTCTCTACGGCATGCTTAAATCGCTGTCGTTTCTCATAGCTCTGTGTGTGACAATTCCTCGGCGTTGCTGTTCTTTACAGCATAGCTGCATCGAGCATTCTCTGTTCTCTTCCTTGGTGACGTTTTGCCTCCTGACGATGCCCCCAACGTGGGAGGCAAAAGGTCGCGAAGCACACAGCGATTCTTAGTGGACGGCTATTGCGACGTTAACGCCGTCGGCGCACGCGCGCACGCGCTTCTCTCTGAACCGTAGAACCAGGAGCGCAAGCACCGCACATTTGTGTACGTGCTGATCGTCACGGAGATCCTAGACGACTGGGAGGACTCCGTGAACATCGGTAAGGAAACGCACGCTCCGCCCGCGGCCGCCGCCACCCCCTCGGGTAAGAACCTCCCCCTCACCCTCGGCACTGCGATCTCACCGCCGAACCGGGCAACCCCTGATCCCGGCTGTTTCCGGGTCCTGCTGCTGTGCTCAGCCTTCCTACGGCTCCCTCTCACTACGACTCTCACTGTGACTCACTATGACTCTCTCACTACGACTCTCACTACGACTCTCACTATGACTCACTACGACTCTCTCACTATAACTCTCACTACGACTCTCACTATGACTCTCACTACGACTCTCACTATAACTCTCTCACTATAACTCTCACTACGACTCTCTCACTATGAATCTCACTACGACTCTCACTATAACAACCTGACTCTCACTGACTCTTTCACCACGACCCTCTCACTACAACGCTCACTGTGACTCTCTCACTACGACTCTCTCACTGCGACACTCTCACAGTGACACTCTCACTGTGACTCTCTCACTATAACTCTCTCACTGTGAATCTCTCACAACGACTCTCTCACTGTGACTCTCTCACTGTGACTCTCTCACTGTGACACTCTCACTACGACTCTCTCACTACGACTCTCACTATAACTCTCACTATAACTCTCACTACGACTCTCACTACGACTCTCACTATGACTCTCTCACTATAACTCTCACTACGACTCTCTCACTATGAATCTCACTACGACTCTCACTATAACTCACTATCACTCTCACTGACTCTTTCACCACGACTCTCTCACTATGAATCTCACTACGACTCTCACTATTACTCACTATCACTCTCACTGACTCTTTCACCACGACTCTCTCGCTATGAATCTCACTACGACTCTCACTACGACTCTCACTATGACTCTCACTGCGACTCTTACTATCACTCTCTCACTATGACTCTCACTATAACCCTCTCACTATGACTCTCACTACGACTCTCACTATAACTCTCACTATAACTCTCACTACGACTCTCTCACTATAACTCTTTCACTACGACTCTCTCACTATGACTCACTATAACTCTCACTATAACTCCTCACTATGACTCTCACTATGACTCTCACTACGACTCTCCCAGTACGACTCTCTCACTGTGACTCTCTCACTACGACTCATTACGACTCTCACTATAACTCTCACTATAATTCTCTCACTATAACTCTCACTATAACTCTCACTATAACTCTCTCACTATAACTGTCTCACTACGACTCTTTCACTATAACTCTCTCACTATAACTCTCACTATAATTCTCTCACTATAACTCTCACTATAACTCTCACTATAACTCTCTCACTATAACTGTCTCACTACGACTCTTTCACTAAGACTCTCTCACTGTGACTCACTCACTGTGACTCTCTCACTGTGACTCTCACTACGATCCTCTCACTACGATCCTCTCACTATACCCCTCACACACACTCTTTCACTGGCTTTCACGACGTTATAAATTATAAGCTCTGTTTAAGGAGATGTGGGTCAATGGGTGGAAATATTTGTGCATCTTGTATATTACCTTCATTGTATGTTTTGTGGTTTTTCATTTGTCGAAAAAATGTGCTGTGGAGGAGGAGCAGTAAAATTGGTTTTAAAAGTCAAAGTCACTTTGGCTGTCACTCTCAAACACTGTCTCTCACTCTCACTGTCCATCTCAGGCTTTCTCTCTAGGGCCTCCCTGTGGCTATTCATC
>JAZEWT010000007.1:25335866-25347233 GCA_036362905.1 Mordacia mordax | reverse complement strand
AGCAATATTCACAACCCCTGCCCAGAGCTGGGATAGACAGAGCCCTCTCTTGTCTCGACTATGTCCAAGTATTTTTGCGGCCACCGCACTCTCGCAATTTCTAAGTTTTTTTTCACACCGAGAACTGGGTTCGATTCCCGACACGGGCACCGCTCCGAGTGTGTATCTTCAGAATACTGCCACGCGCCGCGCAAACTCCCAAGTTTGGTCACGGGGCCAGACGTCGATACGGAGATGCGAGGAAACCGCAGGGCGGTGGGGGAAAGACAGCCACGCAGTCAGCCGGCACCAACATTTGCCAGATGTTATCAGACAATTAATTAATGTGCGTTTTTTCTAATTGTGGGAGGAAACCAGAGGAGATTATGCAGGTGACTGCCTTTTGGCAACGACTGACACCTGCATAATCGCCAGATACGGTAAAACCTGTTGTAATCTTATATATGTATACTGGCAAAAAAGTACCCATAGCGTTAACCAGGACATCGTCAGGAGAATTCGGCATGGCCTCAATGGCGCCCAAGACGAGACAGGTGCCTCCAGTTTAACCGCCGGAGTGGCGGACAAGCGGGACGAGATGAAGGAGGCGCAGTTCATGGCGGTGGAGATGGGTTGAGGGACCTTAATCATCGCCGTGGCACGGAACATCGCGTTGCCGGATGGGCGCGGAAGAGGCGGCACGGGCACTGCTCAACCCTGCTGGGCGTCGCTGACTGCCTACACAGAGGCATCTCTGACGGGAAGAAAGCAACCCTTAAGGAGAGATGGTCAAGATCTTCGAACTGCCATCGGGGGTTAGGAAATAATTTCGTGAGATAAACCAACAACAGGGGGACTATCCCTTGGCGTATAGGAGCAGCACATTCACAATCGCGAAAGATGACTGCCTGCAGATGCCGGAAGTGGCCTGAGAAGAGATTGTGTCAGGAGAACTGCTCGTTTCCACCTCGGAGACTTCTCTCTGCTTCCCCCGATGCTTGGAGGGGGGGGGGACGAGACTCATTGTGGGTGGCGCGAAATATCCTCGTGTAGGAGGAGACACGGGGAGTGGCTGCAGTGGCTACATAATCATCGAGGGAGGACATCTTCTACGCTGGCGCTCGAGACAGGACCGACATCCACAGCTGCCATCACGGGCTCCTCTCAAATGGAGACTGCGTTCGTGCAGGTGGTGGCAGCCATCCGTGGTATGTCCAGCAGCAAGGTGGGATCCGACTGCCAACCCAGCTGGACACCTGATCACCTGGTCACATTGTAAGGGGGCGGCCAAAACATCGCGGTGGGTGAAAAGGGAATCGCGCCCGCAGAGGGACTTTGCGGGGGGCTACACGGAGTCACTCTCAGGCTCGCGAAGACGTCTCCGCTACCTGGCGGCTGGAGCGGCGCGGGCCGACGCGGCGGGAGAGCGAGCAGATGGTGGAGCAGAGGTGGGATAAATGGCGGACAGGAGCGGGCGACTCGACACCTAATCAGAGCGTAGGATTCTCGAGCGGAATTGGGACCGGTGACGTAGCAGTTGCCGGGGGAACTGGGACAGGTGACCCCCACCCATCCCCACCTCATGGTTATATTTGAGGGAACTGAATCCAGTGGCACCAGCATGCCCGAATCCGGGACCAAATCCAGATGGATTCCAAACTTTTCCAAAGGGATTTCTGCCATTGTGGAAGCGGCTGGGAAAACAGGCGTTGGGAAGGTAGGGAACTGGGACGCAAGAGGGGCCAAGAGTGAGATGCTCCGGGGGTCCACCAACACAAGGAAGTGGGAAAACTCGCACTGACCATGAGTGCCGTGTCAACAGGACTACGGATTTAATCGGTACAGTAGTTGGACTCAGTCTAATGATCCTGGTCGATAAGCGGGTATCATCAACCATTATGTTGATGGAGATGTTCGAGTTACTACGGAATAAATACAACAATCTTTTTCCAGTGCACAATAGATACGTCACGGCTAATGGTGGAGAAATGGTGATCGTTGGATGCATGGAGGTCCCCGGAACCATCGCAGAGCTGAGAACGTCGGGTTGTGTCTTGGTCTCGCAGACACTCTCAGTCCCTTGTCTTCCAGGCACAGATTTTTAATGCACCTCCCACTTAGAATTTATGTCGCCAAGGGATGCATTGAAACTCCGTCAGTGGGAAGGTTGCATTTCCCGCGACTTCAGTTCGTGGTTAATCACTCCGTGATTCTACCGCAGGGAGTTCAAATGTTACTCTGTCTTCAATATCGTGCCTCTCTTGTCATGGTCAGACAAGATTCACCTACACTCGTTACCAATCCAGGCCATGACAAACAGACACAGGTTGAAGGGGGCAGATGCCACTATCAGGAAGAACCAGCTTTGGTCTTAAAGGTATTGAAGCTGCCAGATACACCCCAGACTGAACAATGGCTCATGTCACCCCCATCGGGAAATCAAACGGGGACGATGTTATGGTGGGAATGGCAGCACACAACAACGCGGTAGAAAGGAATGATTGCTGGGTCAATAATGTGTACAAACAGAATAAGGATCTAACCTCAAGAGTAGGCCACTGAATTGGAAAAACTCATCCACGATGTCAGAGATATATTCAGTAAGTCATCATATGATCTGGGCAAAACATTGTTAGTGGATAATCACATTGAAACCGGAAAGTCAGCACATATTTATCAAAATTCATGTACAAGGGCTCCAGCATATACAAAAGGCAATGCAGGAAATGCTTAAATGCAATATTGTATCTCCCTCCACAAGCCAACAGTCTGCACCGATTGTCCTGGTCATAAAGCATCATGCTTTCCTTAGGTTCTGTGTTGATTTCCTCGCATTGATGATTCTCTTGAGTCTTTGTCAGGCTTGTGGTTTTCAGTCCGTTGGACATTTTATCAGGAGTCTCGTATCTCCTTTCAGATGCGGAATCTAGACAATTATTTTGGACGGCATTTCAGACACTAAAGGCCTCTATCATTTCAACTGCCTTCCTATCGGTATTAAATTGGCTCCAGCAATTTTTCAAAGAGCAATTGCGTTGTTTTTTTCAGGCTTGCAATGGGATGCCTGTTAAATCTACCTTGATGGTGTCATCATATCATCACAATTTTTAGGAACACGTTAGCCACCACGAATAAGTTTTCCAGAACATAAGGGGAGATTAATATTGAAGCCCTCGAAAGTGTCATCTGGCACGGCTCGCAGTCAAATATTTGGGCCATGTTGTTACCTCTGCGGTGTATTGCCGATTGGCCAACCCCGACGTCAGTTGCGGATGTTGGACTTTTTCTGGGATTCGTGTCCTATCACTGCCAGTTTATTGCTAACTTTGTTTCGATAACGAAACCCCTCCACACGCTGACGGTAAAGAAAATGTTCACGGTCCACGGTCGCAGGAGAGGCGTTCGTTGAGCTTCGCACGCACCCACTATCATGCTTTGTGACCCTCGGGTGAAAAACGCTCCATATATGCAATTATTATCATTATTAATGTTAGCGCCACCATTAGCCTACACAGTTATTGTATCCGGGCGGCGCGGTGGCCCAGTGGGTAGCGCTGTCGCCTCACAGCAAGAAGGTCCCGGGTTCGACACTTGGCTCGGGTGCCTTTCTGTGTGGAGTTTGCGAGTTCTCTCCCCGTGTCCGCGTGGGTTTTCGCCGGGCGCTCCGGTTTCCTCCCACAGTCCAAAAACATGCTGCTGTATAGGTTGTCTCGCAGACTAATTTGCCCGCAGTGCCCGGTGATGGACTGGCGTCCTATCGTGGGTATATCCCTGCCTTGCGCCCTGTGTCTGCCGGGATAGGCTCCGGCTCATCGCGACAATGAGATGAGTTATTGTTTCCCGGCCATTCACACTGGACACAGACGTGAGTGACGCGGGGATCGGTGCGGTGTTATCCCAGGTCCAAGAGTACAGGGAGGCTGTCATCTCTCATGGTGACCGCACACTCTGGGAGGCGGAGCAGTCACACTTCGCTACCTGTCATGAGTTGTCGGCCATCGTGAACTTCGCACGGCAACTCTGGCCCCACCTACCTGCCAGGAGGTTCCTCACTTGCATGGGTCACGCACCGCTACAGTGTTCTCCGAGGCTCGGTCGAACCACTCAGCTAGCAGTCATCAGCTAGCTAGGTATTTGCGAACGTTGCACAAGTATTCGTGTGAAATTGTACACAGGAATGGGATTCGGTTGCTTGTGCATTGCGAGATAGGGGGTCGACGATGCACGCCTGGCAGAAGCGGTTGAAACCACACTGCAACCCAGGGCACACAACGCTTGAGACCCTGCCGGGCCACGAGACGCCCACGTGCCCGTGTCCCGCACAGGCTCAATACTGACCCTAATGGAGACAGGACATGCGCGGATGTTCCACATGGAGACGCATGCCAACCACGGTCCACCAGCCTTATGACTGCTGCGGGCAGGCGAGAGAAACTGCCCCGCTACCTTTTATGCCTGAAAAGCAGTCTTCGAATGTTTGTGTTTATGATTGTTTGTCGGGTTAGAATTTACGGGCGAAGAAGCTCTTGCAACTCGGGCAGAGGCGAGGATGTCACCATTTATCATGAGTAAGGGGTGACATCTCGTCTCAAGACTCACTTGTTCCATAAGGCTTTCAAGTCTTCCGGCTAGTACTGCTGATGCGGCTCAATGTTGTCATGCTGGGATGATGGCTCGCTACCGACCTGCGCCTGCTCAGGAACACTCATTCCTTCCTTTGTTTAACAATTATTTGTATCGATTATTTTATGTCCTTCTATATATTATAGCCATTATTTGACTTTCACCGGCGATGGACCGGCGTCCCGTCGTCGGGTGTATTCCTGCCTTATGCCCTGTGTTTCCGGGATAGGCTCCAGCTTCACCGTGACCCTATATAGGATTAAGCGGTTTCAGATAATGAGATGAGATGAGATTTGACTTTCAATTACACTGCTCTGCTGTTGTTGTTGACATGCCGTTCTCTCCACAGCTCTGTAAAGCGCTTTGTGACCCTCGGGTGAAAAGCGTTCTAGAGGTGAAATTATTTAAATGTAGTGAGACTATAGCCATGAACAGAAGCAAGACTCCAGTGAAGCGATGAAACCACTTATACCGACTGTTCGCTTACATTTTATTATTTCGTTAAATAAAGATGCGTTGTTCGTCAACACCCCTGCCTCGTCAGGTCGTTACACGCGTATTCACCAGGGAGATGGACGTGAGAGCGGGTCACACGTATTCACCAGAGAAGCCAGCCAAGAGGAAGCCACTGCTCTCCAAGAAGAACATTGCTGCCCATCTCCAGTTTGCCAAAGACAACCTGAGTGACCTCGAGTTTGCCAAAGACAACCTGAATGACCCAGAAGGCTATTACAAGAATGCTCTGTGAGCTGATGAGTCGAAAGTGAAACTTTTGGGCCCAAGTGAGAAACGTAATGTTTGGTGGTATCCAACGACTGAATTCCAACATAATCTCATCCCAACCGTAAAGCATGGTGGTGGGAGTATCATGGTTTGGAGCTGTTTTGCTGCCTCAGGACACAGATGGTTTGCCATCATTGATGGGACCATGAATTCTGAATCGCACAACAAACTCTATCGGAGAATGTCAGGGCGTCTGTCTGTGAGCTGAAACTTTACAGAAAGTGGGTCATGCAGCAAGACAACGATTCTAAATAGCAGAGAAATTCTGCAGCAGAAGAGGTGTCACGTTTTGGAATGGCCAACTTTGAAATGCAGACCTGAACCCAATTGAAATGTTGTGGCAAAATCTGAAGCAAGCAGTTCATGCCAGAAAGGCCACACATATCTCTGCGTTAAAGAAGTTCTTTGATAACAATAATAATTGCACTTCTAAAGCGCTTTTCACCAAATTCCTCCAAGCTGATGTGCACGACTGATGAAGAGTTCGAGGGAGCTTAAGTTGAAGTCATTGCTGCTCAAGGGACTGCCACCAGTTACTGAATGTAAACGTTTATATACCTTTTACAACAAAGAAATAGAACATTGATCATTTTGCTCCATATGTAAATGCAAAATTATATATATTTTCAGATGCTATTAATTTAATCAGGTTCTAGTGACCTGTTATTATAACTCGGATGAACTTCCGATCACATTTGACATCAAATGTATGCAGAAATACAGACATTTACAAAGGGCTCACAATCTTGTTTATAAAGGGTTCACAAACGTGTTAGACCATATACGGGGGACCTTATTCTTTGAGAGGACTTTCTTCCAAGGCCGTGTGGCCGATGTGTACAGAATGTGTTTACTTGCAAAGTGAATGGCAGGACATGGGAAGGGCCCAAATAGTCTGTTGACTTAGCACAGACATGTCCGGGCACGGTTAACGTCGCGTTATCACAGCATCGCGTCTCTCTGCGCTGTCTCCGCGAGTCTAACGGCGCCGTGTTTACAGGATCTTGACAGCCCTGTCTTCGTACCGCCGTCACCAACCACCAAGAGCTCGCAATCCGGATCAAACTCACGCTCAGCACTTCCACAGACGCGTCACCGCATCCTTACCGTTACGGGCGAAAGTGCCTTCTCGTCCCGTGCGCGGCCTCCGATTTTAACTTTGAGAAGTTCGGCCTCTCCGATGTTTGCTGAAAGTGCGCGCCGCTCGGGGAAGGGGTGGGGGGGGGTCTGCTCGGAGAAGCTTTGAACCGAGTTCACGATGTCTGGATTTCTCTGCATCAACATGCCCTCTCTGCCACATGGCCCATCACGCACGCAGCTGCCAGACGACTCAGCATGCACCCACATTTAACTCGAACCAAAGCGCACGGCGTTTTTTCTCTCTCTCTCTCTATAGGATCCAATATCCGCAGCCAGAAATCCACGTTCGGTAAATAATCTTGCTATGGCTGAGACTACTGCAAGTTTGTCAGCCGCTTCACATGCGTGTAATGTGGGTCTCTCTAGCGACACGTACGCACAGCGAGTCTCAGTCACTGACAGACACTTTGAGATTTGATTTCTACCCGTATCTGCACCCCCCCCCCTTTCGCCCCCTTTAAATAATAGTAAATGCACTTATAGAGCGCTTTTCAACCGAGGGTCACAAAGCGCTGTACAGAGCTGTGGAGAGATCGGCACGTCGACAGCATCAGAGTAGATCAATTAAAAGTAAAATAATGGCTATGAATCAATGAAGGACATAACATAACAGACAAAATAAATAAACGTTTCTTATTACATCCCATCAGCCGCACGAGCCTTTAGCGAACGCATAAGTTCAGCAACATTGGTTCAACACATGTAAATATCCCGACCGGTTTCGACATTCAGCATCTCATCAGCTTTAGAAATGTAAATATTATTATGATCAGCAGTCAGGCTCAGCTGGCACCAATACTCGTGGCCCAGGGAACATGCAAAATTGAGCCGGCATGCGGCCGAAATCGTTGAACCAACATTGGCTCAAAGTTTTGCCGTTTGACTTAGGAACTGGCCGCGGTTTGGCAGCAAACATCCCTTGGAACCGATCATTCGCGCATTGAATCCAACTCTGATGAATTATTCACTCTCGGACGACTGTGCTGGCCGATGGGATGTGTTGTAACAAAGACTTGATGTAGAATGCTCTGCAACCTTTGTGAACACGAGCGCTGAAACTTTCTGCGTTACCAAACCTCCCCCCCCCCAAACACGTACGCTCTGCATAGCACGCTCCAGTTCCTAGCATGACACCTGTGATTACTGCACATCATCTGTGAGCGGTGCGCGTATCTGTGAGTGCTGCACATTGAGCGCTGCACTCTATCTGCGAGTGCTGCGCCCTATATATGAGTGCTGCACTCTGTGATTTCGGCACACTGTGCGTGCCGCACACTATGTGAGTGCTGCACTCTGAGTGCTGCACATTATATGTGAATGCTGCACACTATGTGTTAGTCCTGCACACTGTCTCCAGCAGCTTGCATTTGCGACCCACAGCCGCCACAGTTTTACATACAACCACTGTACAGACTCTAGACATCCCCCAACTCTATATATATTTATGTAAATGTTAAGCTCGACTATTCTAGATTCAAGGGATCGAGCAGTCGCTCGCGTTCAGTTGGTCGAAGACCCCTGATATGGAGAGAGACAGGTGTGATGACGGGACAAGGTGGAGTGATGACACCGTGTACAACATGTGCGCGTGTGCGAGCTGATGTCGGTTTGTCACGACTGGACCTGCAATGGGATTCGCTGACATTTCGCGAGGGGTAGGAGGACGAAACGTCGCTTAGGAGAGAGAAGGCCCCCTCCGTGACACGGCTATCCCCGAAACAGCAGCCTATGGAGAGCGCCAGCCGTTGGATCCATGTCTGTTCTTCCACGCACTCGAGGAGAGTCGGATATGGGAGTGCGTGAAGCGCGGCGGGGAAGCAATCATTGTTGTTGCAGGAAATGATCTGTTGCTGCAAATATACAGAGCGCCCCCTCCCCGTCCCGCCTCCCAATCCCAACTCCACCTTCCCCACAACGCCCTCGTTTTGGAGAATAACCCTGCGAGGGCTCGCGGAATACTGCCCCGCGCGTACACGTGGCACGAGTCGGTGACGCCGCTCTGTCCACGGTTTCGCTAACGGACCTCGCACTGCACACGGCAGCCAGGTCGGCTCAATCTCCCGGCGCGGCACTTCACCGCATCGACCGGCTCTGGCTTGTAGAGAGCTATACTGTACAATGTTCCGTGGAATTCGAGTCTGGCCGTGAGGCCGTGGTGATTGGTCGCCACCTATCCTGGTATTCCCGGGATATTCCCAATTTTGCAGGCAATTGTCGCGGGAATTCCGCACGTTTTCACGAACCGAGTCACGATTCAAAGTCTGCGATATTGCCGCAGGGCAGAGCCCTCCCACCGTCTCATGCATGGACAATCTCCGAGTTATTTGTGGCCTCAATGTGGCCTCACTGTGGCTGGGAGCTCAGCTCATCTCATTGTCAGAAACCGCTTAGTCCTGTATAGGGTCGCAGTGAGCCGGAGCCTATCCCGGCAGACACAGGGCGCAAGGCAGGGATATACACACGATGGGACGCCAGTACATCACCGGGTACTGAGGGCAATTTAGTCTGCAAGCCAATTAACCTATTAGCAGTATATTTTTCGGACTGTGGGAGGAAACCGGAGTGCCCGGGGAAAACCCACGTGGACACGGGGAGAACACGCAAACTCCACACAGAAAGGCACCCGAACCGAGATTCGAACCCAGGATCTTCTTGCTTTGTGACGACAGCACTACTCACTGGGCCACCGTGCTGCCTGTGGCTGGGAGCTCCTTTCATTAATTGCATTAAAAGAAGCCCCCAGCGCTTTGAGCAGCGATCTTCACGATGCATTTACAGCGAGGACTCTTACGGCGATCAGACCTCAGCGTGAGAGCCGCCAGACACCAATAATTTATAATAATAATATTGCATTTCTAAAGCACCTTTCACCCGAGGGTCACAAAGCGCTGCACGGAGCGGTGGAGAGAACGGAATGTCGACAAATAACATCAGAAAAAATCAAACAAATAAAATAATGGCTCTATATCAATAAAGTAGATGAAATAACAAATAAAATTATTGTTAAAACAAATAAAGGAAAGAAGACGTGTTCCTGAGCAGGTGCAAGTCAACAGCAAGCCATCATCCAAGCACAACAACAGTGAACAGCATCAACAGTCCTGGCAAAAGGATTTCAAGGCCCGACAAAAAGTGCTCGACAAGTGCAGTTGTTACTATTGAACAAGTGAGTCGTGAGACGGAGTTTGAAGATGCCTAGGGAACTCAGCTGACCCAGTTTCCAACGGAAGGGAGTTCCAGAGTCTGTGAGCGGTGCGCGAGAAGACTGTGTTGCATAACAGCCGGGGTGACCAAACAGAAGTCTGCGCGTGCAATGCAACCAGACATCCATCCATTATCAATGCACTCTTCGTCCTGTACAGGGTCACGGGTTACCTATTTAGAGCGAGGCTCTCGGGGTCCTTCCCAGAAAACGTTGAAGTTATAAGGGCGCATTTCCTGCATTTCTGTGAAGTCTTATGTAATAATAATAATTTCTTATCATCCGAGGGCCACAAAGCGCCGCACAGAACTGCGGAGAGAACGGCACATCAATGAGATAAAAACGGCAAATCAGCAATAACATTTTTTTGGAGTTTTTTTGTAAAATAACCACCCAAATCTAAGACCATGAAAGTCTAATTAGGCTCCCTCTGAGATTGTCATTCTGAGAATGGCGTTCTTTTGCATTCCCGAGCAATTCCACCCATGCACCTGCTTAAGGGACGTGTATTGTCGGGGCCTCATGTCAGGGGTCGGGCTTTAGGCACCAGGGGCCGCCAGTGGCTCGCGGCCCTTGCGATGAAGAATCCGGCTTGCGGAGTGAAACCCTCGGTCGTGAATTCCGCAAACATTGTTGGCATAAACTTTTCAACCACTAGAGGCCGCTACATTCACGACAATGTCAAACACGTGGATAAGGTCTGCAATCAGCAGCGCTGAGCCTGCACGGATGAGAGGGTCTGGGTTCCAGTCCGGGTCTTGGCTCAGCCTGGGTTCCAGTCCGGGTCTGGGCTCAGCCTGGCTTCCAGTCCGGGTCTGGGCTCAGCCTGGGTTCAGTCCGGGTCTTGATTCAGCCTGGGTTCCAGTCCGGGTCTGACCTCAGCCTGGGTTCCAGTCCGGGTCTGGGCGGTGCTCTTGGCTCGATATTATTAATTATTATTTCACAGACGCCCTTATCCAGGACGACTTACATCATCACACAGACACGTTTGACATAACTAAATAAAAATCACCTGTTGCCCAACCATTTAAAGTGTCAAGGTGTTGTTGTTTTAAATGTCAGACATGTAAATCATGGTTGTAATGATGTGACTAAATCAGTTTCCGGAATGATGTGAGTGTCTGTGTTGTCCTGATTTCTATTGGGACGTCATTCCACCATGATGGGGCCAGTGTAGTAAAAAGCAGCGAGCCTTAGAACCCGGAGAGCAGAAGTGTGGTGCAACCAGACGACTAGAACTTGCTGAGCGGAGAGAGGGAGAGATGGTGGTGTGGAGGTAAGAGGGAGCGGCGAAGACAGCGGTGGATAAGAAGCAATATTTGTTTAATTCCCTGCGTGCAGCCACCGGCAACCAGTGCAGAGAGCGAATCAGAGGAGTCGAATGGAAAAAGCGATGCAGAAACAAGACTAGGCGAGCAGCAGAGTTTAGGATCGGATGAAGTGGACGGAGAGAATGTGCAGGCAGACCAGTTTAGAGAGAGTTGCAGCAATCCATGCAGGATGGAACCAAAGCCTGGATCAGGAGATGAGCTGATTCGACTGTAAGAAACAGACGGATTTCGCGTTATGTTGAATAAGTGAAACGAGTATGTATGAGATAGATTGGAGATGGAGTGAATATGCAAAAGAAGAATCTAGGG
>JAZEWT010000007.1:25315018-25333381 GCA_036362905.1 Mordacia mordax | reverse complement strand
TCACTACCACACGCACCACCCCGTCACCACCACACGCACTACCCCGTCACCACCACACGCACTACCCCGTCACTACCACACGCACCACCGCGTCACTACCACACGCACTACCCCGTAACTACCACACGCACCACCGTGTCACTACCACACGCGCTACGTCACTACCACACACACCTCTGCATCACTACCACACACACCTCTGCGTCACTACCACACGCACTACCCCGTTACTACCACACGCACCACCGCGTCACCACCACACGCACCACCCCGTCACTACCACACCCACTACCGCATCACTATCACACCCACTACCGTGTCACCACACCCACTACCGCGTCACTACTACACGCACCACCACGTCACTACCAAACGCAACATCCCGTCACTACCACACGCAACACTCCAACACAATCACTACCACCGCACACATCACCGCATCACAACAACCGCCATTCGAAACTGTCGGTTACATTACCACGGCGCCTGTGCCAGGTTAGGTGCTGACTGAGATGACTGGTAGATGCACCACCCGTGCTTCCTACTTGGCCAACTTGCCGTGTTTTATGCGCCCGTCGCTCAGCTCGTTGTTGTGAGCGTCGCTCCTTGGCTCGCTAACCATTTAACGACCGCCGTCAGCACTCACACTCACCGCGGTCTCGCCACGCTCGCCCCGGCAATGCGGCATGCGCTCACAGAACGCCGTGACGAGGCACCCCGCGCCCGCCCGCGCACCTGTTGATCGCCATGGTGACGGTGGTGGGGTGGCGGCCGCCCCCGTCGCCGCGCTGGGAGGAGGAGGACGAGGAGGCGGCCGCCACCTCGGCGAGCGTAGCGACGGCGTGCGACGCGTCCTGCGACGCGGCGTGCAGCGTCATCTCGGCGCTGTGCAGCGTCGCCCAGTCACGCCCCACCTGCGCGCGCGAAACACGCGCGCGAAACACACGCGCGCCAGCCCTGTCACATCCATCCGCTGCCAGGCAAAGGCCTACCTCCACCCGTACGAACACCTAACGTGGGTGTCGTCACCACACCTCCTCAACCTGAGGGTGTGGGATGTCCGCGCTGCTGGGGGTGAGGATCGGAGACACGCGGAGATGAGAACCATCACCTCGTTGGGCGATCTCTCCACTCATCTCCTCACGACCGTCCGAGTCGTCAGTGGGTTCGACTGAGCAATTTCCGCCTTAACCACGGAGTGAGTGCTGCCTCCCAACATCGATAGATATGGATATGCATTATTATTATTATTACAGCACAAGGTACCCGGTGAGCTTGCAAGCTCTGGATGCGGGATTCCTACGATGGCGCGTCCGTGATAACACCCTGACGGAGTGTGGTGGAGTAGAAAATTCCATCGCCCACGGCCTCTGGCTGCAGACAGCGACCGGGTGCAACGGGGCTGACTGGTCACCCTGCACGTGCCGGAGAAGGAGGCTGCTGTGTGTGACACTGTGACTGTGTGGGCTCAAGTCTATGAACTCCAGTGAGCGGACTATTTGTCTGACTCCAGTCCACATGAACTGAATACAAATCCCCAAACCACACACGAAGCTGTCACCCCATCTCCCCTGGCCGCACGGTGCCCCGATCCATTTGCTGCCATGGGTTTGTCCCCGGTCGTCCCATCGACCCGTCTCCGTGATGGACGCATCCTCGCGCTTATTGCCCCGGCGTTGGTCCCTTTGTCATGCATTCATTATCAATACCCGCTTAATCCTGTACAGGGTCACGGGGGGGGGGGGGGGGCGGAGGCTATCTCTGCCGACAGAGGAATACCAAGGATGTGACGCCAGTACATTACAGGGCACACTTTTTAGGGCAGTTTACTTCGCTGGCCAATAATCCTCGGCAGCACTGTCCTGGCTAACACTCAATTAGGCTCTAAAAGAAAGCCATCTTTGGTGTGGGCCAATAAGTGTCAAGGACAATCCGTACATTATCAAAGCTTTTTGTTTGCATATTTTTCCACAAGTTTGCATGTTTTTTTTTTTTGTTGCAAACTAGGCACTCTGTGAAAAGTGTCCATTTGGTGTTTTAAGATCTGAACACCTGCATGATTGCCAAAAATGGTAAAAACCTCTTCTCTGCTCAGAACGCCGTTTTTCCATATGCGCACCGACAACCTGGAACATCCTTCTCCTGCACCTCTGACAGAACACCACAGCTACTTAAACAACACCGAAAAACGACTTAGACAACAACTCTTCCAATCAGGATTTCTCACAATGAGCTTGGGACCGACCCTCCGTGTCTATGTCTTGTCCCTGACTAGACACACACTTTGAGCACGTTATACATCATATGATCATTCATATGATAATTTACATTATTATAATTTTAAACAGTTATAATTATTCATGTGGCCCAACACTGGCATACAGTGGCGTGGTGGTTATAATCTCGCCTCACTGCAAGAAGGCGCGGGGTTCGATTCCCGGCTTGGGTGCCTTTCTGTCTAGAGTTTACGTGTTCTCTCCGTGTCCATGTGGGTTTTCTCCGGGTACTCCAGTTTCCTCCCACACTTTTTGGTGGATAACAGCGTAACAAAATGAAGGCCACAGTGTCTAGCAAATGTTGGCACCGGCTTACCAAGTGGCTGCCTTCCCCCACACCCGCCTCTGTGCGGTTCCCGGCACATCCGACTTGTTCTTCCCTCTCTTCGAGAGCGAATGAGTACTGCGCGGTGCGGTACAAGCGGTAGGTTGTGATTAATCACCGCTTGCTGCAGAGGTTCGCGGTTCTAACGCAGCAGGCCACCCTGGTTATCGCTGCGGTGTTTCAAGCGTAGTTAAAACAACGCTCCATCTGCTCCACAGCGGATGCTCGAGTTGTGTGGAGTCATTCAAAAGATTATCACGCTCATTTCGCAATCGCAAAAAATCAAGCGACAATAATCACCCCTTACTGGCAGACGAGGTGCCTCTCAGGCACGTTTCCACATTCCCTACCCATTGCCACACGGGTTTTCTCCGGATGCTCTGTTTTTCTCCCGCAGTCAAAAGACACGCTGCTGCCTCCGTGTCCACGATAATTGGCCTGCTGACTACATTTCCCCCAGTGCCCTACGATGAACTGGCATCCTATACCGGTTTACCGCCCTGCCCGGCACCCTGTGTCTGCCGAGATAGGCTTCGGGCGACCGTCACCCTGTTCAGGGTTAAGCGGAGGCAGAGATTGAATGAAGGGCAGGTGTAAAGAAGGGGGGCTCGATCAAAAACAGCTCATAAATAATGATGATGATGTATGGGCAGTCTCCTTGCTTACAAACGGGCTCTCTTTGAGAGTCCATTTCAAAGCCTATTTGTTCGTTAAGCTGAAATACAGCACGTTTGAAGTTATACGTCAAGTACATAAAGCAGTAATGTGTTAAAAGCTTTCAGAATTTAAACATTTTATCGTTGTAGATATGTACAGTTTATAAAACCGAGAGCTGGAAGACAATTATAGTTACACTGTATCCCGCATGCTGTATACTGCAATTAACAGAACCCAATAAATGATAGAATTTATAACGCGCTGCACAAACTCCACGAACGGTTATAGACGAGAAGCGGAGAGAGAGGCGCGAGGAAACTGCAGAGGCAGGGGAAGAAGGAAGAGAGCCACACGGTTAGCAGGCGCCAACATTTGCTGTATATTTTGTCATCGGCCAATTAGTTTCTTTTTGTGTGAGGAAACCGGAGAACCCAAAGCAAACCCACGCAGAACAGGGGGAGAGAACACAAAATGCACACAGAAAGGTGTCTGAGGCATGAGCCGAACTGCGTTGGGCAGAACCTTGTGCGAGGCTCAGCTGTTACTTAGTTACCACTACGCCGCCCTGCCGCCCCAAATGGGAGCTCGTTCGTAAGTCAAACATTCGTAATTTGGGGACTGCCCGCAATTATAATGTGCCGCTGTCCTGCAGTGGCACGGCTGGCAGTGCCAGTGGGAGCTCACCTCCCCCTCGGAGCAGTTGGGAGGGTACGAGACCTGCGTGACCGTGACGGTCTGCGGCAGCTCCCCGCTCTCCGCCAGCGCGGCGGCGGTGCCGGCGTCGACCTGCGCGGCAGAGAGACGGGGACACGGACGCGCGGGGAGACACCGAGGCGCGTGACGACACGCAGAGAGGCAACAAGGCAGACGCAGCGACGAACGCAGAGACACGCACTCAGGAGACCGATGAACCGTAGTGACACACGGAAACACAAGGAGGCAAAGAACAGAGATACAAGCACACAGCGGTGAGGTCACACACACACAATCGCAAACATCCACCATTACACCTGCAACAGTGGTGTTTGTTGCAGACTGCTTGGCATGTTGAGTCTGTGCTCAGCTGATCACCAAGCTCGGAAGGAGGGAAGCGCTGCGTAGCTGTGAGGGAGACAAAGCCGCCGGGGGTGATGGCCTGCGGGGTGAGAGCCGGGTACCTGTACGAGTGAGACGACGCCGTCGGGGCTGATGGCCTGCGGGGTGAGAGCCGGGTACCTGTAGAAGTGAGACGACGCCGTCGGGGCTGATGGCCTGCGGGGTGAGAGCCGGGTACCTGTACGAGTGAGGCGACGCCGTCGGGGCTGATGGCCTGCGGGGTGAGAGCCGGGTACCTGTACGAGTGAGACGACGCCGTCGGGGCTGATGGCCTGCGGGGTGAGAGCCGGGTACCTGTAGGAGTGAGACGACGCCGTCGGGGCTGATGGCCTGCGGGGTGAGAGCCGGGTACCTGTACGAGTGAGACGACGCCGGCAGGGCTGATGGCCTGCGGGGTGAGAGCCGGGTACCTGTATGAGTGAGACGACGCCGTCAGGGCTGATGGCCTGCACCATGGCCTGCGGGTGCACAAGCTGAGCGGTCAGCGTGTGCGAGGCAGCTGCGGCTCCTGGCGGTGGCCCGAGCGTGGCGAGCGCCGAATCATCGAACGCGTAGAGCAGGTCCTCACGCCCGTGGTGCTTGTAGCAGTTCTTCACGACGGTGCGCAGAGCGTGCGTCCACGACACCTGCGCGGCAGGGGGAGGGCGGGGGCGGGGGGGGAAGGGTGCCACCGTCACTGCTAGCAGAGTACCCGACCTGCGGGTGACGTTGCGAGCGTGTAACGCGTTCTTCTGGGATTTCTTTTTGATGGATGCATCTTGCTGCTGACGCGACGACTCTCACCTGGATTTCTCCCGGGATAAAGATGGAAGAGTGCTGAACAGGGCTGATGGTGCAAGTGTAAAGGTGAGAACTTAAAGTTGAAACAATTTTAAAAGTTTCAGACGAATTATAAATAAGTGGTAAGTAAAGCTTAAAGGCATACCAAGCCTTGGTGTTGTGTAAAATGCGGCACCGTCAGTGTGGATACATGTACAAGACAAAGAGCTATACACATATACTTATATATATACGAACATATATACAAGGACTTGCTCCATTATACAAAGATTATTCTTTGCCTTGTTTATCCAGAAAAGCCCGAACAGAATTTGAAGACAATACTTTTTCATTGAATCTTGCCAAGTTTTCGAAGTAGGAAGCGACGATTGCTGTCGTGCGAGCCCAGTTGAAGAATTGCTGGGTAAGCTTCTAACGTGTCACGCTTGGATCGGCATGCAGATGAACAATAGCCACCACTTGTGAATGGCGCCACGGGATCTCTAATGCCCACTCTCAAGCAGATGGCGCATGTTTTTTTTTAGTCAGTACACACGGCAGGTTTAATCAGGGTGGCCGCTGGATTCCAATTGTGAACGCCTGCAACAAACAGGCAAACACGTTGCCGCTAACCTGCTTCACGGGCCGCGCTGCGGCCCAGCAATAATCTAGCGGCCCGTGTTGAGGTGGTACCGTGGCCTAGTAGTCCCAATCGGCATGAGACCATGACCTGGCAGCCCTTGTTGAGTGCCATAGCCGAGCGGCAGCACGTTCGCCGTGCGAGTAATTTGCTGAGCGCTGCGAGCGACCTTTTCGTGCGAGCGTGGTAAGCGAGCGAGCGGCAGTGACAATGGCGACGCCGCACCCTCTGCTTCTGGTCCTCGGAGCGCACATCTGACCGCACGTTGGCCCACGGCACCTCGGGCGGCCACCACATAGGCCGACACGTCTCCTTGCCCCAGCCGGGCTTCCCGCGGCTCGTCGAAAACTTCAGCATCTCGGGGATAAAGGCCCGCAGCTGGGCCTACCGAAGGCACACGTGAGCGTTAGCAGATGAACATCACCAGGTGTCGTTAGGATAGCTCGTTGTTGTAATCTGTAACCGCAAGAAGAATCTCGGTGGCCAGAGCCACATGTACAAAAACGTCTCGAACAATAAACACAGCGTGTTTCGGAATTTGAGAGACTGAAGTCATGGACCAATGAGACATTCATGTAATCCACACATGCCCAGTCACTGCACCTTTACACACACTGTGCCATGTTCAGTAGCATCTGAGGCTGTGTCCTGATTTTTGGTTCAGTTTAAAATATACAAAAATTGGGATAAATACAACATTTTGTACAATCTCAATTTTTGGTTTGTTTTTAACTGATCTGAAAGCATGATGCCTCCGGTAACAACAACACACATTTGTCAAGCGGAATACACGTTACATTGCTGGATAATGCGACTCGTCCAAATCGCTCTCAAATATCCAAAAACAGAAATGTGTATCCGATTGCATGCAAGCATTCCAAGTGCTGCCCCCCCCCTAATGCTCTACCCGCCCACTGCTCATCCCAGCTCCCAGTTTCCGCACGGTTTGGGTGGCGCCAGTTCCTCGCTAGGTGCGACGGGCAGAAGAGTGTGGCGTCCCTCCAGCTGACCTGCGTCATCTTGTCAACGGAAACGGGGATGCCGTCGATGGTGAGGGGAGGCAGCTCGGGATGGAGGTCGCTCTGCGTGGGTGCGTGTTCCGTCAGCGCCAGCTCCAGGTCGCTCAGCATCACGTTTTTGTACTTGCGCACCTGCCGAGCATCACGCACCCCAATAGCCGCTCGATCCGCAGGTCTGTCGCTCAGCCAGTGAAGACGGTTACGGACAGACAATCGCTGCCCAGACAAAAGACCTGCCCATGCAAGCAAACCTCAACACACTCCCAGAAACTGGACAAATCCACTGCAGAACATGGCAGCGAGAGACAGCCACACACCACGTGGCACAAGAGACCGGTGGAGGGCCAACTGGGTTGTAATTCTACAAGTCTCTGTGAATCTATGGAACCATGTGAATCTATAGGCCCTAGAGTAAATCTATGAGCCCCTGTGTGAATCTATGAGCCCCTGTGTGAATCTATGAGCCCCTGTGTGAATCTCTGGCTCTGGGTGAATCTCTGGCTCTGGGTGAATCTATGGGACTCTGTGTTAGTCTATGGCTGCATCTGGCAGCTAGATCTAGACATCTACTGATATCTGCTGCTCAAGGCAAATTTATATCACAGAAGAATATTCAGGCAGTCTGTTGGTCGGACGCTTAGTTGGTCAGACAGTTGGTCAGTTGTCCAGAAAGTCGGTCAGGCGGTGGTGTGGTGTGGAATAATGCGGTGCGGTGCACACATGCAGTGTGCGGTGCTCACCACGTTCTCGAGCGGCGCAGCTCCGAACACCTTGAAGACGGGGTTGGGTTTCGATGGTGAGAGGCACAGCACCACGGCCTGCTGGCCCACACGCGTTGTGTACTCGTCTATCACACTCCGCAACTTCCTGCACACACACACACACACACATCATGCACACAGACATCCCACGGAGCCACACACAACAGAGACAAAGATCCCTCATATAGCCTTAACAGACTGTAGGGTCAAGTGCCATTAGCAAGCACCTATGAAGGTTGACGGCACAGGAGGTGGGTGACCAGCACCACACTCGGCCGCCTTTGTATCCCTAGTGGCAATGTTTACATACTGCACGAGGTACTCATTTGAGGCTGAGTCGACCTCGAGGAGGCCCAGGACCGGTTCAGAAAATCGTCACTGGTGTTCACTGTGAGCGGGATTCGAACTCAGGTGGCCGGGATTGTAGCCCAGCGCGATAATCGCTGGGCTACCGCTCCACACACAACAGAGATCTTACATGGCCACACACAACAGAGACCCCCTACAGCCACACAACACGAACATCCCCTATAGCCAGACACAACACACACAGATCCCCATAGCCAGACACAACACACACAGATCCCTATAGCCACACACAACACACACAGATCCCTATAGCCACACACAACACACACAGATCCCTATAGCCACACACAACACACATAGGTTCCTACAGCCACACACAATACACACAGATCCCTATAGCCACACACAGATCTCACATTGGCAAACACAAAAAAAAGCTTGTAAAACAACTTCAACCGCTGTTTGCCACGAATTAGTAGTGACGTTATCACGGTGCTTGTGCCAGGATAGGTGCACCTTGAGACCAGCTGAAGTGTCAAAACCTCACTAGCAGGTTATAGAAGAGACCCAGGTTCCCATGGGTTGCCCTGCTTAGATGATTGGCAGATGCACCACCTGTGCGCCCAACTGTGGCAATTGGCTGCGTTTTAACTGACTGCCAACGCTCCGCTCGTCTTAAGCATCACTCTGCTGCTGTTGGAGGACAACTGCATTCAATTGCCCAATATCATCCTTCAAGAGCTTCCTCCACAGAGACTGAACTTACCCACCCTGGTATACAGGTCTGCCCACTGTCATGAAGATCCTCAATGAGTAAGAGCAGTGTCGGGGATCCCTAAAGCATGAAAAATTACCTATAGCCCTGGCCCACTGATGGTAACAGATGGCTAGATTAGGTCAATAATTTTGCCAACGCCTGAGACAAGGGGTCATGAGAGTTATCGACTCCTCAGCCTTGCCTGCATCCCTCTACTGATTTTCATCTGCAGCAGGCGTGTAAGCCATCATCATTCCTCGCCTCCCGACAGTACACCACACACTATATACAATGCTAAACTGTACACCACCTATACTTTACCCACACACTATACACTAATGTATTGTACAGTACGCCACATTAAATATAACATGCACCACAAAGAGCCCTCTAATAGCTACACACACACTAGACTTCTTACTTAATCACATAGGCATACATGAAGATGTACATACATATATACAAAGGTCCAGGGCCTTACTAACAGCATTATAGGTCACCGGGCAAAGCAGTGCACTGAGGTCCCTACATATAGTATTTATTAATTTATTGACAGCAAGTCACAACACACATACATTAGAATGGAGCCCCCTATGCTCATGGGGTCCCCGGGAAACTGCCCAGCATGTCCATGCATTGAGACGGCACTGCTGAAAGATCACCCTTGTAGACGTAGCCCTAAAAGAGAGTAGGGTCTAGCGCTGTTAGCGAGCAGCTATGAAGACAAACACGGCACATGGGGGATGGGGGTGGGTGGACAGCACCACGATCGGCCAGCTTTGTCTTCCTATTGATGGTGTTTACACACCACACCAGTTACTCATTTGTGGCTGAGTCGACCTCGGGAAAGCCGATGAGAAACAATCGTCACTGGTGTTGGCCATGAGTGAAAATAAAACTCGTGTCGCCAGATTCGCAGGACGGTGCACGAACAGCAACATTACCGCTCCCCATTCCGACAATCACACGCACACATCGTGGGAGCGATAGGCGAGATGATGGGCAGGGATTGAGTGCGATGAGGTGGTAGGTTGAGTGCGACAGTGAGGAGGTGAGTGAGAAGTTGAGCGAGGAGGTGAGCGAGGAGGTGAGCGAGGAGGTGAGCGAGGAGGTGAGCCACCGTCTCACCGGAGTAGCCGCGTCTGTTGTCGCTTGCGGATTGAGGGGTTGGATTCGAAGATGTGTGGTCGCTTCCTCTTCTTCCCTGTCGCCACGGCGGCAGCGGCCGCCATCCCCACAGGCCCTGCCAGAGGCACAAGCGGCGTTCATTAGCCGCCCTCCTGTCGCGGCTCACGGCAGAGTGGTTCACAATCGGAAGCTCACGAGTTCGAATCCTGGTTGCGGGAATTTTTTTTAGCCCATGAACCATCCCTGCAGGGTCAATAAAATAAATACCATGCCACGGGGGAAGCAACCGCAGTGACCGTCCTATGGAGACGCCCCCCCCCCTGCATGAGGAACATTGAATTGCCATCAGTGGTTCTGTGGAATTGTAAACAGAAGAAACACAGCGATGTTTGAGCGGCAGGAAATCACTCGGACCTCCGTCTCTCACCAGCTGCGGCGAGGTGGGCCGTCACCTCGTCGGCCACGGTGGCATTGAGGATGTCCGAGTCGTCGTAGGCGTTGTCGTCGTCACCTGACGAGGGCGAAGAGTCGTCCCCCTCCAGCATGCCCTGCACGGGGCGGCACACGACGCGCTCGTGACGCTGCCAACCATCCACCCGCACGGCCGCGCTGGCATCATTTATCCATTACCACGCGGGTTCACCGCACAAAGCCACACACAAAGTTTTCGCTGTATGGGGCTATGTTGCCATTGTCCGTGTGTGTGACCCCAATGACCAGTGGGCCATGGATATTTCAGATTCTCTCAAGGTGCATCTGGCCTAACACAGGTAACAGCTGTCGGGGTGACATTATCATCAAATGGCAGCTGCTGTTAACATTGATTCCGATGAGTCATATGCACATATTTTGTTCAGCACAGAACACAATACAGTATTTATCATTATACTGTATTCTACATAAAGCAGTAACGCACTCGATTCTTTTGGAATTTGGACATTATTTGTACCATTGCAGAAATGTAGCGTTTATAAAAACCTAAAGTTAGAACATAACAGTTAATGTTACAGCGTAGTGCATGCAGCGTACTGTATACTGCATTTAAGAGACCCCTATGGGAGCTTGTTGGTCAGTACGAGCATTGATAATTTGGGAAAAGCCTCAGGAAACCAGAGACCCTGCAGGAAAACGATGCAGAAGAGGAGTAGTATAGGGTGAACACTACGCACAAAGGTGCCCAAGTCAGGGATTGAACCCAGAATCTGAGCCGTAAGGCACGAGTGTACAGCTATATCAGCTTGATGAACATGTGGTACGAAGGCCGTGATGGGACACATTGTAACTGTAAATTTGAATAAAATCCTGTCTGTTCCATAGTGTTGCATTAACATAGCACTCGTATCTGATAGGGGCTTTACCTATAATCATCTGGCAGTTCTCCAGCATTTATTTACGCCAGTGACCTACATTTACATTGGGATCTGTGTGTTAAAATGACCTCCCTTTATCTTGTACCATTCATTTAAGCGGGTCAACGCTGGATAGATTTTAACTCTCTGGGTCTCGGCAGCAGTAAGAGTAAAGTAACGGCTGCTGAATCACCAGATATTATTACAAGCCATGATAAAAACCTCGTTTCCATGATAAAACAAAGACAAAGACTGCTGAGGCAAGAGCTGTTAGCGAGCCCTATGAAGGAAAGCATAACTATAGAGCCATTTACACTGCGGAGACTGTGGTGTACCTGGCACCACACACAGCCACCCCAGCGTAAATGGCTCTGCAGTGCTGATGTTTTTTTACACATAGCAACCAGGCACTCATTTCAGCCTGTGTCTGAATGTGGATGGACAGCTAGGACTGGTTCAGATGTCCTTAACTGGTCTTGTCTGCGAGCGAGAATTGAATTCAGGTCGCCAAGCGCATACAGCCGTGTGCTAACCACGTTGGCACTGCTTCCCACGTCGTGGTAACGAACGTCAAGCGCCGCCACGCGGCACCAAGTCACGGTGACGCTTGACCGCGTCAAGCGAAGGGTGGAAGGCTCGCTGCAGCACAGACCCAAGTGACCTGGGTTGACTCTTGGATCAGGGTTCTCAACATTCTGCACCTCACGGCTTACCTGGCCCTCGTCGGTCCGGTCGCCACAAACCACTACGCGGCGTTCACGGCCCGCTGATGGGCTGTGACCCACCGGTTGAGAATGACGGACTTAACTGACTGGCAGATGCACCACCGGTGCTCCCTGTTGTGCAGCATCGCTGCGTCTTAACCGCGCGACACTCCACTTACCGCGGGCGTCACTTATCCGACCTCCGTCACTGGGAATGGGCAGCAGCCGCCAACTGTCCAGGAGCCTCGCAGTGTACCTTGCCTGGCACTATTCATTATCAGCCTTGCCGAGCCGCCCCCACACGTGACACGCACGCACACCCTCGCGCACCTGGGCGCCGTAGGGGTCGAGCGTGTGGCCCTGGCCCTGGGCACCGCCGCCGTCACCGTCGTCGTCGTCACCAGCGCCGCCCATGGCGGCGTGGTGGCCGTTGATGGTGACCAGCTCCCCCACGCCCCCGTCCATCCGCGTTACCGTCCACTCCAGGACGGCCGCCGCCCGCTGCTCGCACGCGAAGACAAAGATCCCACACGGAACCTGCACAGACCGCTGGAAGAGTGCCCCTCGCGAGCACATGCGAAGGCCGGTACAGCACACGAGTAGGCAACTGGTCACCACCACAAGACAAAATCCCCCATGTGACATTAACAGACGGTTAGAGCAGGTGCTTTTGGCGAACACCTATGAAGGCTGGCATGGTATACAAAGGGGTGGGTAGCCAACACCTAAAGGCAAAGATCCCACTAACAGAGCCTTAACAGACTGTTAGCTGAGGTGCTGTGAGCCAGCACGTTTGTTTTATTGCACGAATCCCACATCTAGAGCTTACAAGCTCACGGAGTACTTTCTGCTGTAATAGGAAACATCTATCTTTCTAGCACCTATGAATGCCATCGCAGCACACGAGGAGGTGAGTGATCAACACAACCCCAGGCCACCTTTGTTTCCCGAGTGCCAATGATTACACACCACACAAGGTACTTACGGCTAGGTTTAGTCCAGATGTTAATCACAGTTGGTCAGGAGCTGCAATTAAACTCAGGTTGCAGTGTTCATAACACAGCACATTTGTGTAACCATTGCGCCACGTCTTCCAGAAACACACACACACACAACACATGTGCCCTGCAGCCCACACAATACACACGCAGGATTCTCCAAATGTCTTCCAATATTTTGAAAGCATGAATGCATTCCCTCCGTCCAACCATCAATCTGTCCAACCATCAACCTGTGATGGGGGAAGGGGCAGGTCCTGATAGCACTCACGAACAAGATCTAATTCGAATGAGAAGTGAGATTTCCATTATAGAAGAGGGCACACATTGATCCGATGATTGCCCTCAACAATGAGATAAAATTTAGCCATGTCCAATGTTCCTGCTCTTTCCTTCGTGACGTTTTGCCTCCCTCGTTAGAGGCAGTCAGATTTCTCATACACTTAGCCATGAAAACCCACATCATTTCATGTATCAAACGACTGGACCACTCCACAAATTAGTGATCCATCCATCCATCTTCATACCGCTTTATCCGATGCCGGGTCGCGGGGGCAGCAGTCTAAGCAGCGATGCCCAGACTTCCTTCACCCCAGACACTTCCTCCAGCTCTTCCGGGGGGACCCCGAGGCGTTCCCAGGCCAGCTGAGAGACATAGTCTCTCCAGCGTGTCCTGGGTCTTCCCCGGGGCCTCCTCCCGGTAGGACATGCCTGGAACACCTCCCTAGGGAGGCGTCCAGGGGGCATCCGAATCAGATGCCCAAGCCATCTCAGCTGACTCCTCTCGATGTGAAGGAGCAGCGGCTCTACTCCGAGCTCCCGCCGAGTGACCGAACTTCCCACCCTATCTCTAAGGGAGCGCCCAGCCACCCTGCGGAGGAAACTCATTTCGGCCGCTTGTATCCGCGATCTTGTCCTTTCGGTCATTACCCAAAGTTCATGACCATAGGTGAGGGTAGGAACGTAGATTGACCGGTAAATCGAGAGCTTCGCCTTTCGACTCAGCTCCTTCTTCACCACGACGGTCCGGTACACCGACCGCATAACTGCGGACGCTGCACCGATCCGTCTGTCAATCTCACGCTCCATCTTTCCATATATATATATATATATAATTACCTTCGAAATGATCCAATAAATCCAAGTAATACATGAATACTTGTGAAATTATGACTTACGTAATATGTGGAACTGCCCGTAAGTTGAAGTGCCTAAGTGGCATTGCCACAAATGCAATTAAAATAGCGGGATGAGGCCTTTTGTACAGAATGTCTCTTTTGTGGAGTCTGCAAATCACAGATAATCCCGAGACGACATACACAGGCTAATCTCTATAGCCGGGAATTAGAGATGCACATCCTTTCCAAAAGCAGAGCGCATGACTCGGTGAGTCTGGACACTAATTTACATTTTCTCAAAGCTTACCGTTCTGTACTCTCAGCGTCGCACCATGACACGAAGAAGACATTTAGATATCATGCAAAGCAGTGCCAGCCTTTGTGCTAAAGAATTGCCCACCGCAGTAAACAGTGCTACTACAGAAATCTCTTATTTAGATGACCTCTGACCAATAGCGTAAGGGGGCAATATTTTCCTACCTACCTTCCAATAAGAACACTCTTCGTCGCATGGCTGATATTTGTAATTATGAGTGGTGGAATTTGGCCAAATATTGTCTCATCTCATCTCATTGTCAGAAACTGCTTAGTCCTGCACAGGGTCGCGGTGAGCCGGAGCCTATCCCGTCAGACACAGGGCGCAAGGCAGGGATATACCCACGATAGGACGCCAGTCCATCACCGGGCAATGACGGCAATTTTGTCTGCAAGCCAATTAACCTATGCAGCATGTTTTTTGGACTGTGGCAGGAAACCGGAATGCCCGGCGAAAACCCACGCGGACACGGGGAGAACATGCAAACTCCACACAGAAAGCAGCACCCGAGCCGAGATTCTAACCCGGGCCCTTCTTGCTGTGAGGCAACAGCGCTACCCACAGGGCCACCGCGCCGCCCGCCAAATAACCCGCAGAAACAAATTCTATGCAATGCTTTTTGCGTTTGTTGCCATCGGTGAAGTTACGAGAAAACTCCCTTAATAAACACTCGAAAACACCATGAAACAAAGGTGACTGAAACCTGGATTCAAACACAGGTTCTCAGGAGTGCTAGCTCAGTGTCTCTGGCCTCCCAGACACGTGCCCTCCTCACGCTGTGGCAATTCCCCATGAACCAACTCTTCACTTAACGCCTTGGTAAATGTTACGTAATGGACCACGATATCTCAACCAAGACAGATTTCAACCGATTTACCAACCGAACAATGCCGCGGTCAACACGATTGCAATTCACAGGCGCGACCCTGTATAGGATTACGCGGTTTTGACAATGAGATCAACGCTGTCTGCAAGACCAGTGCTCTATAAAGCTAGCTCAGTACAACTGCGCGCTTCTGCCTCAATGATGAGCCTGGGGTACAGGAGGCTATGGGAAAAGGTCAGATATGGGAACATCTGTAGATAATGGATGCTACAAGACGTGACATCACAAACCACTTTTAACGTGAATGACGGCTTGATGTCAGATGACTATGGCCTGCAGGTATATGACATATAAATAGGGGACGGGTCCATCAAAGTGGACCATAAAGTCAGTTACTTTTTGTTAAAGTTGGAGGGAACCGTTGAGCTATGTAGCGCTTTTTAACAGTTTCCCAGCAGGGAGGGGTAAGCGAGTAACACGAGCAAAAGATACACACACCATGAAAATCCTCACACGTTGATCCTTGCATCAGCATGGAGAAACCTAATTTATCCATAATGATTGTTGCTGATTTTCCAGCAACCGTTGTTGTTGATGTGCCGTTCTCTCCGCAGCTCTGTGCAGCGCTTTGTGATCCTCGGGTGAAAAGCGCTCTATAAATTCAATTATTATTGTTATTAGTTTCATAAAAGAGGCCCATAGACGTATGGTGAGATCACCTATCTTACACTCAGATCAGCAGCGCTGCCCTAACAGCTTCCCATCATATCTTAGGTCTTCTCTTCATAAAGGTCGCGGCACTCGGGGAGGCCACCCCAAAACGCATCTCCCTAACGTGACCGGGAGAAAGGTAGACCGGACACTGCTGCACTGCCCTCTGCTGCCCAACACAGAGGGGCAGTAGCTTCTGACGCTCACAACAACCTGCTGTTCGTGGTGGTCACGCATCCAAGCACGGTCCAGGCTCAACTCTGATAAGTTGATGAGATCTGGCGCACAGGTCTATAGCAGGAACGCGACGACTGGATTTAATGTAACTACTACTGCTGTTCCCTTCATAAATCAGAAAGACTGGCGAGTGCTCACCGATCCATGAGATAAGGGAATGGCTGAGAATTAACAAATTTTTTAGTGAATGAGCCATGCTGAATAGGACTCGAACTATAGCCTGCAAGAACACTAACAATCATCGTGCTAACAACGTTACTAATGATTGCAGAGTGTAAAAGATTGTACAACATGAAATATAATTATAAGTACAAACACAAGCCACAATATTGACAAAAACTCAAACATGAACAATGCACAGAGCAAATACAAACGTACGTAATATAGACAGATCGCTACCATACTCTACTGCCTCACTAGGCTATTGTGGTAAATACTGTAGGTTTACTGTCGAGCAGAAGTATACGATGTACACACAGCTCGTTGAGCACTGAACTCATCTACACAACACTGCACGGGAATATCCACAATGCGCCGTGTGATCGTTATTTGACCATACTTCACCATGACGGTGTGTGCGGGCTAGGAAAGGACTGGGACAATGGAAACGTGTACACACTGACACTCGACAGTACAGCTGTGTAACGACGAGCAGAGTGCGGCTACTGTCAGTAAAGTCACGACCCTCTGCCTCGTACTGTTACGATAGTGACACCGCGCACACACTCACGCAGCACACTCACACCAAACAGCCTGGACCCGCACAACAGCAAGCACCGCTTGCACGCCACCTGGACAAAGCAAACAACGCGCTGCTGCTCACCGCACACCAGCAGCCGCATCCGAACCTCCTGCCCAAGCCAAGCACGCAGACAACCCCCGATACTCACAACGAGGGAGACCGACGAGATGTGTGAAGCGGACGAGCCTCCGGGCGGTTCCGCCTCCTCCGCCGGCCCGAGCGCCGCCCAAGCGGGCAGAGCCGCTAGGCGACACCTAGGCTGTACCCGGCCCCAACTAGGCCGAACCTCGCAGACGAGCGAGGACGGCCGCGACGCCCCCCGACAGAAACCGGCTGCGAGCGAGAGCCGAGGAGCGTGCGGCGGTGTCTCCGCGCGTCGCCACTCGCATGCGCGCGAGCGATTCGTGGTGCGAGGCTGGCGAGGCCGATGGAGGCCGCGGCGATTGTCGTTCAATCGAATTTTTCCACAGCAACTTCATTCGGGTCGCCAACGTCGCGGCTCCCGCGTTCCGCCCGGCTCGCGTTGCGCGCGGGGGCTCCCCGAGGTGGCGGCGGCCCGAGTCGACCTCGCGGCGGGGGTGGAGGAGGAGGAGGAGGGCGGCGGTAGCGGTGCAGGAGGAGGAGGAGGAGGATCCGCGAGGACGACGCGGAGACCGGGGAGCCGAGGGCGACGCGCCGGGATCGCATTTCCCAGCGCGGATAAGCGAGCCGCGCCTCCACATTGGCCTGCGCGCACGTCACGTGACGCCGGCCGGCCAATCGCCCGGGTCAACGCGCCGAAGCGATGTGGGAAATGTGAACGCGCCGCCTAACGGGCTTCGATAGCTCCCCCCTCCCCCTGGTCCTCCCTCCTCCTCGTCCTCCTCCTGGTCCTCCTCCTCCTCGTCCTGGTCCTCCTCCTCCTCGTCCTGGTCCTCCTCCCCCCTCCTCTTCCTCCTCATCCTCGTCCTGGTCCTCCCCCCCTCGTCCTGGTCCTCCCCCCCTTCCTCCTCATCGTCCTCCCCCCATCCTCCTCCTCCTCGTCCTGGTCCTCGTCCTCCCCCCCTCCTCCTCGTCCCGATCCTCCTCCCGCCGCCTCCTCCTCGTCGTCACTCGGCATCGCGGCCGCATTGTTTGTGCTCGGGGCTTAGCGACGAGGTTTGTTTAATCGCCACACGTGCTGTGATGGTGATCACACTCTGTGGTGCGCAGCGCTGCATTGGAACGCGGTGCGGCTGCCACTTGGTCAGCGCACACGCACTCACAATCAACACCTCTCCCCCACACCACCCTCCTCCCCCCTACCCCCCGGCGTTAATTGCCAACCGAACAGGCGGCGCGTGTAAAGTCGGCAACGCAACTCCACGTTACGGGGACCGGCAGCCCGCCCGCGCCTCGGCGGCTCTTCGGTGGGGCGGCTGCGTCCCCCTCTCGCGCAACCGGGAGAGCGGCGGCGCGAGGGAGCTGAGGCCCCCGCGGCGGCGGCGATGATGATGATGGCGATGGCGATGTTTGCTAACGAGCGGTAATCACTCTTAATTGGCGATGTTAGCCGCCAGCTGGACGCGGGAGCCGTTGCGGAAATGATGAATGAGATGGCAGAGCGCGCAGGCGCAATGCAGCTTTAACTCTCGCCGCTCACTGGCGGCTGGGTTCC
>JAZEWT010000007.1:25269198-25285542 GCA_036362905.1 Mordacia mordax | reverse complement strand
TAACGTACACACGGATGGGTTCACCAATCTCCCGCTCGTCTGTCTGCTGGCCACAATCTCAGAGCTCAGCGAGATTTGGCGTTTAATGCATCTCTGGTTGATCCACCAACGCCTGACTCTACGGCCTGCGCAGTCAACAAGCAGGCCGGTGTCGGCGTGACCAGTGGGGTTGCCTGGGTAGGGGGATTGCACACCACCTGCTGAGACTGATTCCCCCTCGTGCCCCTAACACCTGTAACTCGTTGTGTTTATTCAAACATTTCACCGGGATTGTAACGGGGTGCCGACAAACGCGCACCAGACACTCACCGACACGTGTACACACATAAGCTCTGTCGGACTTTGGATGCTCTGCGAGAAATCTGTGCGGCCCAACTCACGCTACGGGACACGAATTGTCTTCAGCGCCAATTCATGCTTGTGCTGCGTTTTCTGTTTCTCCCGCGATGCAGGTGTTTTTCACCCGCTTTCCACTGATTTCTAGGGGCCACGCCGCTTGCGTTTGATAGCCCTGCGCGACGTTGACCACGCAGCTCGAGTCACCACCTTAACGGCGGCGCAGGGTTTAGTTGGGTTAAACGGCGTCGCCTTCGTTCGTTCCAACCGCGTCCCACAGCCGCCGAACACCCGCAGATGAACCGAGATGTCGCGGCTGCTGCCAGCAGTTTCCCGGATCTGCAGTCACATAACAGTCATGCGGCGCTGCGCGCCCTACCGGACTACAGCCGTCTGCGTATACGTCCGTGGCCGATCGGATAACGGGACGTCGCGGACGTAACCAGATGTGGTAGCGAACACACGTGATTCTCATGTCTGTAAACACAGCGATTGTGCTGCCAGGCGTACAATGTTACAGTACATGTATAACCTCTAATATTGTACGTATTTCTTGATAGTCATAACAACCGCCTATGTATACAGTACTATTCATTATTAATATACAGTATATAAGTTTTTGTTATATAGTACAGTATTTTATATACAGTATTGAACAAACCCATATATTACATTTACCAGATATATTATCTGAAATACAGTAGTGTATGTGTACATGTACTGTACAAGTATCCCATATAGCTTTGCCTAGTACTGTATAGTACAGTACATATGTAATACGGTGTTCACACAACGTACAAATCGCGTAACGACGTAAAGCGACGCATTACTGTATATTCAAATTATCGACCAAACCCCGGACATATTTTGGCGGCAGGATGCTTGTGCAGTGGTAACGTCTGTGTTTCACGGAAAATAGGTCCTGCCTGAAGCGGTTTCAATGCCCGCCTCGGGCGCCTTTCTGTGTAGGGCTCGTCTGTTCTCCCCTTGCTCTGCGCGGGTCTCCCCTGGTTCCGTGCTTTCCTCCCACAACTCAAAAAAAGTAATGAATGGATTAGCTGATAGAATCCTATTATGTGGGAGTCAGATGTTTCAAATGTTAACGCCGGCTAACGGTGGCGGCTGTCGTCCTTCCGCCTCTCTGCGGTTTCCTCTGAATCATGCTCTCTTCGAACCAGTATCTTCAGCATTGATGAAGTTCTGTTTCGGTAAAAGTTATAATAAATCAGCATCATTCAGAAGTCATTCGGTGAGTGTGGGTCGGTCTCCAACAGCGCTCAACGCAGCAACAGTGGCAGCAGATCCCGGCACAGATCAGGCCGTGCTGCCCGAACACAAGATGCCAGTTCTCGGATGGTGGTAACGCAGCAGCAGGGTGCTATACACCCTTGGCATCCTTTGCAAATGATGCGTTCCATCTTAGAGTGAAATATTGTAATAAATAATAACAGTATAATGATGTAGGTTTTCACGGCTCGATGCATGATGATTGCTCAGAAAAGCTGCTATCTCAGGACAGCTGCGTCGATTGCTTCCTCTCTCCACCTCGCGACGTTTCGCCTCATGTTAGAGGCATCCTCAGGCGCCTGACGATGAGAGGAAAGAGCGGCTTTTCGAAGCAGTCATCATAAATAATAAAAGTTGTAGTAAAGCAAACAGCCATGATAATGCAGGCAGGCCCCGACATACCGACGTTCGATTTGCGTACGCTCGTACTTAGCGACAAGCTCACATAACATACTCTTAATTGCAGAATATAGTGCAACGTTAACGGTTGTGTTGTGAATTGAGGTTTTATAAACTACACACTTTGACCAGTAATGCACTTGATGTTATCGGGAGTTGGACAGTTTTTACACTCTTGTGTACAGACGGTACCTGGGTCTCAGGCAGTACCTAGGTACCTGAGAACTGGCCCCCACACCAGAAGCACCAGTAATTTGTGCATCACATCAGCCACACGCTTTCCGGGAGGAAATCGTTTTAGCAGCATAGATTCAGCACAAGCAAATTTAAGAGTGGTTTTGGCTTGCAGTCCCTGTTGTGTAGTTGATCTCGTTTGAACCCATGATAGACAAAAGATGTGTGCAGGCCACGACCCTCTGTGTTATACATGGGCTTTGGATGATATCGCAGAACTAGATAATATAGAATGGTCGTTGGCATCATTATGGAGAAAGTAAGTGATGTGTACGATCATTTAAATTGTCTGGCTACGCTAACGGATCGTTTAACTCTGCACATTACTTACTTGGGATTACACGTAGCGGCAATCGTTCGCCCCTTGTCTCGCAACTTGGCAGGACCCTCCTGAGAAATAAGGCCTGAGATTTAGCGGGGCTCTCCGTTGTAAGCACGCGCAGTAGTGACACCGTTAATAATAATAACAATGAACAGATGTCGACGACATTGACACGCTGCCAAAACAGTCTGAATGCATCACGTGGGTGGTGATGGTGGCGGCGGCGACGGCGACGGCAGTGGCTTGGCCGTGTGCCCAGGTGCTAAGGAACAACCTAAGCCAAAAATGCCACTAAAAGACAACGTTTGGCAGTTTTGTAGAACGAATGTCACACACCCGACCGTCAACACGCCCTGACCGGTTAACCACCCAGTGCGGTTCATGTGGATGATGGTACACCAGTCATGGTCCTGAGATGTTCACAAGTAGTGCGTGTTCACAACTGCGGTTTGACATATATCCCTCGTCTCTTCATCTCATCTCATTGTCTGAAACCGCTTAGTCCTATACAGGGTCACGGTGAAGCCGGAGCCTTTCCCGGCAGACACAGGGCGCAAGGCAAGGATATACCGACGATGGGACGCCAGTCCATCGCCGGGCACTGCGGGGCAGTTTAGCCTGCGAGCCAATTAACGTATGCAGCAGCATGCTTTTTGGACTGTGGGAGGAAACCGGAGTGCCCGGCAAAAACCCACGCGGACACGGGGAGAGCATGCAAACTCCACACAGAAAGGCACCTGAGCCGAGAGATTCGAACCCGGGACCTGGGCCACCGCGCCGCCCTATATCCCTCGTCTCTTTACATATTAGTCCTGCACTGTATTTGCTCTTCTGTTTAATGTTTCATATATTTTTTTAAAATTAACATTCTGTAATCAGGCTGAACATAATATGTCAAAACCACCTTGCACTGCAGGGAATTTAGTTTATCACTCTGATTTCACGTTGATCTCGAGCTGCTCTCCAGATAACCATATCGAGTCTGCCTCCTCTCTCCTTCACGACGTGTCACCTCCTACGTTTGAGCCATCATCAGGCTGCCTCCAATGTGGGAGGAGGCAAAACATCACAACCTAGGGAGGAGGCACGATCGAAACGGCTGTCCTGAAATAGCAGCTATTGAGAGCAATTCTTATGCATCCAACTGTGAAAACCCACATCGGTGCATTCACGTTGATCTCTGCCTGCGAGATTGTAGATTACTCCGGTGATACAGGTCGTCTGTTCCAATTTCTCTTTGCTTTTCATTGCTTAGTTTTATTTGTATTAGTTTGGCTCTCAGTCTGATAACATTGTCACGTCTTACAACTTCGACTACCCTGGTCCCTTGAATTCTCACCCGGCTAAAGAGAATCGTTGTGATACCTGACCAGGACTGTGTTTGAACACCAAATAGACTCCTTTCATGAGGCATCATCTTCCTCCAGGAACCATATCTTACAGCACGTTGGTGACAACGGTTTTTCGACAAATATTTGATGTTCTCAGAATATCCGCTATTGACATGTTAAACCATATCGAGAGACTTGACATAAGTCAATCTCTGTCGTCCACATTCTATTTCCTTCATTTTTCCAGTCATAACCAGTTTTTAAATGTTCTGCTTTCCTAAATAATATTGCCAAGAAACTTGGACTGTCTCTGTATAATGTTGTTTAACATCTTCCTCCTACATCCCATTCTTCACTAAATGTCATCATTTGAGGTGTGACTTGTCCAGGATACCTTTAACATGTGTCGAAAGAACCACATTTCAGTTGTGTAAATTCTCATTTTAATACTTTGTGATATTGTTCAACATTTACGATGCATACGTGAAAACTGGTACAACGTAACTATTCAGAACTTAGTTTTGTCCCCGTAAAAAAAACATTATTCATCAAACTGATTGGCTGGTGTCGGCCAACCAGTTTGAAGGGGCAATGCATATGTTATCAAAGCTTCCTGTTTGCATATTTTGCCACAAGTATGTGTGGCTTTTGCAAACTAGACACATTGTGAAATGTGTCTACATTGGTGTTTTAAGATCTTAACACGTGTATAATTGCCAGAAATGGTAAAAACCTGTTCTACTTATTACATATTATTCATCAGTAGCTTTTTCATTTCATTTTGAAAAAAACTACTCATTTTGAGAAATCTATCTTTGGCAAAACCTGTCCTCTGTTTTATTACCCGCTTTTACTTAACTTGCATTGGGGGATGTAACGGTTGGAATCTTTGAGCACAAAATTAAAGCATTTCCGATAAAACTGGAGAGCTGAAATTTTGCACGCAGACATAACTCGGATAACAATGCAGTCTGCTGAAAAAAACTTTAAAGATCGGTGACAAGCTGATTCTTGGCCCGCCATAGAAACGATCCTTTCTCTGTTACGGATCATAGCGAGCGGGCGCTGCGGAGAGAGGGGCGCGCGGGGCGGGCGGGCGGCTCCGATTGGTGGGACTCGGGGGCTCGCTGGGCAAGCAGCCTGATTGGCCGTGCAGCGGGCGATGAAGTTTCAAGCACTAATAATTAAGAGTTATAGTAATTGCAAGAGTTATAGAGGGGTTTCTTTTTTAAAGACACATATCCCCCCTCCCCCCCCGTTACAACGTGAATCAGCAAAAAGGACTCGTCAATGGTGCAGTGGGAAAAGTCACTCAGATAATTTGACCTCTATATCGTCACGCTCAAACGTATCCCACTGACATTCCAGCAGTCATTGTGTGGACTTTGCTGCAATAGCGAGCAACGAATTGATCCAATGTCTGTTCGATCTCCCGCAACTACGCATTTGGCACCGCAGAGCGACCAACGCATGCTCCCCCTCATTTTATGTTGGTTCTTCTAGAGTACACAAGATGCAAGGGTTCAACTGTTAGCGAAGGTGTTGTCCATTTGGGACACAAACTATTCGCTCCAGGTCAAGCACGCGTCGCACTAAGCCGTGTCGGGTCGTTGGAAGGACTTCGTCTTGAGGCATTGGATCGCGCTGAACTCACAAAACGTTTGCAGCCAAGAAGCTCTCAAGGAAATGGAGCGTTTGCGAGCTCTTCCTGATTACAAGTTAAACGGATCTCGTGTCAAAAGTTTACTCAGCGTACTTCTCATCAACTTAAAGTATGCATCAAACAATAACAATGCCTAAGACGCAAAAAAAGTAGAAAATAAAATTAGGATAAAAAAATATATTGTTTGAGTTCGGTAAAAGTGGGTCATTTAAAAAAAAATGTTATCCTATTTTATTGCATGATTACATTAACATCTGGCAATATTCATCTTCTAGGATAGTTGAATTTATTAACCCGTCTTATATTTTCAATACCTATTTTGATGTTACATACAGGCACACTTTACTTCTTTGACATTACAAACAGCTTTCCATTTAAATCCGTAATGCAGATTATTCATATTCTGTTCACCAATTAACAACTCTGGTAATCCTTCAATTCTCCTGAAGATGTTCCCACTCTACAATTTAAACAAGTCTGGTGAAAACACGCAACCTTGCCTTACAACTCTGTTAGTTTGGATGAAATCGCTTAGTTCATTTTAGATCTTTACTGCTGCGGTTTGATTCCAGCATATGCCCCTTAAGATTCTCAAATCTTTACCATCATCTCATCTCATTGTCAGAAACCGCTTAGTGCTGTACACGGTCGCGGTGAGCCGGAGCCTTTCCCGGCAGACACAGGGTGTAAGGCAGAGATATACCCACGATGGGACGCCAGTCCATCACCGGGCACTGAGGGCAATTTAGTCTGCAAGCCAATTAACCTATGCAGCAACATGTTTTTGGTCTCTGGGAGGAAACCGGAATACCCAGCGAAAACCCACGCGGACACGGGGAGAGAACATGCAAACTCCACACAGAAAGGCACCCCAGCCGAGATTCGAACCCGGGTCATTCTCGCTGTGAAGCGACAGCGCTACCCACTGGGCCACCGTGCCACCCTCTTTACCATCAATGTCCAGTTATTTGAACATTTTCATTAGCTTGTGTTTTATGTTACAGAATGCTTTCTTACAGTCACTGCAAAACAATTAGAGGTCTTTCTTAATATCGATTGCCCTTTATGAAAGCATTCGGCCGATGAAAATGGCATTTCTTGTACCTCGATCTTCAACAAAACCATATTGAACTTTCGCAACCTCTGGTTTGCTAGTACAAAGATGTAAAGAGGAGAAGAAATGTTACTCTTTCTAACAATTCACAGGTGTTAAGATCTTTAAACACCACAGACACGTTCAGAAACATTTCCAGTTTTCAAAGCATACGTGTGGCAAAATATGTTTTCTCTGCTGTCCCAGTAGCACTGGGTATCCACCAGACGAGATGATCCACCATCCTGCGCCCCCAGTGGATTCAACCGTAACGCTTGTCAGAGACTATCATGGGTGCTGTGCCTTGCCCAGTGAATCACATTGGCAATAACCACACACGCTCATTGTCCTTGAGCTGCTTGGCAACATTTGGCTTTAACACCGGTGACAAGATGCCACAAGGAAGGCTGTCTTTGGTGTGGACCGATCGCCACAAGCTTGTGTGGTTATTGCAAACGCAATGCATTGTTTAAATGTGTGGGGTTTGCGAGTTCTCTCCCCGTGTCCGCGTGGGTTTTCGCCGGGCACTCCGGTTTTTATCCCACAGTCCAAAAAACATACTGCTGCATAGGTTAATTGGCTTGCAAGACTAAATTGCCCTCAGTGCCTGGTGATGGACTGGCGTCCCATCGTGGGTATATCCCTCCCTTACGCCGTGTGTCTGCCGGGATAGGCTCCGGCTCACCCCGACCCTGTACAGGATTAATCGGTTTCTGACAATGAGATGAGACCATTCACTCACCACACTGCGGGTCACATCATCTCACCACTCACCACGCTGTAGGTCAACTTACTTCTGGTTCAGCCCGCCCTGTCGCACCTCTCCACAGTGGAACCCCTCTCCATCATCATCTCTCTTTCCCTTCTTCTCACCGCATCGACCCTGCTCAGTGTAAACACGTGTTACACGCACTTATCTATACGACTTTGATAGTGCTGTTTGTTATTGACTGGCAGGTACAGATGTACAGAGGGAAGTAGATCGTCAGATAGACAGACTTGTAATACATATGGTAAATCATTAGGGCCAATTCCAGATAATATATCCGAAGGGCCACAGACTGGTTACAATCACCACTCCGTATTGCAAACACACAGAACATTTACAGTTTGCTACAGCGATAAAAACCGATGTCTAAATACTGTCACTGACATAGGCCAAAATCGGTGAAATAGTTTTCAATGCTATTTTATTTATTTTTAATGTTCGAATTGTTTAATAACTCCATACAATGTATTGTTGGTCCACGGCCATGCGTTGTGCACAGAATATGCGATTTTCGCCTTCAAGGCGATCTTTTTGCGAGCGGCACTCTGCAGAGCAGCGATTGACGCAGGCGGTGGTCTCGCCCATGCCTGCGACAGGCGCGTGGCCAGACCGACGGGGCGCCCACGCCCCTCGCACTCCTGAGCCCGGCCCCCGCGCTGACATCTCCCCCCCCCGTCTCCGCTCAGAGCACTACCAGCAGCACTGGTTCCCCGAGCGCCCGTGCAAGGGCTCCGCCTACCGCTGCATCCGCATCAACCACAAGATGGACCCACTGGTGGGCCGCGCCGCGCTCTCCATCGGTCTGAGCGCCCCCAGCCTCTTCCGGCTGCTGCCGCGGGAGCTCACGCTCTGGGTCGACCCCTACGAAGTTTCCTACCGCATCGGGGAGGACGGCTCCATCTGCGTGCTGTACGACGGCCGCGCCGCTGCCGCCACCCCGTCGGAGGGGACGGCGGCGCAGTACAAGGGCCCGGCGAAGCCACGCGGGGCGAAGGGCGCGACCGGTGTGCAGGCTCGGTGCGCAGCGTCGGCGGCGACGAAGTCGGCCGCCTCGGCGCGGGCCGGTGGCGGCGGCGGCGTCGGTGGCGGTGGCGGCGGCGGCGGTGGCGGTGGCGGTGGGGGCGGCGGTGGCAGCGGTGGTGCTGGAGTGGCGGCAGCGGCCTCCTCGCGGCAGGTGGCGCGTGCCGGTCACCCCCCCACCAAGTGCAAGGAGGAGGTGGTGGCGGCGGGGGGGGCGGTGGGGTCAGCGTCGCACCAGCAGAGGCCGGTGCACCTGCGCGGGGCGGAGCACTTTGTGAATGTCATGGCGGTGTACAGCTAGCCGCCACCGCCACCGCGGGGCCGCTGCGCACTGTAGATTTGTTTGTTTGGTAGACGGCTCGCGCGAGCCGGTAGCGTAGAGGCGTTTGTCTTTTGTTTGGGCTCTGGGGGGTGGTCGTGGAAAATCAACGATTTGTCATAAAATGAGATTCGTGAGGGAGGACGTGAAGAAGGCTTCTGATAATTTTACTCGTTTAGCTTCGTTTTCGAGGGAACTGTGCCGCAGGGGGGATGCAGTCTCTGGACGACGAGGGTTTCGTGTGCGAGAACCAAAGTTTGTGCCGTCGTGTGAATTGCCACGACCATCGTCGAGAGCTCCCTGGGTCTTGCGACTGTCGCTATTCCCCCCCGCCCCCTCCGTTAGCTTAGCGGAACCTGACCCAGCATCACGCTCGCCCAGTTTAGGATGGCGTCCAACGCACCTTCCGCTGAGACCCCTCCGAGGCCATGACGACTAAACCTGCCCCTGCAACATCGTTCATCACATCTAAAGTTACCTTAGTCCCATGTTACGCAAATCGTTCGCTCTCGTTTACGCTCATTATTGTCGCCATCAGCCGTGGTTGCTCCACTGCTGGACAACGCACCCTCCTACCATTTCCGCCGCCGCCGCTCATCATCGGTGGTCATCACGGGCGGCATGGCACCGGTTCCTTTTCGGCACAGACTTGGCCTCCGTCGATTAGAAACCCTCGAGTCTAAAGGCGTCGTTACGTTTGCTGCATCTGTCAGCAGGGCCCCCCGGGGAGGCAGACGTTTGTTTTTGTTGTTGAAAGAAAGTCGGCGACAAAGATTTGCATCGTCAATATTATTATTATTATTGTTTTGGCAGCTACCTTTGGTGTTTTGTCTGTCAAGTTTCTGTCGTGTCACCAGGTCACAAGTAATCACTGAGAAAGTTGCATAATGAAACAAAAAAAAAATTTGTGTAGTTATTTTAAAATAGTGACGTCAAAAACAAGGCGCGGCCCTTCACGTTCGCCGTTCCACCTCCCGGTGCGGCAGCCGAGACCATGGGGCAGGTTCCTCGCATCCGCTTCCCTCCACCGCCCGCCTCCCCCCAGCGGTGTGAATCCACTTCACTCCACCGCCCGTCTCCACCCAACGGTGTGAATCCACTTCCCTCCACCGCCCATCTCCCCCGAGCGGTGTGAATCCGCTTCCCTCCACCCAGCAGTGTGAATCCACTTCACTCCACCGCCCATCTCCCCCCAGCGGTGTGAATCCACTTCCCTCCACCGCCCGTCTCCATCCAGCGGTGTGAATCCACTTCCTTCCACCGCCCGTCTCCCCTCAACGGTGTGAATCCACTTCCCTCCACCGCCCGCTCCCCCCAACGGTGTGAATCCACTTCCCTAGACCGCCCGTCTCCATCCAGCGGTGTGAATCCACTTCCTTCCACCGCCCGTCTCCATCCAGCGGTGTGAATCCAGTCACCGCCGCCCGTGAATCGAGCGGCGGGTTGTCGCGTGTGGTGGGGTGAAGTGTGGGTACTGCGACCTCTTCCGAGGCGTCTGGTCAGCGTGGAAGAGTAGGCCAAATGAACCCCTTAGAGGGGCTGTTTTAGAGCAGAGGCTGTAGTGGAAGCTCTTCCACCAGCAGTGGCGCGAGTGAGACATTGCAGGGCTGCACCTTTACCTGTTGCCCAGGGAAACGATTGACAAATTTGAGCGTTGACACTCGGCAACAAAAACTCTCGAGCCTTAATGAAAATCTAACAACACACGACTGCCTGACGCGGCGGGT
The DNA here is from genome assembly GCA_036362905.1 of Mordacia mordax. Taxonomy (NCBI): domain Eukaryota; kingdom Metazoa; phylum Chordata; class Hyperoartia; order Petromyzontiformes; family Petromyzontidae; genus Mordacia; species Mordacia mordax. Next base: position 25,275,042 of record JAZEWT010000007.1, on the reverse strand, counting down.
AGGTTTTAGAAAAGTGAAAGGTTCCGTTGAAATTTGTATTCGGTCACAAGCTCTTAAGCGTATGTACAAGCGAGAGTAAGTGTTGTATAGATGAATTAAGTTTGACTTTTGATGAGATTTCTATTTTAAAAAAACATGAGAACACTTTGCGCTTTATACTGTAATAAAATTGTGACACTTAACCCCGACGTGTTTCGCTGTGGATGCCTCCCATGCATCGTGGTGTGTGCACCGGAGCGGTGGCGCAGCGGTGGCGCAGCGGTTGGCGTGCTACGCTACAAAAACCCGGCGACCCTAGTTTGACTCCCGCTCATGGCCAACGACGATTGTCTGAACTGTTCCCAGAGCTCCCATCGGTCGACTGAACCTCGGTTAAGTACCTGGTGTCGTGTGTCAAATGTCAACTTGGAAGGCGAAGGGATGTGCTGCTGGTCACCCACCCGCTCGTGTGCCGTGATGGCCTTCATTGGTGCTACTCGCGACCAGCACCTTGACCCTGCAGTCTGTTAAGGCAACACGGGGGAGCTCAGTCTTGCCGGGATGGAGCTCATCCTGGAGATGCGAATAGAAAGCACACACACATCGTCTTACAGTCGCGGTATCATCGTCGTGGGTTATGGTCAATCCACTGCTGGATGAAGGCCTCCTCGATCCACCGCCGCCTTCTGTGGTCTCGTGATGCGATCCCCAACAGCACCTGCGGGTTTATTTAATTAGAGATAACGAGTTAATTTATGGGCGGCGCGGTGGCCCAGTGGTTAGTGCTGACGCCTCACAGCAAGAAGGTCCCGGGTTCGAATCTCGGCTCGAGTGCCTTTCTGTGTGGAGTTTGCATGCTCTCCCCGTGTCCGCGTGGGTTTTCGCCGGGCACTCCGGTTTCCTCCCACAGTCCAAAAGCATGCTCCTGGATAGGTTGATTGGCTCGCAGACTAAAATTGTCCCGCAATGCCCGGCGATGGACCGGCGTCCCGTCGTCGGGTGTATTCCTGCCTTACGCCCTGTGTTTCCGGGATAGGCTCCGGCTCACCGTGACCCAATATAGGATTAAGCGGTTTCAGATAATGAGATGAGATGAGTTAATTTATAACGTGCGCCTTGCGTATTCGTTCAGTGTCAAAGGTTTTCGTTTGAAGGGAGAATGACGCGGAGGCAGAAAGGAAGCTGCAGAGAAACGGGGAGGGGGGAGGCAGGCACGTGATTAGCCGGTGCCAACATTTTCCAGGCACAGGGTTAATGTTAAATAAAAAAAATCGCGTCTCGACACGATCTAACTCAACAGCGACTGCTATGTAAAATCTGTCGTGAAGTTCAATGTGTCATTACCCTTGTAGAGGGTGACCACGTCTCACAGTAAGAAGGGCCCAAGTTTGAATCTCGGCTCGGGTGCCTTTCTGTGTTGAGTTTGCATGTTCTCATGTCCACGTGGGTTTTCACCGGGCACTCCACTTTCCTCCCACAGTCCAAAAACAAGCGGCTGCATAGGTTAATTGGCTTGCAGGCTAAATTGCCTGCAGTGCCCGTGATGGACTGGCATCCTATCGTGGGTATATTCCTGCCTTATGCCCTGTGTCTGCTGGGATAGGCTCTAGCTCGCCGCGACCCTGTAAAGGACTAAGCGGTTTCTGACAATGAGATTAGATGATCTTAAAATATAATAATTGCATTTACAGAGCGCTTTTTACCCGAGGGTCACAAAGCGCTGCACAGAGCTGCGGAGAGTACGTCATATTAACAACGACATAAGAACGGAAAATCAGCAACAAAGACATTCTTTGGGGTTTTTTTTTTACAAATCCGAGCTGTGGAGAGAACGGCATGTCAACAACAACATCAAGACAGTTCAACTGATATTCAAATAGTAGGAATAAATTACAGGACAAAAAGAGGAAAGAAAATAATTCTTCAACAAACAAGGAAAGAATAAATGTTCCCGAGCAGGCGCAGGTCGGCAGAAAGCCATCATCCCGACATGACAACATTGAGCTGCATCAACAGTCCTTGCCAGAGGGCTTGAAAACCTCACGGAACAAGTGAGTCTTGAGACGAAATTTGAAGATGCCCAGGGACTCGGCTAACCGAATCTTCAGTGGAAGGGCATTCCAGGGTGTTGGAGAAGCGTGTGAGAAGGCTCTGTCACTCATGGAATGGAGGTGCGATCTGTGCATATGCAGCAAGCCCGTATTGGAGGATCAAAGTTGTGTTTAGGAGGGTGACTGAAATAGGTCACAGATGTATGTTGCAGCAGTGCCAGTGAGAGCCTTATAGGTGAGAAGGAGAATCTTGAAGCCAATACTGTATTTAACAAGTAACCAGTGGAGAGACATCAGTATTGGAGATATATGATCGTGGACGGGTGTGCGAGTGAGGACTAGCAGCCGCATTCTGCACACGTTGAAGATGGTTGATCAGGTAGGCAGGGGAGCCAGAGAACAGTGCATTACAGTAATCGATTCTTGAGTTTAAGATGTGTCTCATCTTCTCAGCATCAGTGGATGAGAGGATGTTGCGCAGTATGACTATATTTCTGAGATTGAAATAGGCTACTTCGTCACTTAGTTGGTGTGTCTCGAAGCTGAGTGAGGAATCAAGAGTCACACCTGGACTCCGGACAGCCTTAGCAACTTAAATAGTCCAGTCGTCAAGTATCAATTGGATAGGTTCAGCCTTAGACAATGGTGCGGGGTTCTGACAAGTTTTGTCGCCATTTAGTTTTAGGAAATTTGAATTAAGCCAGACCTTCACAGTTGACAGGTTGACATGCAAAGACCAGACGTGTTGATGAGCTTTACGTTGATCTATATTTGGATGTCAATTGGCATAGCAGCTGAGCTTGAGGCTGCACAGGATATGGCCAAGTGGTTGTATGTAGATGTTGAACAGGAGTGGGCCGAGAACTGAACCCCGAGGAACTCCAGACAAATCAGAATGGATCTCTGAGTTTTGTCCTCCGAGGCTGACGATCTGCTTCTGGTCGGAGAGGTAGGAGCTCAGCCAATGCAGGGCACAGCCAGAAACCCCTATACCCTCCAGTTACTTAAGCGAGATCAGGTGGTCAACGGTATCAAAGGCAGCGCTCTGGTCCTGGAGGGCAAGAATACTTGGCAAGCCTTCATCAGCAGTGACGAGTAGGTCGTCAACTACTTTTACCAGAGCAGTTTCAGTACTGTGGCCAAATCTGAACCCAGATTAGAAGGGATCGAGGAGGTCATTGTTGAGAATGCGTTTCTGGAGTTGCGCGGCTACAGCACGTTCAAGGACCTTAGGAATAATAGATATGAGATGGAGCGATAATTATCAGGGATGTTGCAATCGAGGCCAGCTTTTAAGCACAGGGGTAACTGCAACACATTTGAATAGTGGGGGGATGATACCAGAGCGAAGTGAGTTATTAATTGAAATTGGGATTTGAAATTTGCCCAAATGATTTTACCTGGGAAGGGATCCAGGGAGCAGTTTGTTGGCCGAGATCTGATAGCAAAAGAAGAGACGTCCGATTCCGTTGTTCGGAAAATTCTAGGAGTTTTGAGGTCAAGGAAGGTGGAGGAACATTTATTGAGGTATTGGTTGGTGGTTGAGGCTGAGTAGAGATACGGTGGGCTTCAGTTTTTTCTGAGAAAAACTGAATCAACTGATCCACCTGCTCTTTATTAATTAAGGAGGTGAGGGTGAGCGACTGGTTGGACGAAGGAGCTGAATAATGGTCAAGAAAAGAATCTTGGGCTTGTCGCAGGTATCAGCTAGATTGCTGGAAAGATGGCTGGTATGGGCACAGTCAAGTGCCTTCCGATAGCCGAGGAGCTATTTTTTTAAAGATTTGAGCATGAACGGTGAGACCAGATTTTCTCCAAGTCTGTTTGGCCCTTTGTGCATTTGCCTTAAGATCCCAGAGTTCAGCAGTTTTCCAGGGGGATGCTTTTCTGTCTGAGGCAAGTGAGATTTTAATGGGGCCAAATCATCCCGTATGCTGGATAGCACGTTGTTGTAAGTTTCTGCTGTCGCATCGGAGGCAGAGTGAGCCGAGGCGGAGAGTGAAGTACTATTTATTGCTATGGTGAATCTGTCTGGAGTGAGGGCTTTAAGGTTTCAAAGTTGGATATGGCGCTTGATGATGGAAATGGGAGACAGTATTTGAAAATCAAGCCACATCGTGAAATGATTAGACAGACCAGGATCAGTGACGGACAGGTTGGTCACAGATATGTCCCATGAGCAAACCAAGTCAAGAGTATGACCGCATCTGTGAGTGGCAGATGTCACGTGGTGAGTGAAGCCAAGTGAGGTCTTAGTGACCATGATATCCCTTGCAAGAGGGCTCTTTAAAGAGTCAACATGGATGTTGAAATCGCCAAGAATCAGGATCCTTTCAAAACTGGAGCACAGCTTAGAAAGCAGCTCAGACAGTTCATTGACAAAATAAGCGGATGCTCCAGGTGGGCGATAGAGCAGCACCAACTGACAGGTTGAGCCAACCTCAAATCCAGAGACAAATCCTCGAATTTATTGAAGGTTGGCAACGGAATCGGTTGGATGTCGGCAGACATGGTGGAGGACTGCTCGGCCGACACCACAGCCATGTCAACGAGCCTTCTGATGGCATGCACAATCTCACGGTAGGGCCTGATTTAATGTGAGAAAATCATCTTGATGATGCTCGGGCTCTGTATGGCAGAGTAGGTCCAGTCTGTTGTATGGGATCAGTTCAACGATAAGTGGCGCTTTTTCTGTGTTCAAGGAGTGCACATTGAGCAGGGCAAAGTGGGATTCAGTTGCAGACAATGTGCGTGCCGGAAGAGGGGAACCAACCAGCAGTATTTTTATCAAGCAACGTCGAGCTGCAAACGGTCTATTTTGTTTCCTCGGTAGCCAATATGTAGGGCTTAATACAGGGATGGGGGTAGGGAAATCAATTGTAGGTAGGTTAATGGACTTTTTCTTGCATATTATTGTTAATATTGTAAATATTTACAATGCCTTTCTTGAAGGTCCAGGAGGACTGTGCTGTGTGAGAAACAGCATTTTCCTACACAGGGCTCACGACACACGTGGGCCACCCTGGAATCTGTCAGCCAGGGCCTTTGGGGCGCAAGTTGGCCAGAAGGTGTGCTTGGCAGTAGCAGCTGGAAAACCGACAACGCTTTGGATGCCTTACTGCTGATGTAACTCACATCAGCAGCTTTGCTTAACCAATGCTGTTCATTCATGAACATCAAAAAAATTGCTCGTTCATTGGGTAATACCATCGTAATCTATAGGGTGGTTCCAATGTCTTGTAACACCCGATCATCAACATTCTAGTTCTTATATAGACTCGTTGAACGCTTAACAAGGACGTTGCGAATTTTGCGTCCAGGGACGCAGTGTCTGGTGGGTTTGCGCCACCTGCCAGCGTGGCTGCCTTCTTCCCACCTCTTTCCTGTAGGCGCATTGTGGCCTCCGGGTGAAAGGCGCTGTTATATAAATGTAATAAATTATTATTATAGTGGAAGCCCATTGCTGTGGAGGAATATTGCGCTGAGAGAAGCACATGCGGGTCACGAGGCGACTGGCCCACCCTGTTTCGGACGCAGAGTCTGGCAAATGTTAGCGCTGGATGACTGCGTGGCTGCCTCCCCACCCCCGCCTCTGCGTAATTGTAAACGCGGGAGCGTTGTAACAACGCAAGGAGCTGCTGTGCTATAGACTTTCGGGCTGAGCGTGAGCCAGGCTCACAGCCAGCACTGCCTCGTCGAGTGATCCCAGAGAGGCTCACACCGGCGGTACTAGGTGTGTACCGATGGAGGTCAATCGTCGGCCGTGATCCATCCGCTGCTGGATGAAAGTCTCCACCAAAACCAACGGTGTTAA
>JAZEWT010000007.1:25151819-25165654 GCA_036362905.1 Mordacia mordax | reverse complement strand
GATAACATTACTGGCGTTGGGTAGTAAAGCGAATTTGACAGTGGTTATCGTTGCTGATGACGAGGGCACTGTAGGTGACTATGAGAGCCAATCATGGAGCCGCGTACAGCTGGGACATTGCGAGGCGTGGATCAGGAGGCTGCGTTAGCGTCGCTTTGTCCGTTGTTGGGTTCGTAACGGAGGGCAGAGGAGCGACGCTCACAACCACGAGCGGAGCACTGGGCGGTAAAACACAGCGAGTGGGGTCGAGCGGGAAGGAGCGTAGGTGGTGCACCAGCCAGTCCTCTCAGTCAGGAAACTCAGAGCACCTGGGTCTATCCGGTGATCTCCTGTCAGCGAGCATTCGCCACTTCACGTGCCTTCAAATTGCACATGGCCTGGCAGTGGCGTCGTGGTGACGTCGCCGCTTACTTAGGAGCAGCAGCGTATATTTGGACTGTGGGAGGAAAACGGAATACCCGGCCAAAGCCCACGCATTCACGAGGAGAGAACACGCAAACTCCACACAGGACGGCGGCACCCGAAACAGGAATCGAGCTCGGGTGCTTGTTGCTGCGAGGCGCCTCTCCGCCCGCATCTGCGGGGATCATTGGAGAGGGGGGGGGTGGGAGGATATAGAGAGCGCGGAGCCAGTCGACACGGGCATCCCGAAAGAGTAGCTGTGGCGAGAACATCTCACTGAGCCGCGACAATTGCGGTACCCGTACGAGTAGAGAAAGCGAGGGGAGAGAGGGGAGGCAGGGCACGGAGGAGAGCGAGGATTAGAGCGGGGAGGAGAGCTGGGAGGAGAGCGGGGAGGAGAGCTGGGAGGAGAGAGAAGAGCGAGGAGGAGAGCTGGGAGGAGAGCTGGGAGGAGGCAGGGGGTGAGAGCGGGCCGCTCGGGGAGCGGCTGTAAGTTAACCCCCCATCCCCCCACCAATGGCTCCAGGTATTCGGAACCCGTTCGGCCGGTGCGGCTGGGCCATTGTGTCATTATTAACGCAGTCCGCGGCGAGACGCGGTGGTGCGGCCTGGAGCTTCCCCATGTGTCCAGCCGGTGAGTGCGCGCGCGTGTGTGCAGGTGAGCGCGGGTGAGAGCGCGTGTGTGTGCGGGTGAGCGCGGGTGAGAGCGCGTGTGTGCAGATGAGAGCAGGTGGCGGCGCGTGTGTGTGCGGGTGAGTGCAGGTGAGTACAGGTGGAAGCGCGTGTGTGTACGGGTGAGCGCGGGTGAGTTGAGGTGGCAGCGCGTGTGTGTGCGGGTGAGTGCAGGTGAGTACAGGTGACAGCGCGTGTGTGCAGGTGAGTGGTCATGTGGGTGCAGATGAGGGTGGGTGTGTGTGCAGGTGAGTGGACGTGTGGTTGCAGGCGAGTGTGTGTGTGTGTGTGTGCAGGTGAGTGGTCGTGTGGGTGCAGATGAGGGTGGGTCTGTGTGCAGGTGAGTGGTCGTCTGTGTGCAGGTGAGTGGTCGTCTGTGTGCAGGGGAGTGCTTGTATGTGTGCAGGCGAGTGTGGGTGTGTGTGCAGGTGAGTGTATGTGTGCAGATGAGGGTGGGTCTGTGTGCAGGTGAGTGGTCGTGTGGGTGCAGGTGAGTGCTTGTATGTGTGCAGGCGAGTGTGGGTGTGTGTGCAGGTGAGTGGTCGTGTGGGTGCAGGTGAGTGCTTGTATGTGTGCAGGCGAGTGTGGGTGTGTGTGCAGGTGAGTGTATGTGTGCAGATGAGGGTGTGTGTGTGTGTGTGCAGGTGAGTGTATGTGTGCAGATGAGGGTGTGTGTGTGTGTGTGTGCAGGTGAGTGGTCGCGTGGGTGCAGGTGAGTGGTCGCGTGGGTGCAGGTGAGTGCCCGCGTGTGTACAGCTCAATGTAGCTGAGTGCGTGTAAGTGGGGAGCGGTGGGGCAGTCGTTAGCGCTTCGCGCTATGAATTCGGCGACCCGAGTTCGATTCCCGCTCACGAGCAATGGCAGTGGCGAATATTAGAGCCGGTGCTGAGCCTCCCCTAGGTCGACTCAGCCTTACACGAGTAACTTTCGTGGTTGATTATCAACATCAGCAATGCGGAGACCTAGGCGACCGGGCGTGGAGATGGCCACCCACCTCCTTGTGTTAGGTACCGACCTGTGACAGTCTGCTAAGGCTACACGGGAATCTTTGTGTGTGAGTGGCGAGTCTGCTGTACTCGCTAACAGCCCTTGCCCGAGTAGCCCGTGGAGGCTGTACGGGAGTCCTTTGTCTTTGTGCTGTAGGTTAGTGGTTGTCTCCTCGCCCACAAAGGCGGATGTTTCAGTCCTCGTGTATCAGTCCGTGCGTGGTCGAGCAGTGGCGCAGCTGTTAGCGCACCGTACTGCGAACCCTGCGGCCCGGGTTCGATTCCCACTCAGGGCCAACACCAAACAACCGTTGCCTCGGCAACGTCGGCTCAGCCTCGTACGAGAATCTGGTGCGATGCTTGAGGGAAACAAAGACGGCCGGGCGTGACGTTTGCCACCGACCCTGACCCTATAGCACTTGACCCTCCAGAACGCCGCGGCTACCTGGGCCCGCTCTGCGCTATAGCCGCCGCCGGCTGTTGTGAGCCGCACAGCGAGCGGTACTGAACCCATTCCCCGCTGCATGAGCGGCTCGCTGTGTCTGCGAGCAACTGGCCTCCACTAGGTCGACTCAGCCTCGAATGAGTACCCGGTGCGCTTGTTTAAACATCAGCGTTTGGAGAGAGAAAGACGGCTGGGTGTGGGTGTTGCTGGCCACCCACCGCCTCGTGTGCCGTGCCGACCTTCATAGGTACTCGCTAACGGCGCTTGACCCAACAGACTGTTAAGGCTACACGGGGGATCTTTGTCCCTGTATCTGTGCGCGCTAATAGTGCATCTGCCAGTCATCTCAGTAAAGCGACCCACCATAGCACCTGGGTCTGCCCCGTGACCTCGTCAGCGAGCCTTCGACACTTCACGTGGGTGACCTCAAGGTGCACGTGGCCTGACACAGACGCCGTGGTGACGTCACCACCACTAAGTGGCGAATAGCCGTTGTTGTTAATGTCTGCGGTGGTGTAGCGGTTAACACCAGTGACGATTATATAAACCGGTCATGGGGCCTCCTCTAGGTCGGCTCAAACTTTAATAGATACCTGGTGCGGCATGTCAACACCATCGCCAATAGGGAGACAAAGGCGGTCGGGCGTGCTGCTCGCTGTTCACCGCCTCGTGTGCCGTGCTGGCCTTCATAAGTTTTCACTAACAGCACTTGCCCGAATAAGCTGTATAGACTATACGCAGAACTTTGCCTTTGACAGACACACATGTTGTGTGATTTATATACACATGTGTATGTAATGTATATGTATCCGTGAGGATCTCTATGCACCTGTGTTTACGTGCGCTGGACAGGGAGCGGTGGCGCAGTGATTATCGCACTGGCCTACTAACCCAGGCAACCTGAGTTCGGTTTCTGCTCACGACCGAGATCAGTGGCGATCATCTGAACCGATCCTGAGACTCGAGGATGGTGGAGAGGCGACGCTCGTGTGACTGACGAGATGTGTTCACTATGTCATGTTCTATGTTGCCTGCTTGTGTATTTGGTACAGTGTACATGAGCGTCGTGTGTGCGTGTACGTGTGTGATACGTACCAGATGGTGTCTCTATAGCTACACGTGTGTGTGTGTGTACGTGTGTGATACGTACCAGATGGTGTCTCTATAGCTACACGTGTGTGTGTACGTGTGTGATACGTACCAGATGGTGTCTCTATAGCTACACCTGTGTGTGTATATATATATACATGCAGCGGTAACAATGGAGCCCGCGCTTCCTCACAGACGCTTCTGCCCGAGGCGGTTCTATTCCCATCTCTCACACTGACTCCTGTCTCTAACACTGGTTCCTGTCTCTAACACTGGCTCCTATCTCTATCACTGACTCCTGTCTCTAACACTGGCGCCTATCTCTAACACTGGCTCCTATCTTTAACACTGACTGCAATCACTGCCCCTAATTACCACGGTGGCGCGGTGAGTAGCGCTGACGCTTCACGGTAAAAAGGATCCGGGTTCCATTCCCACCTCGGGTGTCTTTCTGTGCGGAGTTTGCACCCCTTCTCCCCCGTGTCCGCGTGGATGTTCTCCGGGTCCTCCGGTCTCATAATACAATCCAAAGACATGCTGTCTCGGATACTTGGCCTGCAGATTAAATCGCCCCCAGTGTCCTGAGATGTTGTAACTTGCTTATCTCTCCACGCCGGACAACTGTTAAAAAAAGAGCTACATCGCTTAACGGTTCATGCCAGCTTATATAAAATCGGACCGAATTGACTGACTGCCAGTCAGTCTGTGTAGCGGTAACATCCGCGCCTCCTCCTCCTCACTGAGAGATTTTTTTTTAATAAAAAGAGAGAGAAGGTTCCTTCCAAAGTCGGTTCCATTCCCACCGCAAGCGCCTTTCCTTGCGGAGATCATGCGCTCTTCGCACGCCCTGCTTCGGCTGCCTCCAGGTTCTCCGGTTTCCTCCCATCACACACACAAAAAAACACCCATTGATTGTCCGATAACACGATGATATAATATTATACAGCACGCAGTGTTGGTACCCTCTGAGTCGTTCTCTCTTCGAACGAATTCCTCGATATTGAACGAAATGTTTACGTGCGTTATGAATTGTATAAAAAATAAATAATTCCAGGGCGGCGCGGTGGCCCAGTGGTTAGCGCTGACGCCTCACAGCAAGAAGGTCCCGGGTTCGAATCTCTCGGCTCAGGTGCCTTTCTGTGTGGAGTTTGCATGCTCTCCCCGTGTCCGCGTGGGTTTTCGCCGGGTACTCCGGTTTCCTCCCACAGTCCAAAAGCATGCTCCTGGATAGGTTGATTGGCTCGCAGACTAAAATTGTCCCGCAATGCCCGGCGATGGACTGGCGTCCCGTCGTCGGGTGTATTCCTGCCTTACGCCCTGTGTTTCCGGGATAGGCTCCGGCTCACCGTGACCCTATATAGGATTAAGCGGTTTCAGATAATGAGATGAGATAAATAATTCCCGTAGGCATGTATACATACAGAATATATACAGTATGTGTATATACACACAGTTTGTACTGCATACACACGTGTGTATGCTATACATATATGCTCTCGAGTGTTTGTGCGCACTCACTCCCATGTGTATGCAGTCTGTATATACAGTCTATGTATACAGTCTATATAGGTGTACAGCTCTACAATCACCGGATTATAAGACGCGAGATTTGTTGGTGCGTCTTGTAATCCTGCGTGTGCCGTGCCGGCTTCCACGGTCGCTCTGGACGAGGTTGTCTGCTTAATCATAATTAATCATCGTCTCTCTTGTCTCTGTGCAGATCCCGGTCCGACTGTGCTGTCAGCGGAGAGCGGTACGGTAACGCGCACTCTGCCCGCGGGGCGTTGGGGGTGGTGATTAAGCGCGTTACGGTAACGCGCACTCTGCGCGCGGGGCGTTGGGGGGGTGATTAAGCGCGTTACGGTAACGCGCACTCTGCCCGCGGGGCGCTGGGGGGTTATTAAGCGAGTTACGGTAACGCGCACTCTGCGCGCGCGGCGCTGGGGAGTGATTAGGCGAGTTACGGTAACGCGCACTCTGCCCGCGGGGCGTTGGGGGGTGATTAGGCGAGTTACGGTAACGCGCACGCTGCGCGCACGGCGTTGGGGGGTGATTAGGCGAGTTACGGTAACGCGCACTCTACGCGCGGGGCGCTGGGGGGTTATTAAGCGAGTTACGGTAACGCGCACTCTGCCCGCGGGGCGCTGGGGGGTGATTAGGCGAGGGTCGATGCGGTAAAGCGATCTGCCATCATCATCATCATGGTGGTGGCGGTGCAGCAGCGCATTAGCGGAAACCAAGACTCCCCGCCGCCTGCCGCACGCACAGCTCCCCCAGGAAGCCCCTTCGAGCTCTAGAGGCAAGGGCAGCCAGCGAGTCGCGCCTATGATCGCCGGCACGGGGCACGGGAGGGGTGGGTGGCCAGCGCACGCCCCCCCCCCCAGCTGCAAATGTCGATATGTTGACTCGTCGCACCAGGTACTCGTTTAAGGTCGAGTCGACCTAGGGGACGGCCGGGATCGGTTCAGATTTTATCCATTAGTGTTGGCCGTGAGCAGGGAATCGAATCGGGTGGCAGCGCGCTAACCACCACACTACCGCTCCAACGATCTCCCGTGACTTTAGGGTCCAAGTGTTGCCAGCAAGCATCTGTGAAGGCCGACACGGCACACGAAGGCGTGGGTGACCAGCACCACGCTCGGCCGCCTTTGTCTTCCTAGTGGCAATGTTGAGTTACTGCACCAGGTACTCGTTTGAGGCTGAGTCGACCTAGAGGAGACCCCGGGCCGTTTCATAAAATCGTCACTGGTGTTGGCCGTGAGAGGGAATCGAACTGGGGTCGCTGGGTTTGTGGCCAGCGCGCTAACCGCCGCGCGACCGCTCCCCGTGGTCACTCCTCACCCCGTGGTCACTCCTCACCACGTGTTCACTCCTCACCACGTGTTCACTCCTCACCACGTGTTCACTCCTCACCCCGTGGTCATTCCTCACCCCGTGTTCACTCCTCACCCCGTGTTCACTCCTCACCCCGTGGTCACTCCTCACCCCGTGGTCACTCGTCACTCTGGGGGTTGGTGTGTCACGGAGAGATCGTGCGGCGTCTGTGTATCTGTCATCATCATCACAGCGGGGAGCGGTGGCGCAGCGGTTAGCGCGCTGCACGCACCCGGTAGCGCGAGTTCGATTCCCGCTCACGGCCAACATCATGAGCCTGCTCCTGGGACTCCGCTAGGTCGACTCAGCCTCAAATAAACAGCTTGTGCGGTGTGTGAACGTCAACATTGGTGGAGTCGACGGCTGCGCGGGGCGTGGTGTTGGCCACCCACCCCCTCCGTGCAGCAGCATTCTAAGGCGCTTCTCGTTAACAGCGCATGATCCCCAGGGTCTGTGTAAAACTATACGGGGCGCTCTGTGTGTCTCTGCGTGTGTACTCTGTGTGTGTGAACGTGTGTCTTGCCAGGGTGGGGGTCGGCAGTAATGTGTGGCGAGTGAGGAGGGGGAGGAGGTTTGTTCAGATCTCAGCTCTTAATCGATCTCTACCGGAACCCGAGTCACTCACCCCTCCTCCCCGGGGGCGCAGGGCTGGTTTCGCTTCCTCAGCTGAGTATGGGACGCGGGAGGGGGTGGGGGGGGCGTTGCTGAGAGGCAGAGTCAAGGTTTCCAGACTCCAGCACTCGGTGCCAGATCGACTAAGAGGGGTTGAATCTGTGGGAAGGTCATTCTGATGCAGCAGCAGCGGCACCAAAGATAAAACAACCCGACGAGCCCAGCACAGACTGTAGGCTCAAGTGCTGTTAGCGGAGTAGCGCCTGTGAAGGCCGGCACGGTAAACAGGGGAGTGGGTGGCCAGCACCACGCTCGGCCGCATTTGTCTTTGATTTATAGACATCGTACCAAGTACTCATTTCAGGCCGAGTAGACTTGGGAGATGCGCAGGACCGGTTCAGATCCTCGTCACTGATGTTGGCCGCGAGCGTAAGTCGAACTCGGTTCCCTGGGTTCGTAGCACGGTAGTGTAGTTAACTACATTACCGCTCACACTCACGCACTCCTTCACACTCACACACTCATTCACACTCAACAATAACAGCCGCCATTCGCTGTACTTTAAAGCCACGTGAAGTGTCGAAGGCTCGCCGACAAGAGGTATCGGGATAAGCCCAGGTGTTATGAGTTGCTTGACTGAAATAACTGGGACAAAACACCCGTGCTCCCTACTCTGCCAACTTGCTATGTTTTAGCCGCCCGGCGCTCCGCTCTTGTTGTTGAAAGGCAACTGTCTCTAACTGCCCCGTAGCATCCTTCACGATCCTCCGCCATAGAGGGCGATCATGACACCGCTGACACCAGTCTTTAAAACGTCTGATTAGTTCCAGGTCCTCTTGTGCTACATCAGTCCATCTCTTCTCTAACCCATGCCATGCCTGTTGAGCCCCTTCTATCCGACCAAACAGTAACTGTTTGGACATGCGGTGGCTGGGCATGTGGGCTACATGACCCAGACAACATTGCGTCGCCTGCAGGAGGAGCTGACCAATGGGAATTTGTCCAGATTTTTCGAGAATTTGTACGCTCCTCACACAACCAAACTTGTTAAACCCAGGATGGATCGTAGGCAGGCCAGCCCGAAAGTTTAGAAACGGCGAAGATGTTCTGCTAGGGAGTCCACGTCCCGCAAACATAGAGAAGAGAGGGCATGACTGCAGCTGAGAAGCCCCGAAGCTTCGTGTGGAGCTACAGGCCAAGCAGTTTCCACACAGCGTTATGCAGCCGATAAAAAGATAATGCCGCCTTGCTGATTCGGAGCAAACCCGCTGCTTAACCAGAATTGACGATAAGCGCACTGCCTAGGTATGGAAACTTCTCCACTCTCTCCACAACTGCTCCGTGACTCATGGAGAGCTAAGGAGGTCGAGAACTTGATGGCACAAAATACCCAGACAAGTTCTTGGTCTTGGTGTGGCTGATGGTAAGACCTCAACTCTACATGGCATACTCCAGGTTCAACAACAGAGCCCCCAACTCTTTCTAAGAGTGAGTGGCAATTACCCAATCTCCGGCATACCTAACGTGGTTGACCAGGAGAAAGCCATCCCTTGACCGCACTCGGGCATTGATCAGCCTCCCACTATCTGTACCAGATGGAAATTCCACTGGTACGGAAAGCCTCTCAAAATACGTGAACAGAGAATGGCTCAGCCTCCTGACCACATCGCTTTTCCTGAGCTTGCCCATCATCATGAAGGTCATTAATGATTGTGAGCAGAGTCAGAGACCCCGAAAGTACGAAGAATAACCCACAGCCCTGACCCATTGATGGTATCGTAGGCCTTAACTCGATCAATAAAGCAGATATGTGGGTCCTGTTGGGATTCTCAACACCGCGGCTGTAGCAGCCAGAAATAGAATATGGTGTCTATGTAAAACCGCCCCAGATTGAAACTACATTGTGGGTCCGCAAGTCTCTGCTAAGTGTGCCTGGCAAGGCGATGTTGAATAATCCTTGCCAGGACCTTTCTTGGCCTCACACTGAGGAGCGAGATGTCCCTGTAGTTGTTACAATCGGTGCGGTGACCGCCAACCTGCCAATCCTGCAAAATCCTTCCTGTCCTCCAGACATTTGTAATGATGTCATATAGGGCAGTTTGCAGACAGATACCACCTTCCTTCAGCATTCCGCTTGGCAGATCATCTCTCCCCGGCGCTTTTCCTGGTCTGAGGCCCTGGATCGGCTTAAGTACCTCCTCTACAGATGACACCCCCGCCAGCCACTCGCAGGGGATGGCTAGGTATTCCAATATCTGAGGCATCATAGCCCCAGCAGGGTCACCCCCATGTTGTCCCACGGTGTTATCTGAGCTGAGTAGGTTCACCTCCACCAAGACCTCACAGAAATGCTCAGCAATTCTGCGAACTTGTTCCTGGGGGTCGGAGATCGGATCATAATTTCTTCCTGTAAGGAGAGCAAAGGATGCGGCACTGTAAGTCAATCTTCTGATGGTGTTAAGAGGTGACTTGTGAACATGGGCTACCGAGACGGACCTCGATTTCGTCAGCGGCCTGCGACTGCAGCTCGTCCTTGCAGCGCCGCACAGCTCTCCAAACCTCCGAGCAAAGGCTGCGGTAAGCGTCCTCATTCTCCAGCGCGTGGTGTTGTAGACTGTGAGAGTGGACGTGACACTGGGCCTGCTGGAACACCTCCTCCATCAGCCATGGTTTCTGTGGAGGTCTGGACCATGTCCAGTGCAGCCATTTGAGCTGAATGAGCAGCTAGAGCTGCAAATTCTCACAACTATCATCAGCTAGCCGAGACCAGGCCACTATGGGTGTGCAATGGGTCCGAGGTCGAGTTTCACCACCTCCATGGGAGAATGGCAGGCACATCTTGCAGATGACAAGCCAATGCTCAGAGGGGCAGATCAGCTCCACGATAGGTCCTGGTGTCAAAGACATAGGCCTGCATCCACTGTTTTGCCACTATATAATCCAGCAGGTGTTTTTACTTGAACGCGGCATGCATCCTTGATGTTGTGTCGATGTGCCGATGATGGAACATTACGTTGGGGATTATGAGCCCGAGTTGCACAGAAGTTAACCTGGCCCATGGTGTCCAATCACTCCATCTCAGGTTCCTGTATCATGACCCATTCTGGCATTAAAGTCCCCTAGCAAGATGATTCGTACACAAGGGGCCACCTTAGCCAGCACCTGGAACAGGTCATACAAGACATCTGACTCATTGGCCTTACCCGCATCCCTCCATTGATGTTAATTTTCAGCGGAAGTGTAAGCCACCACCACCACGATTTTTCACCTCCAATTTATAGGTAGGTGAGCCCAGAGTAGCCTGGGACTCACAGGCTCCCATACATCACTGCCACGCTCCCATACCCCCTTCATTCT
Organism: Mordacia mordax; assembly: GCA_036362905.1. Classification (NCBI taxonomy): domain Eukaryota; kingdom Metazoa; phylum Chordata; class Hyperoartia; order Petromyzontiformes; family Petromyzontidae; genus Mordacia; species Mordacia mordax. Next base: position 25,155,217 of record JAZEWT010000007.1, on the reverse strand, counting down.
GCTATTCAGAAGAAGAGCCATTCCCTGTTGTTTAGCAGTTTCCTGTCCCAAGTGGAGGACTGTTGATTCCTCATAATGCCTGGAGCCAGAACCATTCCACTGGACCACCTCCAGGACACCAGATGTCCAGGTGATACCGGTCCAGCTCCCGACAGAGGAGCAGCAGCCTCTCCTCTACAACAAGCGTTAGAGCATTTCACGTGGCAGCACGCAGCAGCTTTTTGTTGTTTCTGAAGAAACCCTGGGAAAGGAGTTTCTCAAGCTCGTGAAATAGGGCTTCGCCAGGAGACGTCATGAATGCCTGTTCCCCCGTGGCCACCAGCACTAGCTTAGGTTCTTCGCTGATTCGTGGTTTTTCGTAATGAAATTCCCAGTGGCGAGTGGGGGGGTAGGTTACCAGACCCCCCCCCGCACTCGCCTAGTACCCCCGTAACCGCTGTGAATACTGTGAGCCCATCCACCACAGCATCACTGACCATCCTCACCACATTCACCCCTCACATGCAGGGCATCGCAGACTCTCACCCCCACCCTTGGGACACCACAGCGCACAGCGTAACCCTCAACAACACATACGCGCGTTCACCAGAAGCACCACTCACCAGTCAGCGGACCACGAGCGTACAGACCACACTCACCAGCACGCTCACCATCACACCCACAGAGCAACACACGCACCCACCACAGACCCACTTAACCACAAACACAATTTGCCATGCGCATGCATTAATGCAGGCACAAAATGAACAAAGAGCAATCACACAGACGTACACACAGGAACAACCAACGATTAATGTATTAGCTATAAACTATAATAATAACTGACTATAATCAGCTGCGCACAGACACGTAACTCAAACGACGCGCCACAATTATTAACAAATATATTATCGTGACTAATAATACGAGACGCGCACTCTGTCGTAATGGCGACTACAGATGAAACACACGTGAAGAGTAATGGTAATGGATAAATAATATATGATGGGTTTAGCTGCGTAAAGGATGCGCTCAGCAAGATGTTATTTTCCCACAGGCACTCACTCACACTCACTCACACACTAATACTCACTCACACTCACAGACTCATTCACTCTCACACTCACTCACAAACTCACTCACACACTCGCTCACACGCTTACTCGCTCACACTCACACACTCACACGATCACACACACTCACTCACACTCACTCATACACTCACACACTCACTCACACTCACTCACACACTCACTCACACACTCACTCACACACTCACTCGCTCACACTCACTTACACGCTCACTCGATCACACACACACTCGCTAACACTCACTCACACTTACACACTCACAATCACACACACTCAATAACACTCACTCACACGCACACCCACGCAAACACTCATTCACACTAACACACACAATCACTCACACTCACTGACACTCACTCATACTTACTGACACACTCGCTCACAGCCACCCACACATTCACGCTCACTCACCACACACACTCACTCACTCACTCACACACAAAATCACTCAAACTCGCTAACACTCACTCACACTTACTGACACACTCGCTCACAGCCACCCCCACACTCACCCCCACACTCACTCACACACTCACTCGCACACTCACTCATGCACACTCATACACACTAACACACACAATCACTCAAAATCATTAACACTCACTCTCACTTACTGACACACTCACCCCCACACTCACTCACACACTCACTCATGCACACTCATACACACTAAAACACACAATCACTCACACTCACTAACACTCACTCACACTTACTGACACTCGCTCACAGCCACCCACACATTCATGCTCACTCACCACTCACACTGCAGATCACAGAACACTCGACCTCTATGTACAGCACCCACCGTCAGTGTCTGGGATCGAACCCAGACCAACTGCGCGCCTGGCGAAGCAGGTCGCATCTCTTCACCACCGTAGACTCTCCAGTCATGGTGGCGCTGGGTGAAACAGGAATTCGCAAACTCGTCACTCCTTCACGCAGTCTCCTCACGGTTCGATGCATTTCGGGATAGCCGCGACGAGCGTTCCTCCTCTCTCCCTCGCGACGATTCGCCTCCCACGCCTCCGCAGGGCAATTCTCAGTCTTCTTCGCTGCCATCAAATATAATGCGGCACGAGGTGACCTCTGAGTGCCGCTCTCCCAGTCGAGCCATGTCCACGGTGGTTGATAACACTGGTATCGATGCGGGTTCACACGGCTCCACGTGGGACGATTCCTGATTTTGCCTTCGACCTGGCAGGAAAAACGTCGGGAAGCGCGAAGCCAGGACCCTCGACACAACCATCCCGCTCAGCTCGATCGAGTGACCTCGCGCGCAGTGTTCCACGCTTAATACACACCGCGGTATTAACCAGGGCGGCCGCGACCTCACGATTGCACTCACAGAACTCACCCACTTGCCGCAGCTGCCGCGTCGAGAGGTCGCACGCAGCCGGCAAGATTGAGGGGAACTTCCTCCACAAGGTCGCATCCTCCCGCAAGGGCGTCCGCCTGTAGGGGAGCGGTGGCGCAGCGGTCAGCGCGACGCGCTCCGAACCCACTTCACTCAAAGTGTACCTAGCCTGGCACAAGCGTCGTCGTGACGTGCGCCGCGTATTGGCGAACCGACTCTCACTATTTCTGTCTAGTGGAGCGTGGCAGTGCAGCGGTTGGCGCGCTGTGTGTAATCATCGGCACTAGGGAGACAAAGGCGGCCGGGCGTGGCGCAGGCCACCTATCCCCTCGTGTGCCGTGTCGGCCTTCATAGGTGCTACTACGCTAACAGCACTTGACCCTAAAGCTGTGAAGGCTACACGGGGGCTTGTCGTCTCGGTACCGCACACACGTAGCACTGTGCTACGTGTGTGCGGTGCGGATACTGAGCCTCTATTGTAAAGAACAGATTTTTGAAATTCCGAATATTGGCTCAAATCTCCAATCTGCGCCCCTCTCCCCCACAGACTGTGCGTCGTCCGGCCCCGCCAGGCAAAGGTGCAACCCTGCAGTGCCCTGGTGGCAGAAGACTGCTCCGCAAGAGGCAATTTCTCCTCCTTCTCTTGCTGGCCGGATGTCTAAAAAGAGGTGGGAGGGAGAATGAGCAGGATAGGATAAGCATGTGTCTGTGTGTGTGTATATGTGTGGTGTGTCTGTGTGTCACGTGGCTTCAAGGTGCATATGGCCTGGCACAGGCGCCGTGGTGACGTCACCGCCACTGAGTTGCGAAAGGCGATTGTTGTTGTGTGTATGTGTCTGTGTGTGTCTGTGTCTTTGTTGTTTGTGTCTGTGTGTCTGTGTGTGTGTCTGTGTGTGTCTGTGTCGATGTGTGTCTGTGTGTGTCTTTGCTGTTTGTGTCTGTGTGTCTGTGTGGCTTGCGCTCCCACTGT
>JAZEWT010000007.1:25124993-25139459 GCA_036362905.1 Mordacia mordax | reverse complement strand
GTGTGTTATTTAATTTCCCTTGTGTGTGTTATTTAATTTCCCTTCTGTGTGTTATTTAATTTCCCTTGTGTGTTATTTATTTCCCTTGTGTGTGTTATTTATTTCCCTTTTGTGTGTTATTTAATTCCCTTGTGTGTGTTATGTCATTGCGTTGTTACGTTGGATGGTCCTGCGACGTATTGGCGTCACATCCTCGGTATAGCCCCGCTTTGCGCCCTCTGCTTGCCGCGATAGGATCCTGCCTAGAGCATTAAGCGGGTTTTGATAATGATGGAACTGAACTGAACGTTGGGCATTGCGAACGTTTGATGTGTCGCAGGAATCCCGTATCTAGAGCTTGCAAGCTCACTGGGTAATTTCCGTTCAAATAATGAACATCTATTTAGTGTTAGAAATAGGAGCCAGTGTTAGAGAGGAGCCAGTATTAGAGATAGGAGTCAGTGCTATAGATAGGAGCCAGTGTTAGAGATAGGAGCCAGACTTAGAGATAGGAGCCAGTGTTAGAGATAGGAGCCAGTGTTAGAGACAGGAGTCAGAGAGATTAGTCAATGCTAGAGATAGGAGCCAGACTTAGAGATAGGAGCCAGTGTTTGAGATAGGAGCCAGTGTTATAGACAGGAGTCAGAGAGATTAGTTAATGCTAGAGATAGCAGCCAGTGTTAGCGACAGGAATCAGATTAGTCAGTGCTAGAGATAGGAGCAAATGTTAGAGATAGGAGCCAGTGTTAGCGACAGGAGTCAGATTAGTCAGTGATAGAGATAGGAGTCCGTGCTAGAGATAGGCGCAGGAGTTAGAGATAGCATCTCGAAAGCTTCGTAGACACTACTGTCATAATAAACACCTACCTTGTGCACACGTCACCTTCTCTCTGGAATCACACTCCCACGTGGTACACACAAAAACAAAGGTTCCCCGTATAGGCTTACCAGGCTGTTGGGGAAAGTGCTGTCAGCGGTGAGTCATCAGCACGGAACGCCGGTACGGCACCCGAGGAGGAGGTGTGGCCAGGCCGTCTTTGTCTCACTAGTGACCACGTTTACACACGGCACCAAATACTCATTTGAAGCCGCATCGACCGAGGAGAGGTCCAGGACCGGTTCAGAAAATTGTCCCTGGTGTTGGTGGCCGTGGGCGGGAATCGAACTCGTGTTACCAGGTTTGCAGCCCATTGCGCAAACCGCTGAGCCACCTGCTCGCTAACCACATACCTGACTATCGACACAGCATACACACAAGCAACGCGCAAATGTATACACACGCACAATTGTATCTACACACAGGAGTGTATACACACACACTAGTATATTTACACAACAACCGTCATTCGCCACTGAGTGATGGTGACGTCACCATAAAACCTGTTCCAGCTCATATCCACGTGAAGTGTCAAAGGCTCGCCGACAGGTCACGGGACAGACCCAGGTGTTATGGGTTGCCTGACTGAGATGACTGGTAGATGCACCACCTGTGCTTTCTACTCCACAAAATTGCTGTGTTTTATCCGCCCGGCGCTCCGCTCGTTGTTGTGAGCGTCGCTCCTCCGCCCTCCGCTGTTGTTAGAGGGGTGACTGTCTCCAACTGCCCCATAGCGTCCTTCACGATCCTCTTCCACAGAGGTCAATCTTAACACCGCTGGTGCCAATCTTCAGCAAGTCCACTCAGCTCCAGGTCCTCCTGTGCCACATCAGTCCATCTCTTCTCTAGCCCGTGCCGCGCCCGTTTAGCCCACTCTATCCGGCCAAACAGCAATTGCTTGGGCATACGATGGTTGTGCATGCGGGCTCAATGACCCAGCCACCGCAGCCTCGCTTGTCGCAGGAGCTTGCAAATGGGGCTCTGTACAGATCTTTCGATAATTTGTGAGCTCCTCACACAATCCTACCTGGCTAAACTCAGGATGGATCGTAGGCAGGCCAGCCGGAAAGTTTCTAAACGGCGCAGATGTTCCACCAGGAGAGTCCACGTTTCGCAAGCATAGAGAATAGAGGGCATGATGAGCGACAGGCCAGGCAGCTTCCACACAGCGTTAAGCAGTCGATGAAAAGTTAGATAATGGCACCCGACTGATTCGGAGCGAACCTCCCGCTGCCTAACCGGAACCGGCCATAAGCAATGGACTGCAGAGGGGGTGGATTAGTCGGTGGCATACATTACACAGGCAGGTGCTTGGTTTTGTTGGGGCTGATGGTAAAACCCCACATATCTGTGGCAAGCTCCAGATTCAACAGCAGAGCCCCCGACTCCTCCTCAGAGTGAGTAGCAATCACCGAGTCATCGGCAGAGATAGCACGGCTGGCCAATAGACAGCCGTTCATTGAACGCACTCGGGCACCGGTGAGCCTCCCATTGTACCTGTGCCACACACACAAGCACACATATACAGTCACACAGACACACACATACACATACACAGCTACACACACATACACAGCCACACACATACCCAGCCGCACATACACACCCACACATGCACAGACACATACACATCGACACCCACGCATACACACCCACACACACAGCCACACACCCACACATACACACCCACACATACACACCCACACACACCCACACATACACAGCTGCACACACACAGCCACACACACACTCCCATGCTCCCCCACACGCACACCTGCCGGCCTGCCAGCTGTATTAGCACACAACACGCGCGCACGCAACACGCGCGCACGCAACACGCGCGCACGCAACACGCGCGCACGCAACACGCGCGCACGCAACACGCGCGCACGCAACACGCGCGCAACACGCACGCACGCACGCAACACGCGCGCACGCAACACGTGCGCACGCAACACGCACGCACACAACACGCACGCAACACGCGCGCACGCAACACGCACGCACGCAACACGCGCGCACACAACACGCACGCACGCAACACGCGCGCAACACGCACGCAACACGCGCGCAACACGCGCGCACGCAACACGCACGCAACACGCACGCAACACGCGCGCACACAACACGCGCGCACGCAACACGCACGCAACACGCACGCAACACGCACGCAACACGCGCGCAACACGCACGCAACACGCGCGCACGCAACACGCACGCAACACGCACGCAACACGCACGCAACACGCGCGCACACAACACGCTATTTATGAACGAGGGCTCAAGTTGCTGTGTAACGAGACTACAGAGCGGTCGGGAACCAGCAGACACTGGCACTCACACTAACACACACACTGATACACTGACACATACACTGAGACACTCACACTGATACACACACTGAGACACTCACACTGATACACTGAGACACTCACACTGAGACACACACACACACTGAGACACTCACACTGACACACACAGAGACACTCACACTGAGACACACACTGAGACACACACACACACTGGCACTCACACTGACACATACACTGAGACACTCATACTGATACACTGAGACATTCACACTGAGACACGCACTGAGACACACACTCACACTGACACACACTCTGAGACATTCACACTGAGACACACACTGAGACACTCACACTGACACATACACTGAGACACTCACACTGATACACACACTGAGACACACACTCACACGGACACACACACTGAAGCACTCACACTGATACACTGAGACATTCACACTGAGACATACACTGAGACACTCACACTGACACATACACTGAGACACTCACACTGAGACACTGAGACACTCACACTGATACACTGAGACACTCACACTGGTACACACACTGAGACACTCACACTGATACACACACTGAGACACACACTCACACTGACACACACACTGAGACACTCACACTGATACACTGAGACACTCACACTGAGACACACACACACACTGAGACACTCACACTGACTCACACACTGATACACACACTCACACTGACACACACACACACTGACACACTGAGACACTCACACTGATACACTGAGACACTCACACTGAGATACACACACACACACACTGAGACACTCACACTGAGACTGAGACACTCACATTGATACACACACTGAGACACACACTGACACACACACTGAGACACTCACACTGATACACTGAGACACTCACACTGATACACACACTGAGACACTCACACTGATACGCACACTGAGACACACACTCACACTGAGACACACACACTGACACTGACACACACACACTGATACACTGAGACACTCACACTGATACACTGAGACACTCACACTGACACATACACTGAGACACACACACTGAGACACTCACACTGACACATACACTGAGACACTCACACTGACACACACACTGAGACACACACTCACACTGACACACACACTGACACACACACACTGAGACACACACACTGACACATTGAGACACACACACTGATACACTGAGACACACTGATACAGAGACACTCACACTGAGACACACACTGAGACACACACTCACACTGACACACACACTGAGACACTCACACTGATACACTGAGACACTCACACTGATACACTAAGACACTCACACTGAGACACACACACACACACTGAGACACTCACACTGATACACACTGATACACTGAGACACTCACACTGATACACTGAGACACTCACACTGAGACACACACACACACACTGAGACACACACTCACACTGACACATACACTGAGACACTCACACTGATACACTGAGACACTCACACTGAGACACACACTAACACATACACTGAGACACTCACACTGATACACTGAGACACTCACACTAACACACACACTGAGACACACACTCACACTGACATATACACTGAGACACTCACACTGATACACTGAGACACTCACACTGACACACACACACACACACTGAGACACTCACACTGACACACACACTGAGACACTCACACTGAGACACACACTGAGACACACACACACACTGGCACTCACACTGACACATACACTGAGACACTCACACTGATACACTGAGACATTCACCCTGAGACACACACTGAGACACACATTCACACTGACACACACACTGAGACATTCACACTGAGACACACACTGAGACACTCACACTGACACATACACTGAGACACTCACATTGATACACACACTGAGACACACACTCACACTGACACACACACTGAGACACTCACACTGATACACTGAGACATTCAGACTGAGACATACACTGAGACACTCACACTGACACATACACTGAGACACTCACACTGAGACACTGAGACACTCACACTGATACACTGAGAAACACACACACACTGACACACTCACACTGATACACTGAGACACTCACACTGATACACACACTGAGACACTCACACTGATACACACACTGAGACACACACTCACACTGACACACACACTGAGACACTCACACTGATACACTGAGACACACACTGATACACACACTGAGACACACACTCACACTGACACACACACTGAGACACTCAAACTGATACACCGAGACACACACTCACACTGACACACACACTGAGACACTCACACTGATACACACACTGAGACACTCACACTGATACACACACTGAGACACACACTCACACTGACACACACTGAGACACTCACACTGATACACTGAGACACTCACACTGATACACACACTGAGACACACACTCACACTGACACACACACTGAGACACTCACACTGATACACTGAGACACTCACACTGATACACACACTGAGACACTCACACTGATACACTGAGACACTCACACTGAGAGACACACACACACTGAGACACTCACACTGACTCACACACTGATACACACACTCACACTGACACACACACACTGACACACTGAGACACTCACACTGATACACTGAGACACTCACACTGAGATACACACACACACACACTGAGACACTCACACTGACACACACACTGAGACACACACTCACACTGACACACACACTGAGACACTCACACTGAGACTGAGACACTCACACTGATACACACACTGAGACACACACCCACACTGACACACACTGAGACACTCACACTGATACACTGAGACACTCACACTGATACACACACTGAGACACTCACACTGATACACACACTGAGACACACACTCACACTGAGACACACACACTGACACTGAGACACACATACTGATACACAGAGACACTCACACTGATACACTGAGACACTCACACTGACATACACTGAGACACACACACTGAGACACTCACACTGACACATACACTGAGACACTCACACTGACACACACACTGAGACACACACTCACACTGACACATACACTGAGACACTCACACTGATACACTGAGACACTCACACTGAGACACACACACAAACACTGAGACACTCACACTAACACCCACACTGAGACACACACTCACACTAACACATACACTGAGACACTCACACTGATACACTGAGACACTCACACTAACACACACTGAGACACACACTCACACTGACATATACACTGAGACACTCACACTGAGACACACACACTGAGACACTCACACTGCTACACTGAGACATTCACACTGAGACACACACACATACACTGAGACACTCACACTGATACACTGAGACACTCACACTGAGACACACACACACACTGAGACATTCACACTAACACACACACTGAGACACACACTAACATATACACTGAGACACTCACACTGATACACTGAGACTCTCACACTAACACACACACTGAGACACATACTCACACTGACATATACACTGAGACACTCACACTGAGACACACACACTGAGACACTCACACTGATACACTGAGACATTCACACTGAGACACACACACACACATACACTGAGACACTCACACTGATACACTGAGACACTGACACTGAGACATACACACACACACTGAAACACACACTGAGACACACACTCACACTGACACACACTGACACACACACACACTGAGACACTCACACTGACACACTGAGAAACACACATTGATACACCTAGACACTCACACTGATACAGACATTGAGACACACGCTGATACACACACAGAGACACATAATCACACTGATACACACACTGAGACACACACACTGACACACTGAGACAGACACACACGCTGAAACACACACTGAAACACACACTCACACTGACACACACACTGAGACACTCACACTGACACACACTGCGACACACAACAACAACAACCGCCATTCGCCACTATGTGGTGGTGACGTCACCACTGCGCCTGAGCCAGGCCATGTGCACCTTGAAGCCACATGAAGTGTCGAAGGCTCGTTTGTAAGAGGTCACTGAAGAGACCTAGGTGTTAGGGGTGGCCTGACTGAGATGACTGGCAGATGCACCATCTATGCACCAAACTGTGCCAACTTGCTGTGTTTTATCCTCCCGACGCTCCCCTCGTTGGCGACTGCCTCCAATTACCCGATAGCGTCCTTCACGATCCTCTTCCACAGAGGTCGATCTTGACACCGCTGGTACCGGTCTCTCAGCAAGTCCACTCAGCTCCAAGTCCTCTTGTGCCACATCGGTCCATCTCTTCTCTAGCCCATGCCGCGCCCGTTTAGCCCCCTCCATCCGGCCAAACAGCAACTGCCTGGGCATGCGGTGACTGGGAATGCGGGCTACATGACCCAGCCACCGCAGCTTCTCCTGCCGGAGGAGCTCACAAATGGGACGTTGCCCAGATATTTCGAGAATTTGTGAGCTCCTTACACAATCCAACCTGGTTAAACCCAGGATGGATCATAGCCAGCCGGAAAGTTTCAACACGGCGCAAATGTTCCGCCAGGGGGGTCCACGTTTCGCAAGCATAGAGAAGAGAGGGGGGAATGACCGCAGCTGAGAAGATCCGAAGCTTTGTGTGGAACGACAGGGCCAGGCAACTTCCACACAGCATTACGTAGCCGATGAAACGATAACGCTGCCCGACTGATTCGGAGCGAGACCTCCGCTGTCGAACCGGAATCGGCCATAAGCACACTGGATATGATAACGTCTCCACTGTCTCCACAACTGCCCCCACTCATTGAGAGCTGAAGTACCTGTACCAGATGGAAGTTCCACTGGAACATCCACAGAAAGCCTCTCGAACTACATGGTCATAAAAGATGTTGAATAATGTAGGAGCCAGAGGGCATCCCTGTCGCACCCCAAGGTGAACAGGGAATGGCTCTGACTCTAGACCACGTAGCTTTACCCTGGCTTGCCCACCCTCATGAAGGTCATAATGATGGTGAGCAAGGTGTCAGGGATCCCGAAAGCACGAAGAACAATCCACAGCCCTGGCCTACTGATGGTATCGTAGGCCTTAGCCAGGTCAATAAAGCAGAGATGCAGGTTCTGTTGGAATTCCTTACATCTCTGCTATAGCAACCGGACAGAGAATATGGCGTCTGTGCAAGACCGCCTCGGCCTGAAACCACATTGGGGTTCCACAAGCCTCTCCTCGGCGTGCCAAGCAAGGCGATGTTGAATGATCCTTGCAAGACCTTTCCAGGCACACTGAGGAGCGAGATGCCCCTGTAGTTATTACAATCGGTGCGGTCCCCCTTCTTAACGAGGGGGACCGCTAGGGCATCCTGACACACACGCACACAGACACACACTCACACCGACACACGCACGTACACTGTCAAGTGCCCTTAGTGAGCACTTATGAAGGTCGACACGGAACACGAGGTGGGTGACCAGCACCACGCCCGGCCGCCTTTGTCTCCCTCGTGGCAATGTTTACACATTGTACTTATTTGAGACTGAGTCGACCTAGGGGTGGCCTAGGATCGGTTCTGAAAATCGTTATTGGTCTTGGCAGTGAGCGGGATTCGAACTTTTTGTAGCCGGGGTTGTAACCCAATGGTGTCACTCTCCCTAGTGGAGTGTCACTCTCCCTAGTGGAGTGTCACTCTCCCTAGTGGAGTGTCACTCTCCCTAGTGGAGTGTCACTCTCCCTAGGGCGGTGTCACTCTCCCTAGCGCAGTATCACTTTCCCTTGCGCGGTGTCACTCTCCCTAGTGGAGTGTCACTCTTCATAGCCGAGTGTCACGCTCTAACGCGGAGTCACTCTCCCTAGCGCGGTGTCACCCCTGTCGTCACAGTAAACTCACCCCTCACAGATCATTCACCCCCCGAGTCCGGCTCAGCGAATTGAGTCAGAGACGAGGAGCCTGAGACTCCGAGATCCCCAGTTCGGATCCGAGTCTCGCCCGCTGCTGGCTCACTGGGACTCGCAGAGACCCAGAGATTCGCGCAGAGACCCATATAAACTCAGAGACTCGTGGACTCATACTGAGACTCACAGACTCGCGCAGAGACCCATAGAGACTCAGAGACTCTAAGACTGGGCGGCGCGGTGGCCCAGTGGTTAGCGCTGACGCCTCACAGCAAGCAGGTCCCGGGTTCGAATCTCTCGGCTCGGGTGCCTTTCTGTGTGGAGTTTGCATGCTCTCCCCGTGTCCGCGTGGGTTTTCGCCGGGTACTCCGGTTTCCTCCCACAGTCCAAAAGCATGCTCCTGGATAGGTTGATTGGCTCGCAGACTAAAATTGTCCCGCAATGCCCGGCGATGGACTGGCGTCCCGTCGTCGGGTGTATTCCTGCCTTACGCCCTGTGTTTCCGGGATAGGCTCCGGCTCACCGTGACCCTATATAGGATTAAGCGGTGTCAGATAATGAGATGAGATGAGACTCTAAGACTCACACAGAGGCTCACAGACTCGCGCAGAGACCCATAGAGACTCAGAGACTCTAAGACTCACACAGAGACTCACAGACTCGCGCAGAGACCCATAGAGACTCAGGGATTCATGGACTCGCACAGAGGCTCACAGATACACACGCAGGACCTTTGGGGTACACAGAGACGGACAGTCTCATCGACGTATACAGTGACCCAGACTCACACAGAAACCCACAGACCCATGGAGAGGCCCACAGAGACCAATAGACGCACTATTCATAGACTTTACATGGAGACCCAGACTCACACAAGGACCCGTTTTCCATCGTTTTAATAACCTGGTGATGTAGATCTTCACGGCACTTTTCATACGAGAAGTCCCCTCCAAAATTGTCTCGCGGCATTGCACGGCTGACCCGAGAGAACGGCTCCTGCAGGGAGGGACGCCGACATCGCCTCCAGGGCACCAACTCTAGGCACAAGCGAGAATGCAGAGACCAGCAGCGAAAGTGGCGAACCTGGAGGAAACCCACGCAGCCGGGGGGGAAGCGCTGTCGTGCATCGGGAAGAGATGGAGTCCACGTGGTTGCTGTGCTGCAGCGCCACCTGGTGGCGAGCTTCTTTAATACGCCCAGGAGGAAGCGGATTCACAGCTTTGCTTGGGCGACGAGCCGAGAGGCAGCATTAATTCATTATCTCCTCATCTCATCTCATTATCTGAAACCGCATCATCCTGTACAGGGTCACGGTGAGCCGGAGCCTATCCCGGAAACACAGGGCGTAAGGCAGGAATACACCCGACGACGGGACGCCAGTCCATCGTCGGGCAATTCATTATCTTTACCCGCTAAATCCTGCACAGGCTGGCCACAGCCTATCCTCGCCGACAGAGGGCGCAAGACGGGGGAATACCCAGATTGTGACGCCAGCCCATCGCAGGGCACATTTTTGAGGCAGTTTACGCAGCAAGATAATTAACCCGGGCAGTAACGTGTCTGTGGATGGTGGGATGAAACCGGAGTACCCGATGAAATCTCACGCAGCAGTCTTATTGATTCTGGGTGCCAGGCTCCATGGAGCCAGACTTCACGCGTACGTAGCCATGACCACCCGGAGATATCTCTGCTCTCCCTCTACTCTTAACAATAATAATATTTGGACTTCTAGAGCGCTTTTCACAATGCGTTGCACATAGCTGCGGAGAGAATGGCATGATAGCAATAACAGCAACATATGAAAGGCAAATAAAAGAACAATGACGTTTATTGTTGTTTTTGTTACAAATCTGAGCTGTGGAGTGAACAGCATGTCAATAACAACATCAGAGCAGTTCAGTTAAAAGTCAAATAATGGCTATAATTTAGAGGACTCAAAATAAGCGATAAAAATTATTGCTCAACAAACGAAGGAAGGTATAAGTGTTCCTGAGCAGGCGCAGGTCGGCAACGAGCGATCATTCCAGCACGACAACAGTGAGCCGCATCAACAGTCCTAGCCAGAGGGCTTGAAAGCCTTACAGAACAAGGGAGTCTTAAGACGGGATTTGAAGATGCCCGGGGACTCGGTTGACCAAATCTCCAATGGAAGGGCATTCCAGAGTCTGGGAGCAGCGCTCAAAAAAGCTCTGTCACCCATCGATTGGAGGTGCGATCTGGGCACATGCAGCAAGCTCGTATTGGAGGATCGAAGTTGTCGTATTGATAATAAATAATAATAATTGCACTTCAATAGCGCTTTTCACCTGGGGGTCACAAAGGGCTGCACAGAGATACGAAGAGAACGGCATGTCAGCAACAATAGCGACTTATGAACAGCAAATCAACAATAACTTTTTTTAATTAGAGGGATGGGTTGTTGAGGAAGGTGCCTGAAGTAGGTCACGGATGTATATCGGAGCAGCGCCAGTGCGAGCCTTGTAGTGAGAAGAAGGATCTTGAATTCAAGCCTATGTTTAACGGGCAACCAGTGGGGAGACATCAGTACTGGGGATATGTGATCGTGGATGGGTATGCGAGTGAGGACTCAAGCAGCCGCATTCCGCACACGTTGGAAACGATTGATCAGGTAGGCAGGAGGGCCAGGGAGCAGTGCACTGTAATAGTTGGTTCGTCAAGAGATGAAGATGTGTTTTAGCTTCTCAGCATCAGAGGGTGACAGGATGTTGCGCAGTCTGGCTATGTTTCTGAGATGGAAATAGGCTACCTTCGTCACCTTGTCGATGTGTGTCTCGAACGTGAGTGAGGAATAAAGAGTCACTCACAGACCTCGGACTGCTTTAAAAACATCGATGGTCTGGCATCCCTGCCTACCTGGTCAATCGTCTCCCATTGACAGAAAGACCATTGCCCTAAATGTAAGTTAATCTCATCTCATTGTCAGAAACCGCTTAGTCCTGCACAGGGTCGCGGTGAGCCGGAGCCTATCTCAGCACACAGGGCGCAAGGAATGGATATACCCACAATGGGACGCCAGTCCATCACCGGGCACTGCCGGTAATTTAGTCTGCAAGCCAACCGGAGTGCCCGGCGAAAACCCACGCGGACACGGGGGAGAGAACTCGCAAACTCCACACAGAAAGGCACCCGAGCCGAAATTCGACAGCGCTACCCACTGGGCCACCCTGCCGCCCTGAGATAAAAATCGAACTGTCATCTCGGAGTGTCTCTGCTCACTTCTCTGTCCAAACGAGCAGTGACCTAATAGACCGTGGAGCACTCCGTTAAATCCATCAGGAAGAAGTTCCAAATGGAAGAGAAAAACTCAATAACCACTGCTCGAAACTGTGAGACTAATATCGTGACAACACAGGGTGTCCAATATGAATGGAACAACAGGGAATACATACTTCTGATGTCTGATGCTCCAGATGTATTCTCAATGGAGCCATTTATTTGGGACAACCTGCAGATTTAAATTATGCTTGAGTGCTGTGCTCCCATCTCCGCACCAAACTGAATCATAGGTTCGTCCCTGTGGTGTACAGTACTGATACTGTAGCCTCTATCAGTACTGTATCGGCAATCTGACGGACAAGATCCCCCTTATAGCCTGAACAGACTGAAGGGGCAAGTGCTGATAGCGAGTACCTATGAAGGTCGGCACGGCACATGATAGACAGCTGTTATTATTACAGCTTGCAAGTTCCAGATGGAATTGGTCAGCACCGCGCTCAGACGCCTTTCCCGAGTGGCGATGTTACCAGGCATCTAAGTCAACCTAGGAGTGGCCCAGGACCTTTTCAGAAAATCATCACTGGTGCTTGACGGTGAGTGGGAATCGAACTCTGGATTCCAGGTTCGCGGCGCCGCGTGCAGTCCGCGACACTACCTGCAATGCATTGACTCTAAGCTATAGCACATTTATCACTCCAGTAGATCTCATCTCATCTCATTGTCAGAATCTGCTTTGCCCTGTACAGGGTCGTGGTGAGCCGGAGCCTATCCCGGCAGACACAGGGCGCAAGGCAGGGATATACCCACGATGAGATGCCAGTCCATCACCGGGCACTGCGGGCAATTTCGTCTCGAAGCCAATTCACCTATGCAGCAGCATGTTTTTTTGGACTGTGGGAGGAAACCAGAGTGTCCGGCAAAAACCTACGCAGACACGGGGAGAGAACTCGCAAACTCGACACAGAAAGGCACCCGAGCCGAGATTCGAACCCGGGACCTTAAGCTGTGAGGCGACAGCGCTACCCACTGGGCCACCGTGCAGCCCATTTATCACTACAGCATATTAGTCTATATTCCACAGTGTATAGCCTAAATGTAGTTTTTACATTTAAACGGTGTGTGCTACGAAGCAGGTTTATTGTACGAGAACATGTAACGTCGCCTTAAGTAACGGTATGTCAATAATACTTGCATTTCTGAGACACACACAATGTTTTCGAGCGCTTTTCACCCGAGGGTCACAAAGCGCTGTCTGTATAAAGACGGTTGTCGATACTTGAGTGGCTGACAGCAATCGGAGTCCTCACCTCCGAGTTACTTATAAAGGGTCCTTCCCTGAAACGTCACGTAATCATACGTGCCTCTGGTGCAAGTCTGCTGCTGCTGTTGTTGATAAACGAGGTGCGCTGATGTAAAGAATTTGTTTTTTTTTTTAAATAAAAGCAGCGATTGGGGCGTCATGGTGGCTGTGCAGGTAACATCCGTGTCTTGTCATATAGAGAAGATGAAGAGGTTTGCGTCTGGGATCCCCTCTCTGCGGTTCCCATGTTTTACCCTTTGTCACTGTCGAGTATCACCAGGTGCCCTGCGAAGGACTTGTGTCGAGTCGCGGGTACAGCCCTGCCTTGCGCCCTGTGTCTGCCGGGATAGGCTCCGGCTCGCCGCTCTACAGGGCTAAGCGGGTTGCTCAGAATGATCTCCGGGTTCTCGCAAGGATCCGCGAGCCGTACCAGTGCCAGTGGCGCCCTGAGGGCACCACGAGACGCCCCCGAGGCGAGAGAAGGAACGCTCGACACGGCTATCCCGAAAGAGCAGCTATGGAGAGTGCGTCTCGAACATCCGTACGTGAGGCTGTTAACGCTATGGGTACTTTTTTGCCAGTATACACCTGCATAATCGCCAGATAGGGTAAAACCTGTTGTAATCTTATATCCGTACGTGAAACGCAAAGCTGGTGTCGCGGGTCGAAGGGGTGATGGACGGCGAGTTGGGTGAGCAAGTGCGGCAGGTGAGTGCTGCGTGAGCGGTGGAGGAGGAGAGCTCGGGTGAGCAGAGCTCGGGTGAGCAGAGCTCGGGTGAGGAGCGGTGCGCCGAGTGGAACGCGTGCAAGATGGGTGAGCGCCA
>JAZEWT010000007.1:25106493-25124493 GCA_036362905.1 Mordacia mordax | reverse complement strand
ATGTGTCTGAGTACTTCGCGAGTACTGTGTACGCTGTGTGAGCGCTGTCTGAGTATTGTGTTTGTGAGCACTGTTTGCGAGTACTGTCTGTGCAAGTACTACACACTCAGTGCTGTGTATAAGTACTGTGTACGTGAGTATTGTGCATACAAGTACTCTGCGTGTATTGTTTTTGGTGGTCTGTGAGCATTATGTGAGTTTTGTGTGTGCGAATGTATGTATGAATATTGCGTGCGCGAGTACTGTTCTGTTTGTACATTGTGTATGTGAGTGCTCTGCTTGCGAGTACCGTGTGTGAGAGTTCTGTGCGTGCCGGTACTGCATGGGTACTGTGTTTGTGAATACTGTGTGAGTTGTGAGTAGTGTGCCCATGGGCTTATTATCACCAACATGCCGTTCCTTCATCGGTGCATCCACACGACATCATGGATACATACCAGGTTTAAGCACGAACATTTACTGGCCTATATAGTGGCAGAACAGCGGATGCGGGCCAATATCCTTGACACCAGGACCTACCGTGGAGCTGATATGCCCTCTGACCATCGGCTTGTTATCTCTAAGATTTCCCTGCCATTCTTCTACGACGGTGCTGAGGATCCATCTCATTCCCCATTCAAACCCACAGGGGCTTGGTCTCAGCTATCTAACGAAAATTATGGGAATTTCATTAACGCTTCCAGCTGGGGCTGGCATCGCCCCCCGCCCCCTCCTCTTACTGATGCCGAAGGAAATGGGTGAGGTTGAGAGAATGGCCAGACTTTCCTATAGACCCTGGGTGCAGAGGATATGTTCCAGTGAGCCAGCTAGCCCACAGAAACGGGCAGGCACACTCCTACCGTCCAGAACATCCCACTCTCAAGAATGAGGATGCTTTCCGCAGCCTTCACTCGGAGGTTCAGAGAGCTGTTCGGCATTGCAAGCTTGAGTGGTGTCGCGGGTTACTGAGGAAATGGAGTCTGCCTAAGTATACAGTGATAATCACTTTTTTAACACCATCAAAAGGTTGACTAACAATGCCGCACCCATTACCTTCTGGAAGGGGAAATGGTGATCCGATCTCTGACCGCCAGGAACAAGTTTGCAGATTTGCAGAGCATTTCTGTGAGGTATTGGTGGAGGGGAACCCCTCGGTTTCTTTGAACAATATGGGGGTGACCCTGCTGGGGCTGCAGTGACTTAGATATTGGAAGAAGTAGCCACCCCTTGTAAGTGTTTGGTGGAGGTGACATATGTAGAGGTGGTATGTAAGGTGATTCAGAGCCTATGCCTAGGGGAAGCACTAGGCAGACATGATCTCTCAAGCAAAATTGTGAAGCAAGCTGGTGTCTGTCTGCAGACTACCGTATTTGACATCATTACAAATGTAGTACAGATCTGCAGGTATGAAAGTATGCCTTGTGGTGCCCCTCTTTAAGAAGGTGGACCACAGCGATTGTAACAATTACAGGGGCATCTCGCTCCTGAGTGTGTCGGATAAGGTCCGGGCAAGGATTATTCAACATCGCCTTGCCAGGCATGCTGAGGAGAGGCTTGCAGAACCCCAATGTGGTTTCAGGCTGGTGCAGTCTTGCACAGAAGCCATGTTCTCTGTCTGGCTGCTACAGTAGAGATGTAAGGAATTCTAACATCACCTGCAGCTCTGTTTTATTGACCTGGTCAAGGCCTATGATACCATCGGTAGTCCATGATTGTTCTACTTTAGTCGCACCTGATTCTGCTCATAATCGCTAAGGACTTTAATGATGGTGGGAAAGCCCAGGTAAAGCTATGTAGCCAGGAGTCGGAGCCATTCCCTGGTCTTCTTGGATTGTGACAGGCATACCCTTTGGCTCCTACATTAATTAACGTATTTTTGACCACGTAGTTTCAGAGGCTTCTATGGATGTACCGATGGAATTTCCATCTCGTACAGGTACCATGGGAGGTTGATCAATGCCTAGCTATGGTCAAGTGGATGGCTGTATTCATCAATCATGTTATGTATGTCAAAGATCTGGTAATTTTTGCTCACTCTGAAGAGGAGTTGGGGGCGCTGCTGTTGAATCTGGAACATGCTATAAAGAGATGGCTTCTCACCATCAGCCCCACGAAAACCAAGTCCCTGGCTGGAAACGTTATGCTACCGAGCACTGCACCCCCTCAGCTCTCCATTAGTGATGAGGCAGTTGTGGAGGGAGTTTAAAAGTTTCTATATCTAGGCAGTGTATTATGGCCAGTTCTGATTTAGCAGTGGAGGTCTCAATCTGAAGCCGTCAGGTGGCATCTATTCATTGGCTGCGAAACGCTGTGTGGAACCTGCCTGGCCTCTCTTCTCTCTGCTTGAGAGAAAACGACTCCCCCTTCTGGAACATTTAGACCGATTTGAAGCTTACTGGCTGGCCTGCCTACAACCTATCATTCAGTTTAACCAGATTGGAATGTGTGAGCAGCTCACAAATTCTCGAATAATCTGGACAAGGTCCCATTGGTAATCACCTCTGGCATGTGAGGCTGTGGTGGCTGGGTCATGTAAGCTACATGTCCAGCCACTGCATGCCCAAATAGCTTCTGTTTGACCCGATACAGGGGGCTGAACAATTGCGGGTTAGAGAAGAGATAGACTGATACGACACAGGAGGACCTGGAGCTGAGTGGATTTGCTGAGAACTGGTACCAGTGGTATCAAGATCGGCCTCTATGGAGAAGGGTCGTGAAGGACCCTATGGAGCAGTTGGAGACAGTCGCCCTCCAACAACAGTAGTGGGCAGAGGAGCGATGCTCACAATAGGTGGCTAAAACGCAGCAAGTTGGCAGAGAAAGCAGCATGGGTGGTACATCTGCCAGCCATCTCAGCCAACCCAAAACATCTGGGTCTGTCTTGTGACCGGTCAGCAAGCCTGCATGTATGAATAATGTGTCTGCGAATACTGTGTATCGGAGTATTGTGTATACGAGTACTGTGTGTGATTACTGCTTCAGTATTCTGTGTGTATTGTGTATGTGACTACTATGTGTGCGAGTATTGTGTGTGATTGCTGTGTGAGTGAATATTGTCTGTGGGTATTGTTTATGAGTACTGCATGAGTTTAAGCATTATGTCCCAGTTTTACTGTAATTGTTTAGAGGCAGCTGTTCAGGAAAGTCTTAATACGTTTTCCGATCTCCAATACAGGGGTCTCCACTATATGTCTGTCTGCTTAATGTCGTTTCTGATATACGTCGGGTACACCAAGTATTAAGATCAGCATCCCTCTCAACATCAGGTCTTTACATGTTGGTCCAGATGTCTTGTGCCCTCCATTTCATAGTTTTTTGGTCTAGTTTGTGTTCTTTCATGAGCCCACACGTTAACGATAAGCAATTCTTCGAAAGCATATTAACTTGTATGAGCCATATGAAAAAAACAAGGGTTATTGTTTAAAACAGAAGTTAATGAACAAAGGAGGCCGATCAAATGCTGCAAGTATAATATTGGACAATTTAACATTGAGTTAATCGTAGTTCTGTATGAGTTTTTCTTCAATGGAACAGCTCTGATGTCCTGGGTTTTGTAAGTCACAGGGAGAAACGTGAACTCACGAATACTGCGCACACCAGCTGCCGGTCACTGCTCACAGTTGCAGTGTGCTTGTATCTGTGTTTGTTATCATTCAGGATAATGGACACAGGCAGGGCACTAGCGAGTGCAGAGACGCGCGGTGGTGTCTTCGTGTGCACGGTCTGCAAGCTGCATGCGCCCTACAACTACTATGGCAGAAAACCCTTCTATGCAAAGGCCCTAGAGTAAGAACAATTAGCTCTGATTCACGATTGTAGGCCGTTTAACTGTTAATGTATTCGTTTCATAATTGTTTTAATACTTGATTATTGTGTGCTGATGTGTCATAATGATTACCGTTTTTTTCTGATATTTTGCGAGATTTTAGACTTTATCTTTTGTCTCATAACCTTTCATCTAAAATTCAAATTGATATTAGCTTCACCGACGACATTCC
The DNA here is from genome assembly GCA_036362905.1 of Mordacia mordax. Classification (NCBI taxonomy): domain Eukaryota; kingdom Metazoa; phylum Chordata; class Hyperoartia; order Petromyzontiformes; family Petromyzontidae; genus Mordacia; species Mordacia mordax. The sequence continues at coordinate 25,120,516 of JAZEWT010000007.1, read as the reverse complement.
TGTTCAACGCTATGGGTACTTTTTTGCCAGTATACATATATAAGTTAAGATCTTAACACCCGCATAATCGCCAGATACGGTAAACCCTGTTGTAATCTTATTCCTGTTCAAATTCAATGCGTGATAGATTTAATAATTCCAATGTTAGCCAATGCACATTTACGAATTTTACATGTTTACTTGTTTAATATCTTCCTGTTTGTGTTTGTCAAGTTGTTTTTATATACTATCTTGCTTATTCCTGCTGGACAACTGATAATAAAAGATACATATATCAGCAGTTTCCTCCAGCTTAAATTAAAAAAAACGGATATTGTTAGTTAAGCCACAATGATTTGCCAAATATTTTTCATAAGACCCTCCACCACTTTATATTGACTGTGAGAAATAACTTATTTTTTATATTTGTTTTGCCTCCGATTATTGTTTAAAAAATGTGAATAATGATCTCTGCTTAATTTGTTGTTTATTTTCCACTAATTTCTAAGTTAAAGATTTAATTTACAGTATATAACACGTGGTAGAGTATTTGTTCAATATCGAATATAGTAATTTGAAGAGAGAATAATAATAGTTAATAATAATTGCATTTATAGAGCGCTTTTCACCCGAGGGTCACAAAGCGCTTCACAGTTGCAGAGAGAACGGCACGTCAACAACAATGGCACCAGAATGGAAAATCAGCAGCAATAAAAAAAATTTTCTTTTAGGATAAAAAAAAAGTCTGAGGTACAATAAAACTGCAGAGGGGAGGGAAGGCAGCCACTCAGTGAGCTGGCAGCTACCCACCAGATGCTTTCTCCTGTCTTGTGATGTTATCGGCTAATTCATTAATTAGTTATGGCAAGAACCTGGATAAAACCCATGCAGAACAGGGGGAGAACACGCAAACTTAGATAGGCATCCGAGGCAGGAGTCGAACTACCTCAGGCAGGAGGTTACCACTGGATGGCAATCTTGGGTTAAATTCAAGATCCTCCTCACCTACAAGGCTCTCACTGGTGCTGCTCCAACATACATCTGTGACCTACTTCAGGCACCCTCTTCAACACGATTACTTCGATCCTCTAATACGGGATTGCCGCATGTGCCCAGATCGCACCTCCATTTGATGGGTGACAGCCTTCTCGCGCGCTGCTCCCAGACTCTGGAATGCCCTCCCATTAGAGACTCGATCATCTGAGTCCCTGGACATCTTCAAATCTCGTCTCAAGACTCACTTGTTCCCTAAGGCTTTCAAGTCCTCTGGCTCGGACTGTTAATGCGGCTCAGTGTAGTCACGCCGAGATGATGGCTCGCTGCCGACCTGCGCCTGCTCGGAAAAGTTTATTCCTGGCAATTATGCAGGTGTTAAGATCTTAACACCTGCATAATCGCCAGATACGGTAAAACCTTTTGTAATCTTATATATGTATACTGGCAAAAAGTACCCATAGCTTTATTCCTTGTTTGTTGAAGAATTATTTTTATCGCTTATTTTATAAGCTTCTATAATTTATTGCCATTATTTGACTTTAAGTTGAATTGTCCTGTTGCTTTTGCAATGTAGTTCTCTCCACAGCTTATATTTGTAACAAAAGTACCCAAAAATCGTTATTGTTGCTGATTTGCTGTTCTTATGTCAGTGTTACTGATGTGCCATTGTCTCCGCAGCTCTGTGCAGCGCTTTGTGACCCTCGGGTGAAATGCACTCTAGATGTGCAATTATTATTATTGTTATCCGGCTGCCCTGTGCTCAATTATCCAAGCAGGAACACGTCACATGGCTATCAAGCATGAACAGCTATGAAGAAAAACCCTCATCGTTTATATATGCTCCATTATAAAAACAGGACATCAAGACATGCAGCAGTTACTGTTATTTTTTGTGCCCAAAAATTTTAATCCACCATTCAAATGAATGTTAGGGCATTGAGTGGCCGTGTGTCCATGCAGTATGTAGTTGTACCACCCAAGGCACTTCACAGAAAGCTCCTGCCCGAGGCGGTTCCCCCCCTGTGCTGTGTTGTCTAGTTCTCCATTATCCTCCCACAACTAAAAATATTAATTGGCTGACACCATCATAATATATAGCACACATTGTCTGGTGGCTTGGCACCAGCTGACTGAGTGGTTGACTCCCCCACCTCTCTGCGATTACAGAGCACCTCCGAGTCATTCTCTCTTTAAACAAATATCTGCAACATTGAAAAAATATTACACAATCTCTATCAATACCCGTTTATTCGTGTACAGGGTCGCCGGGGGGGCGGAGCCTATCCCGACAAACCGAGGGCGCAAGGCGGGGTTAAACGCACGATGTGATGCCAGTACGTCGGGGGGGTACCTTTCTCAGCAGGCCAATTAACCTAGACAGCAGCGTGTCTTTGGACGGTGGGAGGAAACCGGAGTACCTAGCGTATACCCACGCGGACATGGTGAGAGAACACACAAACGCCACACAGAAAGACACCCGAGCCAGGAATCGAATCTTGTTGCTGTAAGGCGAGAGCACAGCTCACTGTGCCACCGCTCTGCCCATATTACACAAAGCGTTATAAATTGTAAATTTTAAATATATACCGCGGGACGTAATATTTATGACATTAATCTGCACCTCTGAGCCAGTGGTAGAGGTTTCACATTCCTATTATGGCGGCAAGTCTACTCGTAGACCAACCGCTTGACACTCTTGTTCGAACTTTATTAATTTGACGAAAGATCAGCCATCACAATCAAAGCAGTGCAGAATTACTCGTTTTGTTTGGGCAAGACCGACATGAAAATTTGTCTCCATAATTTCTTCTGAGATAGTCATGTTGAGTTATTCTTGCTCTCCTTGAAGACATTTCATCTCCCAAATTGGAGATTTTCTGAATGGTTTAGCTCAGGGATTCTCAATCGTTTGCACCTCAAGGCCCTCTTCGCCCACTTAGGTACGTCTGCACTGACCCCTGTTGACGCTGCCCCCTGATGAGTCGTGACCCACCGGTTGAGAATGTCGAGTGTGGGTGATGTTATATATGTGCACTGTACGCATGTGTTCTTCTCATCTGAATATTCAATATCAGAAGAACGCACTGATGTAAAGCAGATATCCAACACAACATTATAAGGTTCACCTAAGGCATTCAGAATGGCCGATGATGCCTCCAACTTGGGAGCCGAGACGTTCAGAAGGCTGACATGCCCATGGTTTTGTATCGATCAGGCTAAAGGAAGACAGCTACACATGCCAGGATCCGTTTGAGACTGGACGTGGGCAGCTGCTGGTGCTGGGCTCTGACTGCTCGCTTTGTCAACGCATCGTGTGCACAAGCCAGGTAGACACTCGCCACTTGCAAATGCCAGGCACGTGGCATTGTTGGTAGCGGTGCTACCGGCAATGCTACGTTTTTATTTAGCCAATGCCTTTTCATGTGACTGGTCGGATAAAACGTCTCCCGAATGAACTTCGGTCCTCGTAGCCACGTCTCCCTGTGCAATTCTCCTCTTCCAGCACGGATGAGGCAGCCAGTTTACCCGGTACACGCCGTCACTCTCCGCAGCCGGAGACGAAGTCAGATTCTCTTGCTCGTCACGTTCGCACGGCGCGCTGTCATGCGGGACTCGGTGATGTTCGGAGGCAGCACGCAACCCATAATCGCAGAGCAAATGCTTCAGTCCAACCCACTAATGCCTTGGAAGGTCGAAGCCAGGTCATGGTACAGAGGGATCACCGATCAGGTCCTTGTTTCTCACCTCCACGTGTCCGAGACGCGAGGAAAGCACAGAGAGGCGGAGGAGGTAGCCAGGCAATTTGCCGGTGCCATATTGCCACAAACTGCTTCCTATATATTAGGATGTCCATCAGTCAGTTAATTTAATTAGTAACTTTTGTTAAGTTGTGGGAGGAAACCGGAGAGCCTGGAGAAAACCCGCGCAGAACAAGAGGCGAAAACACAAACTCCACACAAAAAGGTGCCCAAGGCAAGGATCGAACCTACTCGGGCAAGACCATTCTTTCTATTAGGCACAGATGTTGCCACTGCACCACCCTGTAAAGCCTGGACATTGTAGTAAGCATTTTCAGTCTCTTGAATCATTTCACATAAAATGCCTCTAATTCATCCTGAAAGTGACTTAGCATGATCGCATACCACACTCAGACATCCTGCAGAAAACCAGCTGCAAGATTGTCAGAGTCATAACCACACACCACCAACTCTGATGGCTGAGCTACACCATCCGTATGCCAGTGGATCACTTTCCAAGACAGATCTTGTATGGCCAGTTAGATCCGGGCAGCCACTCCAATGGTGGACAAAAAGCGCCTATAGTATCAGATTAAGAGTGTGAGATAAACCCCATCTGTCTTGAGGCTGTTGCTGTGTAACGCACCATCTGGTGCGCCATGCCACGAAAGTATGCAGCTGCCAGAAATGAAGATGATTGCACATTGCCTGATGAAGCGATAGGAGAGGCATGTGGCCATGGCTGCTGCTGCCCCAACGGGTCAGGTCTCTGTCTGCCCTGTCTGCAACGGTCAATGTGCATCAGCAGGAAACTCACAGCTAGTAATGGGAGTCGTTATCGGACAGGATGGGCTACCTAAATGCAATAAAATAGTCACCCTGCTAATTCCCATGCTTTTAAACATTTGTAAGGGTAGGTCACGCACACTTTACAAGAAGTCAACCAATGACTGTAAACAGTTCAGGGGAGGCCAGGATCCTGGTCGGAGTCTGGGGGGCTGTTGTGTACCTGTGTTTACTAGCGTTCTAGAAGTGCAATTATTTTTATTATTATTGCACACGTTATACGCGTTAAGATCACACATTTGCTAAGCAACATGAACTCTTATTGGCTCCAGTGATAGAGGGTTGATATCGCCCTCCCTCAGCAAACAGCCCCGAATCGTCCTCCACAGCCCCCTTTTATGCCCTCTCTCTTTAACTCCACCCCCTTCTACCAATCAGCTTCCATCGTTTCTCCTTACAAACTTAAACCTGCTTCCTGTTCTGTTTGTCCAATCTTCGTCTGTCTCCTGGCACCTCCACATACTCCCGATTTCCAGAGGACTGATATAGCCATCCGGCCTCCCCTTATGTGCCCGTTCTGGCGAGTTTGACGTTACGAGCCTGTACCACTGCAGGCCATGTACAGCGGGTGGCCCCACATCACAGATGTCTCCAACAGATTGAGTCGTGTCCAACGCGTTTTGTGCATCGGTGTGTACCGCACACTGTACAGGAGTAGAGTATAACACTTGTGCGTGTGAACTGCACAATATGCGTGAGTAGTTGAACACACGTGTTGTGTAGGGCGGCGTGGTGGCCCAGTGGGTAGCGCTGTCGCCTCACAGCAAGAAGGTCCCGCGTTCGAATCTCTCGGCTCGGGTGCCTTTCTGTGTGGAGTTTGCATGCTCTCCCCGTGTCCGCGTGGGTTTTCGCCGGGCACTCCGGTTTCCTCCCACAGTCCAAAAAGCATGCTGCTGCATAGGTTAATTGGCTCGCAGGCTAAATTGCCCCGCAGTGCCCGGCGATGGACTGTCGTCCCATTGTCGGTATATCCTTGCCTTGCGCCCTGTGTCTGCCGGGATAGGCTCCAGCTTCACCGTGACCCTGTATAGGACTAAGCGGTTTCAGACAATGAGATGAGATGAGACGTGTTGTGTATCCGTGTGTACTGCACACTTGGCATGAGTGGTTGATAAGACGTGTTGTGTATCCGTGTGTGCTGCACATTACGCATGAGTAGTGTCCGGGCAAAATGTGTGCTGTGTGCAATGGCGCTGTGCACGCACCATGGCGCTGGAAGGTGGGGGGAGTTGTCTTGGGGCCATTCGGGGCGCAGGGGGGGGGGCAGTTTCGGTGGCCCACGAAGACCGCTTCTCACCAGGGGAAGGCCATAGGAACCCAGGCTATGCCCTGCACTTCTGCTAGTATTTACACACAGTCCTCGAGTCAGCGGTTTCCATATCCGTAGTTTCATGTACTCGCAGCATCAGCCCAGCATGGCCTGAGAGCCCTTCTTGAAGCTTCTTGAACCTTCTGGAAGGCCTAATTCAAATCCCCACATGCATTGTCTATCACTTCTTTCCTGAACTCTATTCTGCTCAGATCAGTTTTACACTCTCAGTGGGAATTCAAACTGGACGAGTAGGAGGAGGCTGTTGCTTCTCAATGCCCAATGACTCTCCCACTCCCTCACTCGCTCGCCCTTCCACCTTCTCCTCATCTCACCCCTCTCCTCATCCCACCCCTCTCCTGATCCCACTCCTCTCCTCATCCCACCCCTCTCATCCTCCCACCCCTCTCATCCTCCCACCCCTCTCATCCCACTCCTCTCACCATCCCACCCCTCTCCTCATCCCACTCCTCTCACCATCCCACCCCTCTCCTCATCCCACCCATCTCCTCATCCCACACCTGTCTTCAAGTTACGTGTAAGGTGTGTTCCTTTTTATGATATTTATTTTCTGTCATAATGCATTAATATAATTTAAATAATATAATGCACTTAACAGTACATCTCTTCTATTGCTGTGTTAATTAAACGTTGTTGATACTCTTATATCATTATTGAGCATATTTATGTTTATTTGTAGGGTTTAATCCGTATATTGGTAAGATCCTGCCAGTACCCACTCTCTCCGCTGTTCGCGGTCCCTCGTGTCCCCTGTCCCCTTACAAATAACGAGGACTGAATGTCTATGTAATCATATATTGTGTTTCTGTGGAGAGACAGACAAGGGAAGGTGCTGTGTCTGCATATTTACATGTTGTGATAGGCAGGTTGGTGTGAGTACTGTGTGCAGTGTTTTGTACCCTATGTGCCAACCGTACAGTATCACTGTGTCTGTGTACAGGACTGCAGCCTCTTCTACACGAGGCGGTTTTGCTTGGAGTGTATCAAACAACACGTCTCGGCCTTTCCCACTGAGATCCAGTTGGAATTGAAGAAACGAGGAGTTTTATCCTGACCGAGTCGTTTTCTCTCTCTCTCTGACATTCACTGAATACATGTGCGTTATAAGTTGTAATCATTATCATCACTCGCCTTTACAGCTGCCTTTATTTAGCCTGGGCTAGATGGCAATCAACGCCATATAGTAGGTTGGGTGTGACGTCACAGAGGCTGTCAACCAATGAGAGACAGGAAATTATTGGTGACCGATGGATACCTGGACGGCACGGTGGCCCAGTGGTTAGCGCTGTCGCCTCACAGCAAGAAGGTCCCGGGTTCGAATCTCTCGGCTCGGGTGCCTTTCTGTGTGGAGTTTGCATGCTCTCCCCGTGTCCACGTGGGTTTTCGCCGGGCACTCCGGTTTCCTCCCACAGTCCAAAAAGCATGCTGCTACATAGGTTGATTGGCTCGCAGGCTAAATTGCCCCGTAGGGCCCGGCGATGGACTGGCGTCCCATCGTCGGTATATCCTTGCCTTGCGCCCTGTGTTTGCCGGGATAGGCTCCGGCTTCACCGTGACCCTGTATAGGACTAAGCGGTTTCAGACAATGAGATGAGATGATGCATACCTTTCCCTATTGTAGATCATAGTAGAGAACATGGAGGCAGAGCACTATTGGGTTATGTCTTTAAATGAAGCAGCATGTGACCAAATAAACAAGTGGCCACTGTTCAATGGACCTAGAATAAAAAATAATAAATTTCCTCACTAACTGTGGGGTTACGTTTCTGAAAAATCTCGTGCTTAGTAAAATCATGGATGACAGGCCTAACAGCTTATATGAAAGTGAGGGTTAGGTTCTATGATCCTAGTTATCTGTGTGGGTAAACTGTGCATCGTATGCATTTAATAAATATGACATGTATACTATAACGTACATAACCCTGTACAAACATTAAACACCTTGAACATTTACCTTTGATATTCATGATGTACTTAGTTGTTTTATTTATGTTTCATATGATGATAATGATGACCACAAATATGATGACCGTGATGCTGGGGGGAGGGGGGATGTTGGTTAAAGGGATGAGGGGCCATCTTCGTCACTGCTGGAGAAGTGTGAACAATATGGGCATGCATAAGTGGGTTTATATTCAAGTGGGTTTACATGCAAGTGGGTTTACATGCACGTGGGTTTACATACAAGTGAGGCAGACCGTGCAACGTGGCGACCCCACATTGTCAAGTGGGTGCCACACATGTCTGTTCCTGCGCAACAACTACCGCCCAATGATTTGGGACCCAGCCCAGCACGCCTGACCGCCTTGACCCAAGGATCTGTCGGAGATCGAGAGCAACCTTCCCGTCCCACCGGCTGGAGGCAGGCAGAGAAGAGAGCCTCCCTTCATCTCTCGCCATCAGCCGCGGGGGCCGCCAGCTGTGCCTCACCCCGCGGCGGGGCCCGGCCCTGCGCAGGCGAGCAGCAGGAGAGATCCTCCACCCTCCGGCAAGAGTAAGCGCGGCACCGTCATCAGACGCAGTCGGCGCACCGTGTTTGGCGGCGCCGTCCGGCTTGGCGCAGTCGGTTTGCCTCCAGTGTCACCGGCTACCCCGAGATCAGCGCAGCGGCCGCTCGACGCAGAGCAGCGCGGTCACCACTGCACGCAGCCACCACGCCACGCGGCACGGTCCGGCGCGCGTCGCAGGCGGCTTGGCTTGGGGATTTTCAGCGTTCATCGGGAGCGACTACAAAAAAAGTGTCTGCACATCTCCAGCAGCCGTGGGTGCCACGCGCCATCCGCAGCAGACCTGTTGGAGAGAATCTACTTGCGGACAAAACTGGCAATAGATTTATATACGGGGTGGCAAGGTGACGACACATGGAAAGACACACGGACACGGATACACAGACATGGACACAGATAAATCGAGACATAATGGGGGTGTGGAAACATGGAGAGACAAACGAGATAAACACAGCAACACAGGGACAAAATCTAAAACAGACATAGAGACACAGGGACACAGAGACACACACGGAAGAACACATGGGATCATACATAGACGCACACCAAGACATACGGTGGCACAGTGGGCAGCGCTGTGACCTCACAGCAAGAAGGTCCCGAGTTATATTCCCGGCTCAGGTACCGTTCTGTGGGAAATTTGCGTGTTTTCCTCTCCCGTGCTCGCATGGGTTCTCACCGGGATCTGGACGGGCGGATCGGATGGGTTTTTTTTTTTGGACGCGGGTACCTGATGATGCTGAACGTAGTTATCGGCGAAACGTCGTATACATCTTTTACAAAATATTGTGGGGTCGCTTTTCAACACACCGGTGGGCTGAGATGGTGAAGGAATTTGCGCGTTTTCTGTTCAACGTGACAACCCCTTACTGATTGGCCCTGTCGGGTGATGGAGGGTTAAACGATACTATTTTATAATTTTTTACGTGACCGAACCCAAAAATGGATTTCATTGATAATATTGGTCACGAAAGCCTTCGAATTAAAGTAAGCAAAACTTTTGTTTTGTCGCTATTCAATTTTAGGAAATTTGAATTGAGCCAGGCTTTCACAGTTGACAGTCAGTACGACATGCAAAGACGAAACGCATTGATGGATATCTTTGCATGGATATAGATTTGGATGTCATCTGCATAGCAGTGGTAGCTGAGATGGAGGCTACGTAGGATATGGCCACGTGGTAGTATGTAGATGCTAAAGAGGAGTGGGCCAATAATCGAACCCTGAGGAACTCTAGACAAAATAGGATGGATCCTCTGAGTTTTGTCCTCTGAGGCTGACGAATTGCTTCCAGTCGGAGATGTATGAGCTCAGGCAACACAGGGCACAGCCAGAGACCCCTATACCCTCCAGTCGCTCAAGTAAGATCGGGTGGTCAACAGTATCAAAGGCAGCACTCAGGTCCAGTAGGACAAGAATACTTGGCAAGCTTTCATCTGCAGCGACGAGAAGGTCATCAACTACCTTTACCAGAGCAGTTTCAGTACTATGGCCGAATCTGAACCCAGATTGGAAGGGCTCGAGAAGGTCATTGTTACGTATTTCTGGAGTTGCGCCGCTACGGTACGTTCAAGGACCTTCGAGATAAATGGCAGATTTGAGATGGGGCAATAATTATCAGGAATGTTGCAATCGAGGCTAGGTTTTTTTAAGCAGGGGGGTAACTGCAGCACATTTGAATAGTGGGAGAATAATACCATAGCGAAGTAGATTCGAAATTCGCTATGGTATTCGAACAAATCTATTTAGATTAAATAAATTCGTGACGAATGTGGCAAGAATTAGAAATTTGCCCGGATGATTTTGGATGGGAAAGGATCCAAGGAGCAGTTTGTGGGCCTAAATCTGGCAACTAAAGAGGAGACCTCGTAAAATTCTTGGAGTTTTGAGGTCAAGGAAGGTGGAGAAACATGTATAGAGGAATTAATTGGTGATTGAGGCTGGGTAGAGATACGATGGGCTTCAGTTTTTTCTGACAAAAACCTCATCAACTGATCCACCTGATATTTATTAGTGAAGGGATGTGAGGGCAAGTGACTGGTTGGACGAAGGAGCTGATTAATGGTCGAAAAAAGAATCTTGGGCTTGTTGCAGGTATTAGCCAGAATACTGGAAATGTCTAGTACGGGCAGTGTCAAGTGCCTTACGGTAGCATTCCAATACTATATAAAACGTAACATGTACACACACAATAACTTGGACACCATATACAACCACGGTATATAACTTGATTGAGGCCCGATAATCTGGCCCAAACAGCCTAGTTTTCATCATCATTATCCATATCCTCTTAATCCTGTACAGACTCGCGAGAGGCCAGAGCCTATCCCGGCAGACAGACGGCGCAAGGCGGGGATATACCCATGATGTGACACTAATACATCGCAGAGCACTGGCGGCAATTTACTCAGCAAGCAAATTCACCTTGGCAGTAGTGTGTCTTTGGATGGTGGGAGGAAACCGGAGTACCCGGCAACAACCGAGGCGGATACGGGGAGCGAGAACACGCAAACTCCATACAAAAAAACACCCGAGCCGGGAATTGAACCCGGACGCATGCATTGAGGCGAGAGCGCAAAATTCACTGCCCCCACCGCGCCGCCCCTTATTAACGAGAGCAGTGTGTAAACAGCGGCACGGTGGCCCAGTGGGTAGCGCTGTCGCCTCACAGCAAGAAGGTCCCGGGTTCGAATCTCTCGGCTCGGGTGCCTTTCTGTGTGGAGTTTGCATGCTCTCCCCGTGTCCACGTGGGTTTTCGCCGGGCACTCCGGTTTCCTCCCACAGTCCAAAAAGCATGCTGCTGCATAGGTTAATTGGCTCGCAGGCTAAATTGCCCCGCAGTGCCCGGCGATGGACTGGCGTCCCATCGTGGGTGTATCCCTGCCTTGCGCCCTGTGTCTGCCGGGATAGGCTCCGGCTCACCGTGACCCTATATAGGACTAAGCGGTTTCAGACAATGAGATGAGAGGTGTGTAAACATTGCCACTATTGAGACAAAGGCAGCCGAGTGTGGTGCTGGCCACCCACCCAATCGTGTGCCGTGTCAACCTTCATAGGTGCTCGCTAACTGCACTTGACCCTACAGTCTGTTAAGGCTACACGGAGCACCCAGGCGAAAACCCATGCGGGCACGGGGAGAGAACACGAAAATTCCACACACATTCCTAAGGTGTACCTGTAGGTTACACCTGTACGTTATACCTGTAAGTTACACATGACGTTAAACCTGTAGGTTAGAGCTGTACGTTAGTCCTGTAAATTAGACCTGTAAGTCAGACCTGTAATAATAATAATAATTGCATTTATAAAGCGCTTTTCACCCGAGGGTCACAGAGCGCTGCACGGAGCTGCGGATAGAACTTACATCAACATCGAGATAAGGACGGCATATCAGCAATAACTTTGTTTTTGTTTTTAACTAACATTATCAACATTTCATGATAAATTGGGCCGAATAGAAAATCTACTTTCCGCAGAGTGTATTAAATAACCACACATCGTAACTCTTCAAAATGCAGAGTTGACAACTAAGGCGCTACATTCGAGTTCGTGAACTCGTGACCCACGTTGACCACTCCGTTTCAACTTCGACTCATCGCACACCACCAGCACCACCAAAACCACTCTACAACAAACAGCTGCGATCTCGATGAATTCACCATCAACCTCATCACACGTCTTCACAACTCCTCAACAATAAGTTGTCATTACATTTTGAGGCTTGAGAAGCCATTTTCAATTCCCATCGATCGGCACCCATCGTCGTACATCTTCTCAAAATTGGATTAACTTTGAATCCCTCTTCAACGTTGTCAATCACCACATCACCACCTCTCTTCAAGGCGGGGTGACTAAAAATCCACCTTTAGACTCATCACTTCTTCACTCATCACCACCACCGCTCTCTAAGGATGACCTCGTAGTTTGAGAAGACACCTTAACCTCCATTCATCAATACCGGCACTCACCACCAACACCACCACTCCCAATCTCATCTCATTGTCAGAAACCGCTTGGCCCTGTACAGGGTCGCGGTGAGCGGGAGCCTATCCCGGCAGACACAGGGCGCAAGGCAGGATATACCCACGATGAGACGCCAGTCCATTACCGGGCACTGCGGCCAATTTAGTCTGCAAGCCAATTAACCTATGCAGCGGCATGTTTTTTGGACTGTGGGAGGAAACCGGAGTGCCCGGCGAAAACCCACGCGGACACGGGGAGAACATGCAAATTCCACACAGAAAGGTACCCGAGCCGAGATTCGAACCTGGGACATTCTTGCTGTGAGGCAACAGCGCTACCCACTGGGCCACCGTGCCGCCCTAAATAATAGTTAATAATAATAATAACTCTGCTCAAAACTGACACGTACCATAACCTGGTCCTGTTGTTTACCTAGACTTGTATAAATCCCCTGTTCCTTAGTCTATCTGGGACTTGGTCAATCTATTGAAAGTCCCTGTGTCTTGGTCTAAGGTCTCCGTTTCTTCTTTTAAGGAGGTAAGACATATAATCTATAATTGCCAGGTCTAATGACTTCAAGATTTAATTTATAATACATTTATAATCCCTGAAAATTACGTTAATCATTAAGAGCACTTGAAATCGTGCAAAGTAATGTGGGTAGTCAAGCTTAGGTGGCAATGAAGATTCTCATGTGCAATGCTCAGTAAATAAATTTATTATATTATGAATAATTATACTATAGAACTCAACGCCTTACACTATCAGAACTAATTGCTCTCGATTACTGCATACAATTTTAAATCCAACGACATTTTAACCATTCAGGGTACTTTGATCATGGCACCGGAACGGTCACTTAAAGCAACGTGGTCGAATACCGTAGCTCAGAGGTCAGGCGCTTACTGCAACAGTTTGGCGACTTGCATAAGGAAGGAAGCGAGCAAGATGTGGTAGCATCACTGAAATGGCAGAGATTACATCAACCTCATAATATGCATGATTACATCAACCTCATCATATGCATGATTACATCAACCTCATAATATGCATGAGGCTGCTTGCAAAGTCAATACAATGGTGTAACTTCCGGAGTGTGCTCTATGACTAAACGGATTTACATGATACCCACGCTAATGTTCCACTGTTCAGTCCACATCAGTTTTAGCTAAATCGGATTAATAAAAATATTAATTGCATTTATAGAGCGTTTTTCACCAGAGGATCACAACGCGCTGCACAGAGCTTGAAACACAGAGCCAGGATCGCCTTGAAGCCCATCATCACCTCTGCTTCCCCTTTTCCCTTTAATTCCAGATATTCCTGAAGGCCCTCTGTCTCTCTGCGGTCCGGGATTTCCTTGTCGGCCGTGAGGTCCTTGATCTCCGAGAGCTCCAAAGTGACCCAGAACTCCGTTGTCTCCAGGAGGACCTGGCAGCCCCGTGACTCCCCGGTTTCCCTTATCTCCAACCTGACCTATCCTTCCCATTGGCCCAAGCAGGCCCACAGGTCCAGGGTTTCCAACAAATCCCACGATCCACATTTCTCCCAGCTCCCCCTTGCAGTCCGGCTGTCCCAGACGTTCCCTTCTTCCCCCTGATCCCCATCACGCCAGTCTTTCCAGGGAGTTCTGTAGGTCCTTCATCACCCTCTTGACTCTGAGC
>JAZEWT010000007.1:25058088-25095650 GCA_036362905.1 Mordacia mordax | reverse complement strand
GAAGTGTCCGGGCGGACTTCGCCGCCGGGGGGGGGGGTTATTTTGATGCAAAGTGTAACGGGTGGCTATGGTAATGAGTTACATATGCATGGTCGCACATATTAAAATGTTGAAGTGTTAGCATCGCACCCGCCCCCACGTACAGGGAAACACTCCCACCCTTGCGGAAGCGTTCCTCAGTTGTGCAAACGGAAAACACCGCCCGTGCCAAACCACTGATACTGTTCCCCACACATGCGACATTGAAAAGGTGTGCCAGCCATAACAGCACCGCAACACCCAGTGCCTTCAGCATATCAGGGAGGATCTAGTCTACTCTTGGTACCACAACTGTGTAGCTTTTAGCTTACCTCGGTGACTTCCACCAAGGAGATGGACTCTGACTCCCCACATAACGATATCCCCAGTCGAGGTCAGCACCTCCTTGCCTTTGCTGATAACAGCCTGGGCGGTGCCCTACTTTCCTCTCCTGAGCTGTCAGTATGGAAAATTTGGGTCGGCCAATGATAACGCCTATACTAGGCGCGTGGAACACCGAATGAGAGCCTATTCCACAAACATATACCATTAAAAATTACTGTTCTTTGTTAGAGTGTGGAGGGTTTTTTCTACTGAAGAAACGGTAGTGATACACTGGCAGTAAAAGGACATAAACCTCATTAAACAACCTTCTGTAGCAGACTTAAAGCTTGGCCAATCAGCAACAAATCCTATGATGTCAGCGTCCGTGGCTACATCTTTCAGAGTTAACATCGCATATTTTACTGAAAATCGTGTCCGATTAAACTTTGACGGTTGCAACCTTAATCCCGATTCTCTCATCCTATGGAAACCTGTCCGAGGTGGCTAACGTGCGCTTCAAAGGTGCGGCTAACTACGATAACGCCATACAAATACGCTAAGCAGGTATCCCATTGTAAACTTAGCGACACAGTTGCTAGGGCTCATTTTAGGCCACAGGAAGGCAGCTGAAGTGAAAGAGGCCTCGTGGCATCCAAAATGCCACCTTAGGTCTCGATTCTACATCTAAGGGGAGTTGGCAGAATTGGGACAAAAGGTCTCATGTGCTGCAAACCGTGTGCTGGACAAGGAATGAAGTCATCAATGTAATGAAGCGGATCACTTTGCCAGGGTCACCTTAAGAGTTCAGAAATTAATGCAGAACCTTAGAGAACCATCAGGCCTTATGATTAGGATAATCGGCATAGACCATGGGCTTGTGTGGAGAGAAATAATCTTGAATTTAAGCATTTCCTGTACTGTTTCCCATGAAGTTTTTTTTTTTCCCCCTGCAGCCCATTCTAT
Organism: Mordacia mordax; assembly: GCA_036362905.1. NCBI lineage: Eukaryota > Metazoa > Chordata > Hyperoartia > Petromyzontiformes > Petromyzontidae > Mordacia > Mordacia mordax. The sequence continues at coordinate 25,094,345 of JAZEWT010000007.1, read as the reverse complement.
ATGAATTCTAACAAATAGTTGGTGAATTTACGGTATCAATGTGATAATCCACTGATGATGCTTTCCCCAGCTCCTATAACGGAATATATTACTGAAATTACAAAAAATGTTCAATTCAGTGTTCTGCTCCAAAATCATTTTCATTCTAGTCTTTTTGACTCAAACATTTCTACCTTATCGCATACCATCATTCCCACCATAAAGTGTTCCCCCTGTACAATTTAGGGTGTATCAGACAGGTTCAAACTGGAGGAATAAAGATTGGTTAATCCTGATCATGGTGTTTGCTCCTGTCAGTCAACCCATGTCTGTCGTAGGCTGCATGTGCGAGACGGGTAAATCTTGTCTCGCCATGACTAGATGGGCGCGATTTCGGAAAGGGAATAACATGTATGCACCTGGCGGTACTGTCAGGGAGCGCTGAATCACGGCCCGAATCCGCAGGAGCTTCCCACCTTCCCAGTTGCTGTGACTAAAATACAACCTTCTCCCTGACGGAGTTTCAATGCAATGCTTGACACCAATTTAAAGCGGGAGATTGCATAAAAAAAAAATCAGTGCCTACGAGACAGAGGACTGTCAGTGTCCTGGCAATCAAAACAGAACCTGACGTTTCCTGCTCTGTGATGGATACAGGAACTTCCACGCGTCCAATGAGTCCCATCCCCCAGCATTAGCCACACAGTTATATTGAATATATTGTGTGCACAGGTAATGTTTTTGGTATTCAGCCATTAGTAAATCAATCATATTCATCGATATCACCGCAAATATGCCTACATATCAACCAGCACCCTTAAACTTATGTCCTTCCACAGTAGCTATTAAAACTGGTACCTGCTGACGCTGTGACCACCCTCCAGCGTGAGTCTGCACCTTTGTCTCACGCTGCCAGGTCCCCGAGGCATCTGATCCTCGGACCCTCTTTCCACCCGGCTCCCCACCTTTCCATCGCCTGAGCATTCAGTTCCCTGTTCTCCCAAGCGCTCCCACAATGGCCAGAACTCCCTTAGAAACGTTTGAAATCTTTCCGCATTTTGGCTTGACAGGCTCGAATTTTTCTGGATATGACCCCGTGGCATGATTGGCAGGGCTTTGCTGGATCCAGTTCCGTCGCATCAGAGCACAGGGTGTGGTTGGGTAATGTCACTGGACCCAGTTCCCATGGCAACCCCTCCAGGCAGCTTGTTTTCCGTGTCATGGGACTCAAGTTTCCTCAGAGACACCCCAGCGGTTTGTGTTCAGGGTCGCCAGGCCTTTTCTGCCATCCAACTCGCCATCGCTCCTGTCGCGCACACCACCTGTGGTTATCGCCATTCTTTTGGCAGCTCCTACGTTTCTTGCAGCGTTTCCTGCTCTTGCTGAGGGGATGGTCGCCAACCTCATGAGGTCTCCCGCTCCTCCAGCTTCTTGATAATGGGCAGGGATGCCTTTCATCTTGTTTACTTTGTCCGGCACATTGGATTAGTCTCTTTTGCCTGCCCCGGCTTGGGCACCATTGAGGCCAATCCGGCTCCCACCGAGGGTGCCCTAGGCCATTGCTGTTGTTGTAATTCAGCCAGTGAAGGCCCAGGGCCAGGCTCAGCCACGTCCATCACCCAGCAACCCAGGTACAAGTCCCTTCGGCCCCCCCTTATCCTTCTTTTGCAAGCCTCCATGGGACCTCTGGCTGGGATTATTTTTTGGCAAAGTCGAGACATTTTTACTATTAATTCCACTGCTGCCACCACTGTAGTGACACAAGGCAGCGGTATAAACCAACAACTTGTATTTATTTAACAAAATTCATACAAGCGAACAGTAGGTATAAGCATTTTTTTCACTTCACTAAAATTGCTTCCTCTCAGCATGTGCTTCCGCTCAGAACTCGTTACAACAACCTTCACCTTCCTTTCCCCCCTTTTATTTTCACTGAATCCCTCCCTTTCCTGGCGTTTTCCCACCTTTTTTCCCCCCAAATAATACCCAGTAAGTATATCCCTACAATGATAATACCATTTATAACACATGCATATTCCAAGCCTGGGCATGAAAGTAGACATGGATATGAAGGCGCGAGGAACCCGTAGGGAGGCGGGGAAAACACATGCACGCAGCCAGCCCACGCCAATATTTATCACATATATACTGATGTACGAACATGGGTTTGCACGGCTCGATACGTCATTGCATTTCAGAGCTGTTCTATTGGGACAGCCATGTCGAGTGCTCCTCCTCTCTCCTTCGCGATATTTTGCCCCCCCCCCCCCACATTGGAGGCACTCAGGCGTTCTGAACTCTTTATAAGACTCTCACATAAACATCCAGATTTAACGGATTTCTGGATACACTTTCTGCCCTGTCAATGTTAAATTGAGGTTTTGCTGTATTCTTCTTGTCCTGAAAAGAGTGTGGCAGCGCTCACACTGATGCCTTGTAGGGATCACTGGCCGAGGACTCAATATCCATTTCACAAACACAGCGATAACTCACCGCTCCACGGCCCAATAACAATATTTACAATGAAAATGTATGCCGCGTGGCTGCACAACATTTATTCGAAGAGACGACGACTTCGGAGACGCAGAGAAGAAACTTTAGACAGGGAGGAGGAAGGTAGCCACATGGTAGACTGGCACCTGCCCACCAGATACCGCATCCTATACAGAGGCTGTGACATATCACTTTACCAAAAATAATGAAATCACTTTGAGGAATCATATTTATTAACGATAACAGAAATTGTAAAGTGTCCTCAATCATGTTCAATAGACATATTTAATCTTTGGACCACTGTACAACACATAGCGTGACAGCAGCACTTCACGATTATTATTCAAAGTCTCAAAGTTAATGCTCAGCAAAGCGACTTACACCGCACTCGGTATTATATTATCTGCCAATGAGTTTTTGTAGTTATGGGAGGAAACTGGAGAACCGGGTGTAAACCAAAGCAATGATGGGGAGAACACAAACTATGTAAAAAAGGTGCCTGAGACAGGATTAAAGCTGCCTGGGGTAGGAATTTCCTCTTTATGTTTAGTACATGTGTTACCACTGCACATACACTATGGTAGTGGTAGTTATAGGAGCCCGTGGTAGAGATAGGAGCCAACATTAGAGATAGGAGCCAGTATTAGCAATGGGAACTGAACTGCCTCGGATAAGAGTCTTCTCTCTGAGTTTAGTGGCTGTTACCAATGCATAGCCATGCTGCTCATGTCCTCAAACACTTCAATATAGAACTACAGCAGCTTCCCACTTCAACACGAGCAACCAGCGGGTGATGGTACCAGTGGAGGTGGGACTTACAACACCCAGGCACAGTTTCCAGCGTGGGGTGGTAGAGAGGCACAATGATACTCAGGGGCCGCTCTGGTTGCAATGGGGGCCCACCCGCTATCGGGCGATAGCGAACAGCTGCGGGGGGGCAAGGGCTCCCCGCTCCAGGCTGATGCGGAGCCAGCGTGCTCGAACCACAAGCGCCGCAGGGCTCCCGGCAAGGACCTAAAGGGGTGGCAGCGCCACCTTGTCACCACTCGCGACGCTCACCATTCACCACCTGATCACGCTCACGATTTCGTCACTCCCACCACATTAGAACGCTCACCACTTCGTCACTCTCAAAACTTCATCACCCTCACCACTTCCTCACATTTGCCACCTCATAACTCTCACCTCCTCACTCACCTCGTCAAAGCTCTCGTCCCAGCCGTGGTCGGCGATAATGAAGTCGACTCCTTCACTTGCCTCGTCAGCAGCAACAATGCACCTGGCCGATAACACACTCCGAGTCATCCTGACACCCTGTAACGACAACCTGTCACCCTGTTACCAGTCACAACACTGTTACCCCATCACCAGTCCTAATACCCCATCAAGTCACCACGTCACCCAGTCATAATATCACATTGTTACCCCATCACCACGTTACCCCATTACCCCATCATGATACCCCGTCACCAAATCACTCCATCAAGTCACCACGTCATGACACTATGTCACTCCGTCACCATGTCACTCCATCACAACACTGCATCATCAGGTCACCCCGTCACAATGTTACCCCATCACATCACACGTCACCGTCACGTCACAACACCATGTCATCCCGTCAATCAGTCATGCCATCATCCTGTCACCCTGTCAGGTTACCCTGTAAAGTCACCCCATCACCAGGTCACCATGTGACTCCATCACAACACTCCACCATCAGGTCACGCCATCAAGTCATCCCATTACCCTGTCACCTCATCACCACATCACCCTGACACTCTGCCACCTGGACACCTCATCACCACGTTGCCCTATCAAGGCAACTCATCACCACGTCACCCCGTTCTCATCGCACCATCCCGTCACCCGCTCACATCACCCCATAGTGACCCCGTGGCCCCTCCCATTACCCCCTCTGCGAACCCCGTACGACCCTCCCCGCCCCTATCCCCAGTACCCGTTCCAAGCCACGACAAGGCGTTGCAAGGAGCGGCGCTCGTGAGTGGATAGTGACTCGTGGAGGAGAATTCTTCTTCCTGTCAGCAGCTCTAAAGAAGAGAGAGATTACCATGTATGAGTGAGTGGGTGAGGGTCTGTCTGTCTGTGTGAGTGTCTGTGTGGATGTCTGTGTGAGTGTTTATGAGAGTGATTATCTGCGTTAGTTTGAGCGAGGGTCTGTGAGTGAGGGTCCTGCGAGCGAGCACAAAATGAGGTAGCGACGTCGCCGCCACTTAGTGGCGAACAATAGATGTTGCTGAGGGTCTATGCGAGTAAACAAGTGTGTGTTAGCGACGTTCTGTGTAAGTGAATGACTGTGTAATTGTGTGTAAGTAAGAATGGGTCTGTGTAAGCAAGTGTGTGAGTGTCTGTGTCCAGTGTGTGGCTGGAAAACAGAACCCCTTCTTCCTTATGGTGCCGGTCGGTAACATTAGTGGTTGCTTTCACAGCCTCAACAGTAGCTTAGGGGGCCCTGGATAGGTGTTGGGGGCTGGTAACCCCCCACCTTCAACTTAACTACTACTAGACCATGCAAAGAAAAAGTGAAATTCAAGCTTGTGCCAGAGGCCCCCAGGGGACAGGCAGAGCCAGGAGACTGAGTTCCCACCCCCGGGGTTCCACCAGAAGCAACAAAAAGCCTCTGCATGTGGCCACGTGGAATGTTCGAATTCTCGTTGCAGAGGAGAGGTTGCCATTCCTCTTTTGGGAGTTGAACCAGTACTGCCTGGATCTCTGTGGGATACAGGAGGTCCAGTGCACTGGTTCTGGCTCTAGGCATCAGGAGGAGTGGACAATTCTCCACTCTAGACAGGAAATTGCCAAGCAACAGGGAGTGGCTCTTCTAAATGAAAGCATGAAGGGGGCATGGGAACATGGTGGTGAGGTGTGGGAACCTGAGTCCCAGGCTACTGTGGGCTTGCCTCCCTATACATGGGAAGTGAGGGACGGTGGTGGTGGTGGTGGTAGCTTACGTCTCCACAGAAGATGAACATCAGTGGAGGGATGTAGGCAAGGCAATAATCCAGACGCCTTCTCTGACCTCCTGTCCCAGGTGTTGGCTAAAGTGGCTCCTCGGGATAGAGTTATCCTGCTAGGTGACTTTAATGCCCGAGTGGGTCATGATGCAGACATATGGGCTGGAGTGATTGGAAGGCATGGCCCAGATTATCTCGACAACGATAGGAGGCTGCTAGACTTCTGCATAGCTCATGGCTCAATCACCAACATGCTGTTCCGTAATCGGCACATCCACACAACATTATGGATGCACGCCGGGTCCAAGCAAGAACATCTGCTGGACTAGATAGTGGCAGAGCAGCGGATGCAGGCCCATGTCCTTGACACAAGGACCTACCGAGGAGCTGATCTGATCTTTGATCATTGGCTTGTCATCCCTAAGATCCACTTGCCATTCTTCTACGGCAGTGGTGGGCGTCAACCAAGGACCCCATTGAAACCCACAGTGGCCTAGTCTCAGCAGGCTGAAAGCTGTGGGAATTTCATCATCACTTGCAGCTGGGGCTGACATCGTCCCCCATCCCTCCCGATGCCGAGGGGCAATGGGTGAGGCTTAGGGCTGTGGCTCATGCTGCTGGAATCGCTGCACTGGGTACACAGCCCAGACCTCTCCAGAGACCCTGGCTGACAGGAGGTATTCAAGCTAGCTACCGCGAGCACTAGACTGTGCCTGTGCCACCCATCTTTCCAGCATTCTGACGGATACCCGTGATAAGCCCAAGATTTTTTTCTCGACTATTAATCAGCTCCTTCGTCAAACCAGTCACTTGCACTCACCTCCCTTCACTAATAAAGATCAGGCGGATCAGTTGATTCAGTTCTTAGAAAAAAAACTGAAGCCTACCGTATCTCTACTCGGCATAATCCAAAAAAAAGTTCTCAACAATGACCTCCTCGATCGCTTCCAATCTAGGGTCAGATTCAGCAATAGTACTGAAACTGCTCTGGAAAAAGTAGTTCATGACCTACTCATCGCTGCTGATGAAGCTTGCCAAGTATTCTTGTCCTCCTGGACCTGAGCACTGCTTTTGATACTGTTGATCACCCGATCTTACTTGAGCGACTGGAGGGTATAGGCGTCTTTGGCTGTCCCCTGCATGGCAGGGTTCCCACCTCTCTGACCAGAAGCAGTTCATGAGCCCCGGAGGACATAACTCAGAGATCCATCCTGTTTTGTCTGGCGTTCCTCAGGCTTCAGTTCTTGGCCCACTCCTCTTCAGCATCTACATACAACCACTTGACCATATCCTGCGCAGCCTCAATCTCAGCTACCATTGCTATGCAGATGACATCCAAATCTATATCCACGCAAAGCCATCCATCAATGCATCTCTTCTTTGCATGTCGTCCTCAATGTCAACTGTGAAGCTTGGCTCAATTGTGGAACCCCACACCAATTGTCCAAGGCTGAACCTATATGTACTGATGCTTGACGACCACACCACTTTAGTTGCGAAGGTGGTTCTGAGGTAGTCCATTTCCATCTCAGAATTATATCCAGACTACAAAACGTCCTATCACCCGCTGATGCTAAGAAGCTAAAACACATCTTCATATCCTCACGAATCGATTACTGTAATGCACTGCTCACTGGAACCCCTGCATACCTGATCAATCGTCTCCAACATGTGCAGAATGCGGCTGCTACAGTCCTCACTCGCACACCCATCCACGATCACATATCCCCAGTACCGATGTCTCTCCACTTGCTCCCGGTTAAATCCAGGATTAAATTCAAGATCCTCCTTCTCACCTACAAGGCTCTCACTGGTGCTGCTCCTACATCTGTGACCTACTTTAGGCAACCTCTTCCAGGCACACTCCTCAACACCATAATTTCGATCCTCAAATCCGGGCTTGCTGCATGTGCCCAGACCACACCTCCATTTGATGGATGATAGAACCTTCCCGCACGCTGCTCTCAGACTCTGGAATGCCCTTCCACTGCAGATTCGATCAGCTAAGTCCCTCGGCATCTTTAAATTTCGTCTCAAGACTCACTTGTTCCGTAAGAATTTCAAGCCCTCTGGTTAGGACTGTTGATGCGGCTCAATGTTGTCAGGGCTTTCTGCCGACCTGCGTCTGCTCGGGAACATTTATTCCTTCCTTGTTTGTTGAAGAATTATTTTTTCTCTGCTTACGCTATGTCCTATAATTTATTGCTACTATTTCAGTTGAACTGTCCTGATGGTGTCGACATGCCGTTTGCTCCATAGTTCGGATTTGTTGTAAAAAAAAACCCAAAAACGTTATTGTTGGTGATTTTACATTTTTATGTCGTTGCTGACATGCCGTTTTCTCCGCAGGTCTGTGCAGTGCTTTGTGACCCTCAGTTGAAAAGCGCTTTATAAATGTTAATATTATTATTATTATCTAGTGGAAGTACGTAAGGCAATCCAGAGCTTCATACCAGGTAAAGCACTGGGCAGAGATGATCTTCTAAGCGAAATGCTGCAGACTGCCCTATACCACATCATTAAAACCATTTGGAACACAGGAAGGGTCCCGCAGGAATGGAAGATGCCCTAGTGGTCCCCCCTTAAAGAAGGGGGACCGCACCGATTGTAATAACTACAGCGGTGTCTCCTCAGTGTGCCAGGAAAGGTCCTGGCAAAGATCATTCAACATTGCCTTGCTAGGCACGCTGAGGAAAAGCTTGCTGAACCCCATTATGGTTTCAGGCCAGGGCGGTCTTGCACAGATGCCATACTCTCTGTCTGGCTGCTATAGCAGAGGTGTAGGAAATTTTAACATTACATACATCTCTGTTTCATTGACCTGCTCAAGGCCTACAATACCATTAGTAGGCTGGGACTGTGGGTTGTTATTCGTAGTTTTGGGATCCCCGACACTTTGCTCACTATCCTTAAGGACCTTCATGATAGCAGACAAGCCCAGGCAAAGTTACGTGGTTGGGAGAGCCATTCCCTGTTCACCTTGGGATGCGACAAGGATACCCTCAGGCTCCTACATTGATCAACATCTTTTCGGACCACTTAGTTCGAGAGACTTTCCATGGATACACTGGTGGGATTTCCATCTGGTAGAGGTACAATGGGAGACCAATCGATACCCGGGTGTGGTCAAGAGATGGCTCCCTATTAACCAATCATGTTATTATGCTGACTATTTGGTGATTGCTGCTCATTCTGAGGAGGAGTTGCGGGCTCTGTTGTTGAACCGGGAGCAATCCACAAAGAGGTGGGGTCTTACCATCAGTCCCATTAAATCCAAGCACATGTCAATGTATTTTATGCCACCGAATACTCTACCTCCTCGGCTCTCCATGAGTGATGGAGCAGTTGTGGAGAGAGTGAAGAAGTTTCCATACCTAGGCAGTGTGCTTATGGCTGGTTCCAATTTAACAGCGGACGGAGGTCTCGCTCTAAATCAGTCGGGTGGAATTATCGTTTCATTGGCTATGTAACGCTGTCGGGAAGGTGTCTGGCCTGTCACTCCACATGAAGCTTAGGGTATTCTGAGCTGCAGTCATGCCCTCTTTTTTCTCTATGATTGCAAAACGTTGATCCCTCAGCGGGACACCTGCGCCGTTTCGAAATTTTCTGACTGGCTTTCCTAAGATCCATCTTGGGTTTTACCAGGTTGGATTACGTAAGGAGCTCACAAATTCTTGAAAGATCTGGACAAAGTCCTATTTGTGAGCTTTTTAAGCAGGCGAGGCTGAGGTGGCTGGGTTATGTAGAACACATGCCCAGCCACCGCATGCCCAAGTAGTTACTGTTTGGATGGATAGAGGAGTCTAAGTGGGCATGGCACGAGCTAGAGAAGAGATAGACTGATGTGGCACAGGAGGACCTGCAGCTGAGTGGAAGAGCTGAAGACTGGTATAGAGCAGTGTCAAGATCGACCTCTGTGGAGAAGGATCGTGAAGGACGCTACGGGACAGTTGGAGGCAGTTGTCCTGCAACAACAACGGCGGGCAGAGGAGCAACGCTCACAACGGGCGGAACGCCGGGTGGCTAAAACACAGAAAGTTGGCAAAATAGGTGGTGCATCTGCCAGTCATCTCAGTCAGACAACCCAGAACACCTGGGTTTGTCCCTACACCTTTTGTCGGCGAGCCTTTGACACTTTACGTAGCCTCAAGGTGCATATGGCCTTGCACAGGCGCCGTGATGATGTCACCGCCACTTCGTGGCAAATTGCGGTTTTTGTGGTGAGTGCGTGAGGGTCTGTGTCAGTGAGCGAATAAGGGTCTGTGTGTGAGTGAGGGTCGGTGCAAATGAGCAAGTGTGTGAGTGAGTGGCTATGTGAGTGAGCGTGTGAGCGAAAGTCTGTGTGAGTGAGTCTGTGATAATGAGAGTTTGTAACGTGTGCAAATTCCACGCCTGGCCATGGACAAGACATGGATACGGAGGCGTGAAGCAACAAGACAGACGGGGAAAGGCAGCTATGCAGCCAGCCAGCACCAACACATGCCAGATACTGCAGCTGATATATTGTAATGTTATAGGCCAATAAAGAGTGAATGAGTGGGGATCTGTGAGTGATTGTGGTGTGATCACTGCTACACTCACCAGGCAGCTCTGGGGGACCACAGACTCCCTCCTTCCCTGTTTCTCCTCCCCCTACTCCACCTCCTCCCCTGTCCTCCACCTCTTCCTCCACCGCCCCCTCTTCCTCTTCTGTTGTCCCATCATAGGGGTCTTCTGTTGTCCCATCATAGGGGTCTTCTGATGCATTGGGGGGGCTTTAGCGACAGGGGTAGTGGTTGGGATAGTGATACCAGTCATGATTTAATTTTAATATGACAATGTACTCGTGTTGCGTGGCTACACAGTATACGTTCGAAGCAAGAATGACTCAGAGATACAGCAAGGAAACAGTTGAGAGGCAGGGAGGGGAAGGTAGTCACGCAGATAGCCAGCACCAACATTTGCCATATACTGCGTCCTATATATTACATCAGCCAATTAATTAATGTGCTTTTTTAGATATAGGGAGGAAATCGGAGATCCCAATATAGTTACAACGGTAGTGTTATGGGTAGTACTATGGGCAGGTTGGTAGTAATATTGTTAAGTAATAGTGATAGTGGATAGGGGTAATTGTAAGGGTAGTGATCGTCATATGGATACTGATAGTGATATGGGTGCTGGTATGGGTGGTGTTTGGGGTACTGATAAGGGTAAAGATTGTGGGGTAGGGATAGGGAGTTACGGTAAGGGCAGCGAGAGTGGTATGGGCAGCGGTAGTAGTGGGTAGGGATCGGGGTGGTGAATAGTTTGGTGTCGAGTTTCTCACCTATCAGATTTACGGTCTTGAGTACTCAGAGTATCCTCCTGTACCTCCTCCCTCCCATCCTCCAACTTCTCCACCTCCTCCGTATTCTCCCTCACCTCCTCATCCTCCTCCACCTTTTTCGTCTTTTTCATATCCTCAACCTCCTCCTCATCCACTGGACAAAGCAGAGGAAATCGCAATCATAGCACTATAATTAAGCCCTGGAGATAATTAAAAAAGCAATGATAATAATAATTTAACAATTGATTTTAATACAGTAAAACCTCTATTTAATAGACTAATAGGGGGAAAATGTGTGTGGAAGTCTGCTAAATGCGCATGTTTTTTGGATAATCTTAAATGCAGAGTAATAACCATATCTTATAACGACCTATATATTATTCACACCATTAAACAGAGTAATACATGCATATACTAGCAGCAACAAATACAATTAAACAAAACTATTATTTCAATTATATCCAAAGCAGACCGCTGTGTCAGATGTAGTGGACATTGTCCATCGCTTCTGAAGTCCATTGAACCGAGGTGCATTACATTGAGGTTTTACTGTAATACGATTTAGGAGAAATGGCACTATCTATTCAATGTCCAAGAGGACAAGGAAGTGGTGTGCTGTCTGCGGATGAACATTTCTCGCTCAGCTGAAGCATTTGCAAGTTCATTTTGGGATCATGTAATCTTTACTAACATAACTGGCTTCTTAATAACTTTGTACCAGTCCAAAACACTCCACTGTAGGGAGATAAGCCACAAAATTAAGCAATAATTCATGAAAGTCCACTTTATATCAGAAAATTGTATTTTATATATATAGTAAATATGGTTTGATTTAATAACAAAAAAATCCATGAATCTCATGATATAAAAGCAGACTTTCCATGATAGGGCACTATTACGCAACTGCAAAGGCACAATAAGTGCTGCATATTGTATACTGTTCCATTTAAAACATCAGATAGAGTATTAGAACTAGACATTACAGCATGAAGTTGGGTCAGTTCCCACCTTGGGTGCTTTTCTGTGTGGAATTTAAATGTTCTCCCCATGTCCACGTGGGTTTTCGCCAGATACTCCTAGGTTAATTCGCCTACTGAGAAAAATCTCCCCCAGTGCCCTGTGATGTACTGGTGTCACATCCTGGGCATAGCCCCACCTTGCACCTTTTGTTTGCTGGGATAGACTCCGGTTCCTCTGGACCCTTGCAAGATTAAGCGGGTTTTGATAATGATGATGATAAACAATAACTTTGCATTTCTCATATTACAGATATAATTGTGGCTTCGATCACTACAGATATGAAAATTATGGCTGATAGGGCTACACTGTAGTTAACAATGTAATCATGGGAAGAGATGTTCTAGTAATCTAATCCAAGAATCTAAGCCTCTTTTGTTTACATTACATAGTAACGGTGCAGCAATGCGAAGATGCTACTTCTCTCCAGTTAATGTGCAATTATTTAGTGGCAGTGTGACGCAGTGGTAACATCTGCGTCTCACAGAAAGAAGCTCCTGCCCGAGGGTGATTTGATTCTCGCCTCGGGCACCTTTCTGTGTGGAGCGTGTGTTCTACCCCTGTTCTGCATGGGGTTTTTTCTGTATACTGCAGTTCCTCCCACAACTAAAAAAAATCTCTTTAACTGGCCGATACATCATAACAGATAAGAGGCACAGTATCTGGTGGATCGGCGTTGATTGTTAGCATAGCTGCCTTGCCAATACCTGTTTCCTGCAGGGCTCTGGAGTGTTTGGGTGAAATGACCTATTATATCAGTAATAACATATTATTAAAAATATACTAGGATGACCTTGTTCAAGTTTAAGAATAGAGTTTAAGAAATCATGTTCAAATGGGAGTTTTTTTTTGTTTCAAAATAAAATATACATTGTTAATCTATGTACAACTATTCACTGCAATTCTCATGTTATCTCGTGTTAATTATGAATATGGGATGGTATATTGGGATATCTGACTTTTTACTCTGAAACATCGATATCGGCCTGAATAGTCCATATCAGTCGAAGTCTGGTTAGAACACCGTTGAGTCACATGAAACCGACTTGTAGTCCGTTTATTTATATATTATTTGCAATTCAGAAGCATCTACCTGCAAAACGGTGCTGAGAGAGAGTGGTGATGCCACGCACAGACATTCCCTGCACCACACACAAACACATACATGTAAGAAACACATACATGTAAGAAACACATATATGTAAGAAACACATACCCCCCCTCCCCACGTGGCCCTCAGTACCTGTAGATTCAAATACTGTTATTGAGCAGCACCTACAAAGACTGACCGGCACGGCACACAAGGGGGCGGATGGCTTGTACCATACTCGGCCGCCTTTTTTTTTGAGTGGCGATGTTTTTACCCACTGCACTAGGCACTCATTTGAGGTTGAGCCGACCGATAAAAAAGTCGAAGAACAGTTCAGAAAATCGACACTGGTGTTGGCTGTGAACAAGAATGGAACTCGGGTCACCAGGTTCGTAGCATGGTGCGCTAACCACTCTTTACCTACTCTATCGCTCCCCATTCAAATCACACACAACAATTAACACCCATTGCCACGAAGTAGCAGTGACGTCGCCACGGCGCTTGTGCCAGACCATATGCCCCTTTGAGAACGCGTGAAGTGTCAAAGGCTCGCCGGAATTAAGTTACAAGAAAGACCCAGGCGTTATGGTTTGCCTAACTGATATAACTGGTAGATGCATCGCCTGTGCTCCCGACTGCACCAACTTTCTGAATTATAACCACCTGGCACTCCATTGTCCTCCACTATTGTTGGAGGGCGACTGCTTCCAACTATCCAGTAGTATCCTTCACGACCCTTCTCTATACAGGTCTATCATGACACTCTTGGTACATCTTCAACAAGTTCACTCGGCTCCAGGTCTTCCTGTCCCACATAAGTCCATCCCTCCTCTAGCCTATGTAACACCCATTTATTCCGCTCTATCCAGCCATACAGAATCTGCTTGGAAATGCCGTGGCTGGGCATGTAGGCTACATGACCCAGCCAACACAGCCTAAATGCTGGAGGAGCTCCCCAATGGGATTTTGACCAGATCTTTCAAACGTGTGAGAAGCTCACACATAATCCAACCTGGTTAAACTCAGGATGGATTGTTGGCAAACCAGCCAGAAAGTTTAAAATCGGTGCAAATGTTCAGCTAATGGGGTCCACGTTTTGCAAGCAGAGAGTGGGTGATAAGACCAAATGTTTTTTTGTGGCGTGACAGGCCAGGCAGCTTCCATACATTGTTACGCAGACTATGAAGAGATAATGCCACGCGACTGATTCGAGGCGAGACCTCTGCTGCTGAACTGGAACAAGCTATAAGCACACTGTCTAGGTACGTAAACTTCTTAACTCTTTCCACAACTGCCACATCACTCGGGAAGAGCTGAGGGGGGAGGGTGCAATGTTCGGTGGCATAAAATACTGAGGCAGTGCTTTGTTTTGGTGGGCCCCACCTCTCTGTAGCATGCCCCCAGGTTCAGCAGCAGAGGCCCCAATGCCTCCTCAGAATGAGTGACAATTATAAGATCATCAGGCTACTTAAACATGGTTGGGCAATAGGGAGCCATCCGTTGACAGCACCCGGACATCGATCAGCTTCCCATTGTATCTGTACCAGATAGAGATTTTACCGGTACAGTCATGAAAAGCTTTTCAAACTACGTTGTCAAAATACATATTAAATAATGTAGAAGCCCAAGGACATCATTGTCACACGCCGGAGGTGAATAGGTAATGGTTGTGACTTGAGGCCATGAAGCTTTACCTGGACCTGCCCACCATCGTGAAGGTCCTTAATAATTGTGAGTACAGTCAGGGACTCCGAAAGCATGAAGTATAACGCACAGCCCTGGCCTACTGACGGTATCGTAGGCCTTGACAGGTTAATGATTAATCATTATTTAGCAGACACCCTTATCAAGGGCGACGTACATCATTACAAATGTGTAGCGAGGAAGCCACAGAGGTGAGGGGAAGGCAGCCATGTATTCAGCCGGCATCAACATTTGCCAGACACTGCATATCTTGGCAGACAGAGGGCACAAGACAGGGGAATACCCAGCATGTGGCACCAGCACATCACAGGGCACACTTATTTGGCCCAATTTACTCAGCAGGCCAATTACCCTAGGCAGCGGCGTGTCTTTGGACAGTGGGGGGAAACCGGGGTACCCGACGAAAACCCACGTGGGCATGGGGAGAACACGTCAACCCCACACAGAAAGACACCTGAGCCAGGAATCGGACCCGGGACCTTCTTGCTGCGAGGCAAAGTGAGGTTAATAAAGCGGAGATATAGGGCCTGTTGAAATGTCCTGTACCTCTGCTGTAGAACCAAAAATGCCCTATGTGCAGGGACCGTCATGGCCTGACAACATATTGGGGTTTCACAAGCCTCTTCTAAACATGCTTGGCAAGGTGATGTTCAATAATCCTCAAAGAAATGCTCAGAAAACCCGCAAACTTCTCCCTGCAGGTTGGAGATCGGATCAGCAATCCTTCCGTTAAGGAAGGTAATGGGTATTGAGTTGCAAGGCACTCTTTCGAAGGCCTTGAAAAGTGATTTGTGATCACTGTCCACTCAGGCAGACATCAACTTCTCAGCAGCCCGTAACCACTACTCATCCTTGCAACACTGCACAGCTCTCCGAACCTTCCAACGAAGGCTGCTTCCTCATTCTCGGGCGTGGGACGTTGTAGACGGTGGCACTGAGCCTGCTACTTTCTGACGGCTAGCTGGATCACCTCCTCCATCAGCCAGAGTCTCTTGGGAGGTCTAGACTGTGTACCCAATGTAGTCATTGTGGCTGCATAAGCAACGGTCCTAAACCTCACCCATTTACCCTCGGCATCAGGAGCACAAGATGATGCCAGCCACAGCGGCAAACGCTAATGAAAATCTAGATTGCAGCTGCCTCTAATGTGTGAAGCGAAACATGGCGATGGAGGGAGAGGGAGCGATCGACGCAGCTGTCCCGAGAGAGCAGCTTTTCAAAGCAATCATCATTGGTCAATTAATAAACATATATATTTTTTATGCAAAGAAACCCATACAAAAGAGGGAGAACACACAATCTCCACACAAAGGTGCCCGACGCAGATGAACCACCTTATGCAGATTCTTCTTTCTATGAAAAGCAGATGTTATCATCCTGGTAAGAACAGTACTTGGGGCTGTATTAGAGATAGGAGCAATTGTTAGAAAAATGGACCACAGATGCAGCTCATATGTGAGGAGGTACAGATGTTACTGCAGCAAAGACATAATCCCCGACCTTCACCGGGGGTCTGTGCAAGGGGCGGCGAGACGACCTTGCCTCGTCCTCCTCGTCCTCACTGCTCGAAGCATCACCAAAGAGTAGGTACCTACAAAGCACACACAAATATGACCTGTAGTCATAACCGAGGGTAGGAGGCAGTGCTCTTAGCGCCTCACAGAAAGACGGTTCTGCCCGAGGCGGCTGAACTCCCAGCCTTGAGTACCTTTCTGTGTCGAATGTGTGTCCTATCCCCGTTCTGCGTAGGTGTCCTCCAAGTTCATCTGCTTTTCTCATAACAGGATGTGATGTCTCTGCTCGTGTCAAGCCCTGTCTCACCGTGTCTCTTTATATCTCATACCTGATCACCCCGTGTCGCCATTGTATCTCCCCATGCCCCCCCCCCACCCCCCGTGTGCCCCAGTGTCACCCGGTCTCTCTTCATGACTCGCGGTGTCTCACCGACGCTCTGCAAGCCTCCGCCCCTGGGCAGCGCAGTCCTCAAGCCACTGTCTTCGCACGACCAGCGCTCCAGATGCCTGCGCCTGACGGCTCTTGGGCGTGCGGGCAAACGCACAGCTGAGACCCAGAAAAAACAAGGGGAGACGAGGAGACATGGGGTGAGCACACGGGACACGGGGCAGGGAGAAATATGGACCGACATGGTGAGATATGGGGGACGAGGGACATGGGGCCACGGGAAAATCCAGAGGCAAGGGGAAAGAAGGGGAGGAATGGGCAAAATGTAGAGAGAGGAACAGGGTGAGACACGAAGACAAAGGGTGAAACACATACAGCGGGAAGGGAACAATTCAGAGGGATTAGCGTGGTTTCATATCCCCCAGACTATGTCCCCCACCTTCGGTGTTGCCAAATGGCCCGCAATCTCCCTGTCCCAACCATATACTCGTACTATCCATTTCCTGTGGCCTCCGTATCTATGTTCCACCATGTCTCCTTTGTGTCTTCCCGTTCGAGATGCAAGAACATCGCATCCTTACCACCATGTCCTTCTAGCCCCCATCTTATCTGTAGCCAACCTCCATGCCCCCGCACTCCTTCCGCTTACAATGCCTTCACTTACCTCCCCCCGCTCCCCCCCCCTCCCACGGCGACCACCTGTGCCCCCCACCCTGTGTGACCAAGATGCATGAAGTAAGGATATCGCATCCTTAATCATGTGTCTCCCTATCTCACCACCCCCTCCCCACCCCCTTCCCATGCCCCCACCCTTGTGCCCGTAGCTCACACAAGGTGTGTGCAGGCAGGTCCCCAGTCAGGCCGATAGCGAGCGCCCAGCTTGACTCCCAAGTCTCGCAGAGTCGCCCGCAGTGGGTTCGTGAACCCACTCAGGGACAAGACCACTCCTGTCAGCGGGGCACCGCCACCCGCTGCGTGGGGGGGAGAAGCGCGGGGGCCGCGGGGGTAGGGCGCTGGGGGAGTGGTCCGGGCCACTGCCCCTCGAGTGGATGATGTGGAGTGAGCAGAGCCTGTGGCAGGTTGAAAGAAGCACAGGGATCGGGGGGGGAGGTTCGGTCATGAAGCACAGTGAGTGTGGAGTGCTCACTACGATCGTCATTGTCACCATCAGCACCCTCAACACCACCATCAATACTAGCCTTGGTAGGTTTTGACACGTCCCCATCATTTTGTGGCACGTTCCAGATTCAGCAAGTCTCCAACGATTCTTCAGAGTGAGTGGCACTTACCAGATTGTCAGCACACATGGTAAACAAATAAGAGAGCCATCCCTTGATTGCAACATCATCGAGCAGCCTCCGATTGTACCTGTACCATCTGGAAATTCCACCAGTACATCTATAATAATAATAATTTAATTTCTGGAACGTTTTTCACCTGAGGGTTACAAGGCGCTGGAAGGCCTCTCAAACTACGTGGTAAAAAAAGATGTAAAATAATGTCAGAGCAAGGGGACATACATCCCTGTCACACCACAAAGTGAATAGGCCATGCAGTGAACTGGCCACAGCTTTACCCGGGCTTGTTCACCATCTGGAAGGTCCTTGATGATTGTGAAGAGAGCCAGGGAAGACAAATGTACGAAGACTAACTCTGAGCCCTGGCTTATTGATGGTATCATAGGACTTGACCAGGTCAATAAAGCAGAATTGTAAATGCTGAATTGGAATTCGCAAACGAACTGGAAGGGTGGGACCACTCCAGCTTGAAACAACATTGGGGTTCTGCAAACTTCTCTTCAGCATGCCCGGCAAAGCGATGCTGACTAATCCTTGTCAAGACCTTTCCTGGCACAGAGGAGGGAAATGCCCCTGTAGTTGTTACAATCAGTGTGGTTCCCCTCCTTGAAGGGGGAAGCTTTCCCTGGTGGTTCCCCTTCTTGAAGGGGGGCAATCACCTGGGCAACCTTCCAATCCTGTAGAATGCATCCTGTGCTCCAGATGACCACGATTGTCACACACAGTAGTGTGTACACAAGTCGCACATGCTCTCTCATGCACTCTCTCCCTCACGGTCACCCACCCTCTCATGCTCATTCACTCACTCACTAACACTCTCTTGTCCCTTAATTTCTCGCTGTCTCCACACACCAGCTCCGCTCCCCACATGTTGCTTGTTGTTGTTGTTGTTGTCGTTGTTGTTGCCGTGGGTGAGCGAGCTCTGAGTGGGGGAAACCGCTGTTCCTCCTCTCCGGCTCTCGGCTCCTGGGACGACACCGAGAGAGGGCGCTCCATCATTCGCCCACCACTCGCACACAAAGATCCCCCACAATAGAAAGCCCAACACACTGCAGAGTTCAATGCTAACATTTGCCACACACTGCGTACAATGTATTAAGATGTTATTGGTCAATTAATGAGTGTGGTTATTTGTTGTCGGAATAAAAAACATAAAGAAAACTTATTAGTTGGCCAATAACATCATTAAAGGACAGTGTCTGGCAAATGTTGGCACCAGCTAACCATTTGGCCATCTTCCCCTCCCCACCCTTCTGCGGTTTCTTCACTTGCCTCGGAGTCGCTCTGTCGTGAATAAACATCGTCGACAATGAACGAATATTGTGCAGCCAGGCGGCTATTTCAAGCGCTGCACACGCAAGGACTCCAGCATTGTAAAGGACCCTTTCCACCCCTCCCATAAACTCTTTAACCACCTGCCGTCCGGCAAAAGGTACTGCAGCATCGGGGCCAGATCTATCACTCCGCAAGTTTCTTCCTCCAAGCCATCAGGCTCCTCAATACCATGCTACCTCGCCACACTGCATCATAACATGCAGGATAGACGCTCCACCCCCCAAACACATTTAAGCACACCTGCAAGGACCACTTCATTTTGATATGTGTAGTCTATGTCGTCTGCGTGTTTTGGCCTGCCCTGTCGAAAAATGAATTCAGCCTTGTTTTGTTTTTGCAATAGAACCACGAGTGATGTTACTTTATTCCTCTATATACTGTAATTGTATAAGGATGGAATAGCAACAAAGTTAATTCTCTCCTACCTAAACATAATGGAGGACACTTTGAATAATTTCTCATCTCATTGTCAGAAACTGCTTAGTCCTGTACAGGGTCGCGGTGAGGCGGAGCCTATCACGGTAGGCATAGGGCGCAAGACAGGTATATACCCACGATGGGACGCCAGTCCATCACCGGGCACTGCGAGTAATTTAGTCTGCAAGCCAATTAACCTATGCAGCAGCATGTTTTTGGACTGTCGGAGGAAACCGGAGGGCCTGGCGAAAACCCACGTGGACACAGGCAGAACATGCAAACTCCACACAGAAAGGCACCCGAGCCGAGATTCGAACCCGAGAACTTCTTGCTTTGAGGCGAGAGCGCTACCAATTAGGCCACCGAGCCGCCCTGAATAATTTCTGTAAAAATTTAAATGATTATATCCATAGCAAAGAAATGTCATTTTCTCGGTAAGCGACTTATGCCATACCCTGTATATTGTAATTATTATTAATACCTCCTCCTTTCCCAGTCTGAGGACACCTCTTTCGTGGCTGTGAGGTCATTGGGAGATCAAACTTTCTCTTGAGAGAGGCAGCCTGGGAGGAAGAGGGAGGAGTGGGAGGAATAAGGGAGGAGGGGTTAGAGAGGAGGAGATAGAGAAGGAAGGGACATATACATGTGGAAAATGAGACCGATTTACAGGCAGTCCTCAACTTACGAACAAACTCCCATAATATACTATCACAGTAAAAGTCTGAAAATCCAGCAAATTAGAATCCAGAAATCACAACTGTATGGCATGTAGAGTAGGGCCGGGTCTTGGAGTTGAGTTGAGTGGCGTAGAGTGCTGGCCGCATCGGGAAGATAATGAGTATAGTGTATAGTTTATCGTCGTATATCATTGATACTAGCGCTGTGTTTAGTAGCGTAGAAGAGGAGTAAAGTTTTGCATTGTTGTGTATAATAAAATGTATAGTAGTGTAGATGAGTAGGGTCGTGCATAATAGTATTCCGTAGTTTCAAGATATTTCATGTTAAAGTTTGTATAGCTTGTGAATTATAGTGAATAGTGTGCAAACGCCCACTGAAGGTCATTTATACAGTAAATTTGCCTTCTATAGTAGATTATTTATGAACATATAATGAACATATATTTACATAATTTACCGATATTTACATTGGCTAGAGATATCTGTAGTATTTACGGGAGATACAGGAAGGTGATGTCAGTGTCGAAGAGTAACATACAATGGTCTGGCGTATTTGCTAATCGAGTATAGCCTGAGTACTGTGGGTGCAGAATTTTCGGACTTGCACTGCAATTGTATTATACAGTATACTACATGCAGTGCACAGTATAACATTACATATTGTGTTCAGACTTTAGGTTTTATAAACGTGAACATATTCACATTAGAAATTATGTCGCAATACTGAAAGCATTGAGTGCATTACTGCAGTATATTAAATATATCGTGTTCCGACACACAATACAACTTTTTCTGAACGGAACTCAAAAACAGAATCTGTTTGTAATCTGTGGACTGCATGTACACGGGACACCAAAGACGGATGCGGAATACAGAGATAGCGACACAAAAATACAGAGATGGGAAGAGTGAGGACATCCACAGAGCAAGTTTGAATGACAGCGGGGAACCTGGGGCTTGGTGGTGGAGCTGGGCGAGGAGGGAGAGCCGGGGAGATCTCCCAGCGCAGCTCTCGCATAGCTCAGAGCTATCAGACGCACAAAGACAAAGATCCCCCCATATAACCTTCACAAACTGTGGAGTGAAATGCTATTAACGAGTAGCAATTATAAAGGCCGGCAAGGCATGTAAGGGGATGGATGGCCAGCACCATGCCCGTTTCGTTGCTGACTGGAAGTTCTGAGAGAGATCCAGGTGCCATGGGCTGAGTTGACTGACCAAGGCACCACCTGTGCTCCCCACCATGCCAACTCTCTGCTTTTCAGCCACACAGCGCTCCACTCATCGCTTTGACCGTCACTCCTCCCCCTTTTATTGTTGCGAGAGGAAAACTGCACAGTCGCCTCACAGTGCACCTAGCCTGCCACTGCTCAATAACATCATTCATGAGCTGATCTTGACACTGCTGGCGCCAATATTCAACTCCACTCAGCTCCACATACTTCATTACCATATTAGTTCATCTCTACTCTAGCCCGTGTCAATCACCCATTCACCATTAAGTCCACCTGTTCTTTATCCAATGCCACTCAGTCACTTACTCACTTACTCACCCATCAGTTCATCTCTTCTCTCGTCTGGGTCACTCATCCACCAGGCCATCTTTTCTCTATCCTATGCTGTGCCTTTTCACCACCCCCCCCCCATCCAGCCAAACAGAAGGTAGTTGGGCATGCGGCTTGGTGCCGGGTGACTGTGTGGCTGCCTCGCCCGATCTTTCTACGGCTTCCCGCAGCACCTTTGAACCTCTGGGCGAAAGTTACCGCTATGTACATCTAATAGCATTACTTTGGCGTGTTTATAATGTATATACAGCGTGGTCCAGATGTCGTGACCCCCAATTAAGATCCCTAACATGGTTTTTCTCCTTCGCTCAGATGTCTGTGGGACACAAGACATCTGCTCCACCTTGTATACGAGTCTCTGTATCTGTGTCTACGGATTTACTATAAAATCCATGTTGTAGCTCCAAACAGGGAGGACATATATTAACCGACACATTTATATTTAATGTGGTTTGAAATGTGTCATATTTCTATAAAAGTCTGAAAATCCAGCACCCTTCGGAACAAGGGGGTGCCTAATTAGCAAATATGTGATGTAAGGCATACATTCTAATATTCCCTTCAAATAGTATACGTAAATCTACTTGAAGATGTTAATGAATAAACAAACTTCTAAATAATGTACAGATGAAGGAAAAAAATCTACTGTACACATTAACTACCGTAAAAGGCAGCGTGGGACAGTGGTAACATCTACACCTCATAGTTCTGCGTTAGGTTATTTTTTTCCCCCAAGTTCACTGGTTTACTCCCACAACTAAAAAACACTCATTAATTAGCAAATATCATCATAATACACAGGACCCAGTGTTTGGCAAATGTTGGTGCCAGTTTGCTGCGTGACTGCCTTCCCACCACCTCTCTATATTTTCCTCGTGCCTTTAAATCGGTCTCAACCATGATCAGCCATGCAATTTGCACCTTAGATTTGTAATATTACTATGTATACACGTTACACTGTCGTGGTTATATGAGCTACACAGACATGAACAGTGAAGAAATTAAACCTATGTCATGCTGAATCTGCACAAAACTGCTCATTATCAGATAATCTTACGGGCATGGGGTCCTCAACGACCGCACCTTAGCCATTTGCTGGACAATTGTGATTACCGGACTAAAAGGTGCCGGATCATTGGATTTTGACTATAATAAACTAGTGTATTCCGTCAAAAAATATGGGGTGGAAGGATTGTGTTTAATTAACAAATTTAAAAAATTTAGATTTTTTTTCAGTACACAAAAAAATTGCCATTCCAAATAGAAGCAACCGTGTTATTAAGCCGTTTTAAATAGCATCACACACACACACACACTGCATTTGTCTATTATATTAAGTGATTATAAATCTGAGGTGATAGCAAGGCATGACGGGGCTTGGGGGGGATTGGCTGACCCTGAGGGGTGGTGGGGGGCGCGAGAAGGGGGAGCCGCTGGCGTGAGGAGAAAAGGGCCCCCGGCACAAGGCTCCCACTGGCCGGAACGTCCTCACGGATACGGAATCCGCCCAGACGCTGTTCCTGTTGTTCCATGGAGTCACGGGATCACCGGGGGGCAAGTACCAGGATAGTGGACACACATAATAACAATAATAATCTTTCATTATACTTTTGTATATGTAGTATCGCCTTTTCCCCACCTAAGGTGGCAGGGATGTAAAGTGGTAATATCTGCACCTTATCATCGAAAGAAAGTCCTGCCCGAGGCATTTTGTTACCACCTCAGGCATTTGTCTGTGTGGCATGTGTGTTCTCCATGTTCGGCATGGGCTTCCTCCAGCTTTTAAGGTTTCCTCCAATAAACTAAAACCACTCATTAATTTACCAATAACATTATTAAAGGATGCTGTGTCTGGCAAATATTGGCACCAGCTAACAAAGTGGTTGCTTCCCCTCCCCCCACCTCTATATAGTTTCCTCCTGCCTCTGTTTTGTTCTCTCTTGAAATTAATACATTTGTCATTAAAAGAACATAAATAATGCATTTCAGGTGCTGCAGGAAATCACATCGAGGGGCGGTGGTCACACAGTCAGCTTGCAATAAACAGCCAGACACCACATCTTCTAAATTATGATGTCAATGGTCAATTCATGAATTAATGTTTGTTTCTGTTTTCGGAGGAAACTGGGGAACTTAGACAATAGCCACGGTGGACTGGGAGAGAACGCGAAAACACCACACCAGTTAATGGAGGAATCTTGAGAGCCTAGAGGAATCCCACAGAGCAGGGCAAAAACACAGTCTGTACAAGAAAGGCGCCCGAGGAAGGAATTGAAACGCCTCAGGTAGGACCTTCTTTCTGTAAGGATGCATGGATGTTACCACTGCATTGACACCCTGGTAGGATAAATAAATGTTTATTATAGCAAACAGTACCGAAGAGCTTGCAAGCTATAGATGTGGGATTCCTGCAACATAAAAACGTCTGAACTAACTTAAAAATGTATACAACCAAAGCATACATAAACATACTAACAGCAACATTATGTGCATGAACTAAAACCTAACCACAATCGTAAAAGTAAACAGCAGAACTCAAAATCGCACAAAAGTGACTAATAATTCCACAAAAACGAATGAGCATATGCAACGCTTCAAAAAGCCCAATCATATGTTGCACTCGCAGCTGGGCCGATATTTTGATACTAATTGGGATCTAAGGTAGTTCAACGATGGAAGTGACTGCAGCCTCAAGCTCGTGGCAATATTGTTCCATAGTGAGAGGCAGCCGCATCAATAGCCTTTGCTCTATATTTTGATCTGCAGGCAAGGAACATGAAGCAGGCAGTAGGTTGAGCTTCTAAGATTACATTTGTTTGTTTGTACAGACAACAAATCCATCAAATAATTTGCCAACTTGTTAGGTAACACCTTAAGAATAAATAGGGCCGAGCGAATATTTCTACGATTGTTAAAGAGAAGCTAATCCGGAACCAATGTACAATTCGAAATGGTGGGTTTGTAGGGGGACATTCAAAGCAAATCTGACCGTAGAATGATAGTGGGTTAATTTATTTAATATAGTACTAGATACCAGGGCGGCATGGTGGCACAATGCGTAGCGCTTTCATCTCATGCAAGGTTCGATTCCCGGCTTGGGTGCCTTTTTGTGTGCAGTTTGCATGTTCTCCCCGTGTCTGCGTGGGTTTTTGTCGGGTACTCCGGTTTCCTCCCACTATCCAAAGACACGCTGTTGCCTATGTCCATTGGCCTGCTGAGTAAATTGCCATTAAAAATGTGCTCTGTGATGTACTGGCATCACATCCCCCGCCTTGCGCCCTCTGTCGGCCAGGATAGGATCTGGCCCCCAGAGTGAACCTGTACAGGATTAAGGAGGATTTGATAATGAATGAAAAAAGGATGAGTGAATGAACTATATACCAATTGATAAATGTCAAGTTTAAATGTACCTTGGTTTGGAATAAATATTTATGTCTGCATAGAAGGCCTATTTAAATCTTAATCTTCTTGGCAAAATAGTGAATGTGAGGTATGAATTTCAAATCCAAGTCCAATAGGAAGCCAAGGTATTGGTATGACTCAATTTGTTCGTTATAAAGTGTATATAACTAAAGTGGAGATTTGGATGTTGGTTTTTGTTGTTGAGAAAACATTGAGTTTATGATGTAGGTTTTCACGGCACGATGCATGATGATTGCTTCGAAAAGCTGCTCTCTCGGGACAGCCGCGTCAATCGCTCCATCTCCACCCATCGCAACGTTTCGCCTCACGCGTGAAAGGCGAAGCGCCTGAGAATGCAGCTTTTTGAAGCAGTCATCATTGAGTTTTATTGGCATTAAGGACTAGTGTGAATGAGAGAAGCTGGTTTTGTAGCCTACTGAAGTAGTGATAGGGGCCAGTGTTACAGATAGGAGTTTATGTTTTCAATAGGAGCTAGCGTTAGAAATAGGAGCCAATGTTTGAGACAGGAATTAAACACCTCGAGCAGAGCCTTCTCTCTCTGAGGGTGCAGGCGGATGTTACCGCTGGTTTGCCACCCTGTTGCTAGGCGTGCTGAGGGTGGAGTCGCCACCAGGCTGCACCTGCTTGGCTTGTTGGGCGTCGTCTGGAGACGGATCCTCAGGGACCGAGTTGAAGTGGACGAATGCGAGGCCATACGCCAGCGACTTTGGAAGAACGGGGACGGGAACAAAGGAACCCACAAATCGGCCTTCGAACAAATACCTTTAACAGTGAAATATTTGGTGCGCATTACACATTGTAATTATTATGAATCAAATGAGCCTCGAGAGCAAATCGAGGCAACAAGAGGGAATTTTGTGTTTCTAAGGCTGCCTGCAAATGAAACAAGTTCTACAATCGTGGCGCATAGGCCGAGAATTGTTCATCATTACATGTTGCTAATTTTTACGCTTAGTGGGACTTTCAGTTATAAGTTCCCAGCAAAACTCAAGTCACATGATGTGTGGTATACCTAGTCCTCTGCATCCGCGGATTCCCTATCCACGGTTTCATGTACCCGCACAATTAGCCCAGCCTAAGAGCCATTCTCGAAGCTTATCGAACCATCTCAAAAGGCTCGATTCAAATTACCGCGAATGCCACCTATCGCTTCTCTCCCACACCCAAGGCTGCTGCTGCTGCGCTACAAAAGAGGCTTGTGGCCCACGCACGTCTGAAAGTGTAGATTGACAGGTGTGTGTCTATGTATCCGTGTGTGGGTCTGTGTGACCGGGTGTGTTTGCAGCGGTAGAGGCTGCAGAGGTGGCTGTGCGTTTAGAACTAGCCCCTAAACACCGTGGAGACAGAAGGGGCTGTGTGCTGAAGGAGAAGCCCGCTCACCGGGTTGTAGGGCTGCCTGCAGACGATGCGTGCCCGGTCCCATCGCCGCGCGCTCACCGCTCGCGACAGCAGCTCGGGTCCGAACATGCGCACGCGACTCCGCTGCAGAGACGCGCGGCTCTCAGCCGGAGACATGAAGCACGATGCTGACAGCAGCACCTACACATAGACATCCCCTGTATAGATTAACAGACTGACCGGTGAAGTGCTCTCAGCGAGTAGCGCCTACGAATCAGCACCAATAAATAATCAAACTAAAATAAATATAACTGATATCACACCGCGCACATTCTTTCAAAGTTAAAGGTATTCAAGGAGAGAATGATACAGAAACAGGAGAAAACCACGGAAATGGTGAAAAAGCAGCCATGCAGTTAACTTGTCAGAATATTTGCCAGACACATGGATATTATGATGTTGAATGATCCTTGCCAGGACCTTTCCTGGCACACTGAGGAGCGAGATGTCCCTGTAGTTATTTCAACCGGTGCGGTCCCCACTCTTAAAGAGGGGGGCAACAAGGGCATCCTTCCATTCTTGTGGGACACTTCCTGTGCTCCAGACGGTTTTAATGATGTCATACAGTGCAGTCTGCAGACAAGCACTACCTTCCCTGAGCATTTTGCTTGGAAGATCATATCTGCTCAGTGCTTTTCCTGGTCTCAGGCTCTGGATCGCCTTACGTACTTCCTCTATAGGTGGCATCTCCGCCAGCTGCTCACAGGGTGTGGCTACTTCTTCCATTATCTGAGGTACCGCAGCCCCCGCAGGGTCACTCCCGTGTTGTACCACGGTTTTATCTGATCCGGGGGAGTTCTCCTCCCCCAAGACCTTACAGAAATGCTCTACAAATCTGCAAACTTGTTCCTGGGAGTCAGAGATCGGATCACCATTTTCCCCTTTAAGAAGGGTAATCGATGCAGCATTGCAAGTCAATATTTTGATGGCGTTAAAGAGTGATTTTTGATCCTGGCTAACGAGGCAGAGTCCATCTCCTCAGCAGCCCGCGACCACCACTCATCCTTGCAACGTTGCACAGCTCTCCGAACCTCACAATGAAGGCTGCGATAAACCTCGTTTTTGTGTGTAGGATGTTGCAGGCGGTGGGAGTGGGGTGCCGTTTTCACTCAGCTAGCTTGAACATCTCCTCTGTCAGCCAGGGTTTCAGGGGAGATCTGGACCATGTATCGAGTGCAGTCATTCCAGGTGCATGAGCCACCGCCATAAACCTCACCCCTTTCCCAACGGCATCGGGAAGACTGGGGGATGATGGCAGCCCCAGCAGCAAACGATGATGAAATTCTTTTTTACAGCTTTCAACAACTGAGACCAGGCCAATGTGGGTTTGAATGGGGTCATTGGTTGACGCCCACCACTGCTGTGGAAGAATGGCAGGCAGATCTTAGAGATGACAAGTCGATGGTCAGAGGTCATATCAGCTCCTCGGTAGGTCCTGGTATCAAGGACATGGGCCGGCATCTGCTGCTCAACCAATATGTAGTCCAGCAGATGGTCTAGCTTGGACCAAACAAGCACCCAAGATGTATTGTGGATGTGCCGATGACAGAACAGCGTGTTGGTTATTACGAGCTTATAGGCTGCACAAAGGTCTAGCAGCCTCCTACCGTTGTTGTGGAGCTGAAATGGCCCGTGCCTTCCAATCACTCTAGCCGAGATGTCTGCATCATGACCCACACGGGCATTAAAGTCACCTAGCAGGATGTCTCCATCCCAAGGGGCCACTTTAGCCAGCACCTGGGACAGGAGATCATAGAAGGCATCTGACTCATCGGCCTTGCCTGCATCCCTCCATTGATGTTCATCTTCAGTTAGAGCATAAGCCGCCACCACCACCACCACCCCTCGCCTCCCACAAACACAGTGATAAAAATGTGGAGACACAGACACACACAGACTAACACAAAGACCATGCAGGGAGACCGAGATATACACAGACATGCAAGGACACACAGATAACAACAAAAAGAACCTGTTGTTCTCCTCTAAGTGGCCATATCACTTCAACGCTTGTGCCAGGCCAGGTGCCCCTTGAAACCACGTGAAATGTTAAAGGCTCGCTGACAGGAAGTCACGGGACACACCCAGGTATTATGGGTTAACTTACTGACAATGATTCCCCATAGAGTCTTAACAGACTATAGGGTCAATTGCCATTAGTCAGTACCTGTGACGCTCAACACGGTATGCAAGGGGTGGGGCGCAAAGCACCACCGTTATCCGTCTTTATCTCCCTTGTAGCAATATTTACACATTGTATTAGGTTCTTATTTGAGGGTGAGTCGACCTATGGGAGGCCCAGGACCAGTTCAGAAATTGTCACCGGTGTTGGCTGAGTGGGATTTGAACTCGGGTTTTTAGGCTAGCATGTTAACCGCTGAGCCACTGCTCCCCACTTACTGAAACTCACTCACGCGTTCATTCTCACACTCAATCACATGCACTCATTTTCTCTCACCTGGAAGTCTGCGTCATTGGAGGAGGAGTTCCCTACGAGGATTTCCACAAAAGCTGAGCCCTCATTACCAACGTCCACGCTTAAAATCTTCTCGGCCTTTTCAAACTACAAATGGAGACACAGGGACACGCAGGAGATGTAACCACAGTGGCACGTGACGACGCATGGAAAGACACTGCGACACACGGACATAAAGAAACACACAGACATGGGCACAGATGCACCAAGATATATTGGGGGTGCGGAAACATATGGAGAGACACAGAAACAAGAGACAAACACAGCAGCACACCGGGACAAAATATAAAACACAGACATAAAGACACACAGGGACACAGAGACACACGGCAAAATACATGGGAACACACACAGACGCACACCAAGACAAACGGTGGAAATGGGCAGCACTGTCACCTCACAGCAAGAAGGTCCCGGGTTCTATTCCCGGCTCAGGTACCTTTCTGTGGGAAATTTGCGTATTCTCCCCTCCTGTGCTCGCACGGGTTTTCACGGGGTACTCCGATTTCCTCCCACCGTTCAAAGACACGCTGCTGACTAGGTTAATTGGCCTACTGAGTAAATTGCTCCAAAAAGCGTGCCCTGCGATGCACCGGTGTCACGTCTACAGTTCTGTGCAGCACTTTGTGAGCCTCGGGTAAAAAGTGCTCTAGAAATGTAATTATTATTATCCTGGGTATTCCACCACCTTGCGCCCTCTGTCGGCCGGGATACGCAGTGTCTGGTAAATGTTGGCACCAGCTGAATGCATGGCTGCCTTCCCGTCGCCCTGTCTTTTCCTCGCTACACTACACCTCTAATGATGTAAGTCGCCCTGGATAAGGGTGTCTGCTAACTAATAATTAATAATAATAACATACTGGGGGACACATGGAGAAACACGGAGACACACACGGAGACATATGGAGACACATATGGGAACACACATGAGGACACACACCAACACATGCATGGGGACACATCGAGAGACCCGCCTCTAATGCTGGCTGCTATCTCTTACGCTGAATCCCATATCTAGCGCTGGCTCCCATTGCCAATGCTGGGTCCTAGTACTAACACTCGCTCCTATCACTGTCCCAACCAGGATGTCTATGCAGTGGTAACATCCACACCTCAAAGAAGGAAAGTTCTCCCCGATGCGATTCGATTTCAGCATCGGTGACTGTGTGTAGAGTTTGCGTGTTCTCCCCACGGTATGCGTGTCGTGTAAATGTTGGTGCTAGCCAACTGCATGGTTACCTTCCTCTTTCTCTGCCTCTACACTTTGCTCATGCCTCCAAGTCATTCTCGCTTTCAACGAATCCATTCGACAATTGAATATGTGATTAGCGTATCAATTGTAAGTTTTTTTTCAATCATCTCTGCCCCTGACCTTGATAAGGCAGCTGACGAAATTCCACATTCCCATTACAGAACCTATCCGATGGTGCTGGTGGTGCCGGTGTCGAGTTAGTCCATCTAGTGGCGGCAATAGGAGTGGTTGTGTGGCAGTAAGCGCGTCGGCCTATGAACCTACCAACCAAAATTCAATTAGTCTCTTCGAGGTTACCAACATCGATGAAGATTATCTGAACCGATCCTGGGCCTCCCCGAGGTTGACACCCTCAGATGAGTACCTGGTGCAGTGTTTAAAAATCGTTATTACAGAGACAAAGGCGGCCGGGTGCGGTGATTGTTACCTACCTCGTCGTGCGCCTTTATAGGCGCTACTCGCTAACAGCAACTTGCCCTACAGTCAGTTAAGGCTCTACGGGAGAAATTTGTCTCTGTATGGGCATCCAGTTATCTTGATCAGCTCATGGCACCTGGGTATATCCTGTAAGCTGTTGACGAGTCTGACACTTGGGGTCAAGGTGCACCTGGTCTGACAAGCACCGCTGTGATGTCACCGTCACCCAGTGGCAAGCGGTGGGTGTTGTTGTTGTGGGCTTGGTGCTGGCCACCCACCCCCTTGTGCGCACGTGCCGGCCTTCACAGATGCTGCTCGTTACCAGCACTTCTTCTGGCAAGGCTATACGGGGGAATCTTTGTCTTTGTCAGCACCTGGAGGATGACCGAGGCCTCCTTCTCGCCGGGGAGGCAGCGCCACTTGCGGTGGGCGTCGGTGCCCAGAAGATTATCCACGCGGTGCAACTGGGAGCAACAATCACCACGGACAGACTATTATGATGATGATTGAAGCGACAATAACCAGTGAGCTTGCAAGCTCTGGATGCAGGATGCCGGCGATACAACCATCCCAATTACCTGTACAAAAGAAAAGAGGCTTCACCGTTTCTGGCAATAATACAAGAGTTAAGGTCTTAAAACACCAAACACACACATATTTGTTTTTTTTAAGATATTAACACTTGGGCCTCCCCTGGGTCGACTCAGTTGCAAATTAGTAGCTGGTGCACCATATAGTCACTATGACGATTATAACAATATTTTGCATTTCTAGAGTGCTATTGACCCAAGGGTCTACAAAGCGCTGTACAGAACTGAGGAGAGCGGCATGTTAACAAGGGTAGATCAATTAAGTAAAATACTGACTACAAATCACTGAAGGGCATAACATAACAAATAAAATACTTGTTAACTAAAGGAAGTAAAAAGTGTTCCTGAGCAGGTGCATGTCAACCACGAGCCATCATCCAAGCACAATAGTGAACAACATCAACAGTCCCAGCCAGAGGACTTCAATGCCTTACAGAACAAGTGAGTCTTGAAACAGGATTTGAAGATACCCAGGGACTCAGCTGACTAAATCTCCAATGGGTGTTCCAGAGTCTGGGAGCAGCGTGCAAGACAATTGTCACCCATCGAATAGCGGTGCGATCTGGGCACATGCAAGCAAGCCCGTATTGGAGGATCGAAATGATCGTGTTCAGGAGGGTACCTGGAAGACGGTGCCTGGAAGAGGTTGCCTAAAGTAGGTCACAAATGTATGTCGGAGCAGTGCCAGTGAGAACCTTGAAGACGAGAAGGAGGGTCTTTAATTTACCATCATTATCAATACTCGCTTAATCCGAGCCTATCCCGGCAGAGGGTGCAAAGTCGAGCTATAGCCACGATGTGACACCAGTACACCGGAGGGCACACTTTTAAGAGAAACTTACTCAGCAGGGCCAATTAACCTAGACGGCAGCAGGTCTTTGAACGGTGGGAGGGTCATGAATCCAATCCTGTATCTAAACGGAAAGCCAGTGGGGAGACGCCAGCACTGGGGGTATGTGATAAAGGATGGGAGTGCGGGTGAGGGAGTCTAGCAGCTGCATTCTGCACGTTGGAGATGATTAATAAGGTAGGCAGAGATGCCAGGGAGTAATGCAATGCAATAATCGATTCCTGAAGGCATGAAGATGTGGATTAGCTTCTCAGATTCGAAGGGTGTTGTGCAGTCTGGCTATATTGCTGAGATGGAAAGAGGCAACCTTTGTCATTTTGTTGATGTGGAGTGAGGAATCAAGAATCACTCCTAGACTCTGGACTACTTTAACAACTTCGATTGTCTGGTCGTCAAGCAAATCCCGCAGGCATGATCTGGCCACTAACCCTCTTGTTTTCCTTTTATATCTCTGTACTGGGAAAAAAGATAGCCATAGGTCCAACTAACCAATGCAAATAACATTTTAAATCATTGTGTGCAGATAAAACCATAGCCCTAACACACTGTATAGTACAGGAAAAAATACCAATAATTCCAATAAATTAACAAAAGCAAAATTGAAAACATGACAGTGGGATATGAATTGAGAAGCTTATTGTATAATTTAAAAAAAGAACTATGCAGCCTTTCAAACTAGAGACATGCCAGAACCGTTACCAGCCTGGCACAGATTATAGCAGTACTTACACATGACATAACTGTATCGTATTTGATGGCAGCGTGGCTATGCAGTGGTAATGCACCTCCTCACAGAAAGAAGGTCCTGCCCAAGGGGGTTCAGTTCCCCCCCCCCCCATAGCGCCTTTTGTTGTGGCGTTTGTGTGCTGTGCTTCTATTCTGCACAGGGTTTCTCCAGGATCTCCGTTTTCCTCCCAAAACTAAAAAAAAAAACTCACTGTGAGGTTATCGGCCAATCAATAAGACGCAGTGTCCGGTATATGTTGGCGACGGCTGACCACATTGCCTGCCTTCCCCCTTCACGCCTCCCCACGGTTTCCTCTCTGCACCTCCGAGTCGCTCTCTTTGAACGAATACCTTCAACACTGAAGAAATCCTGCGCAGCCACGCGGGGTTATAAATCCTAATCATTACTGTGTGTGCATGTATGATTGTGCTTGCAGGTATAACTGTGTGCCAGCAACAGCAATTATTATTATTGAACGGTCCTGGACCTCCTCTAGGTCGACTCAGCCTCAAATGACCTGGTGCACCACATAAACATTGCCACTATGAAGACAAATGCCTCCAGGCATGGTGCTGGCCACCCATATCCACATTCTGTCTTCAACAGAATATTCACCTTCGACACTGTGCTGATGAACTCAGCACATCTGCCAAGTACACTGTGTGCATGCATGTGCCCTTTTAAGTAAAAAATATCTAAAAGGTGATAATTCGAGGAAGGATCCTGCTTAGAGAGCATGGTCCAGATATCGTCTGACCCCCATGTAATTCTCTAAAACTTAACACTGGCAGTCCCCACGTTTCTAAAGCGCTTCATTCCCGAGTTCAGTGCATAAGTCGATTTATTCGCAAGCCGAAACGCAATGCTGTACCGCATTCGAAGCATTAATGGGCTGGATGCTTTCAGGAGTTGGGCATTATTTGTCCTTTAACACGAAGGGAGGGATATCAAAGGTGGGCACACAATAACATCACATCCTGAATATATAAAAAGATCCACAAAACCGGAAGATATCTCCAGAGCCCCGTTGTTGGTTCGCTCTCCAACGGTGTGCTGACATAGTAGAAAATTTTGGCATGTTCTGTTCACGTGGCAAAAAAACCTTACTGATTGTCTGTGTTGGGTAGAGGTGGGTTTACAACACATTTTTTACATGACCTAATCCAAAAATAGATATTATGGGTTTTTGACCGACTGAGGATTGCTTCAAAAAGCTGCTCTGTCGGGACAGCCACGTCGTTCGTTCACTCTCTCACCTCACACGTTCGAGGCATCTAATTAAGGTAATTTGACAAAGGGCCAAGATTGTCAAATGGTCTTAAATCAGAAAATGTCATGCAACGGGATTGTGTCAGCGTAACAGGAGACCGGTAACAAATACACTTTATAGTTTGAGAATGTTTTAAATGCACTTATTTTTGTAATTATAAGAACGATTAAAATTATTTTATTTAGATCAATTTCAATAGACTCTAAGATTAGTCTAGGCCAATAGTGATTGGTTGGACAGAAATCGTAAACGTTGTCACTTACCAACCCATACTAACAAGTTTGGGCAGGTGCAGGCAACACAAGCACCAGGACTGATATGCAACAGGGCAGTACTTATCTAGCCATGGACTAAAAAACAACAACAGTAAATTATAATATATCCAGTGTAGTAAAGCACAACAAGTAAATTGAGCACCTGTCGCTGAGGACTTTTGATTGGTTTTCTCTCGAATGCACGGTAAGATTTTCTCTGGGTCCTCTTGGGTTAAACCCACACGAAAAGCCCCCATGGCAAAATGTTCAGAATGCAAAGATCGCTTGAAAAATCCACCAGACTCGTGGAGGCTTTTTGAAATCATTAAATATCAGTATCAGAGAGAACGTGTTAAATTCAGCATGGCACTTAAATGGATGGCGAGGACAGAATCATATCCACCCAGTTCCGTTGCTTGTGAATGGCAGAACATACTTAAGACTGAATTGACCGAATTAAAACCCAGGACATGTTGAAGAAGCTGAGTGTAGAGCTGCCTGTAGGACTGTTGATGCTGCTCACTGCTGTGCTTGGGTGATATAGCTTGCTGTTGACCTGTGCCTGCTCAGTAGCACTTCTTCCTTCCTTTACTTGCAAACAATAATTTTACTTGTTATCTAAGTCGTTAATTGCTTTATAGTCGTTATTTTACTTAATTGATCTACTCTGTTGTTGTTGACATGCCGTTCTCTTCACAGCTCCGAACAGCACTTTGTGATCCTTGGGTGAAATGCGCTCTATATATGCAAAATATTATTATATAAAGGGACTGTATTAGCACTCAAGCTATATGGAACGACTATATATATAGTTTGAGAATGCGTTTCAGGCTGCACTTAATTTATAGCTCTAAGAACGATTGAAACCATTGTTATCAATTTCAATCGACTCTCGAATTAGTCTGGACCAATAATAATTAGTTTTACACAAAATGTCAACGTTGTCAAAATCAACTGAATGAGCTTGTTGACAAGCATGCTCAGATATATAGCCAGACAGCGCAACATCCTGTCACCCGCTGATGCTGAGAATACACATCTTCATTTCCTCACGAATCGATTACTTAATGCATTGCTCCCTGGCACCCCTGCCTACTTGATCACTCGTCTACAACGTGTGCAGAATGCAGCTGCTTGAGTCCTCACCCGCACATCCATCTACGATCACATTTCCCAAGTACTGATGTCTCTCCACTGGTTACCTGTTAAATACAGGATTGAATTCAAGATCCTCAGTCTCACCGACAAGGCTCTCACTGTTGCTGCTCCAACATATATCCGTGACCTACTTCACGCACTTTCCTCAACACGACAACTTCAATCCTCCAATACGGGCTTTGCTGCATGTGCCCAGATCGCACCTTTGATTGATGGCTGCCAGAGCCTTCTCGCGCACTGCTCCCAGACTCTGGAATGCTCTTCCACTGGAGTTTCAGTCAGTTGGTCTCTGGATATTGTCAAATCCCGTCTAAAGACTAACTTGTTCTGCAAGGTATTGAAGTCCTCTGGCCAAGACAGTTGCGGCTGCTTGCACATGCTCACAAACACTTATTCCTTCCTTCATTTGTTTAGCAATTATTTTTATCCCTTGTTTTGTCCTCTGATTTATAGCCATTTTACTTTTAATTGATCTATCCCGTGTTGTTGTTGACATGCCATTCTCTCCATAGCTATTTGTAACAAATCTAGATTTTGTATCGTTCATGTTGCTATTGTTAACAGGCCGTTATCTCCACAGCTCCGTGCAGCGCTCTGTGGCCCTCGGATGAAAAGCACTCCAGAAGTGCAATTATTGGGCCAAGCGGGTGTCCCCACGTGAGATGACCGCCCCCCCCCCCCC
>JAZEWT010000007.1:24872456-24882814 GCA_036362905.1 Mordacia mordax | reverse complement strand
GGAAGGAGGGACGGGTAGAAGGGGGGAGGAGGGGATGAGTGGGTGGATGGGGGGGCCTCTGCCGCACGTGATGGCAATGCGTTGTGCGCTGTTGACGCGAGGAGACGTGCGCTCTTCCGCTGCACTTTATACAAACCGGGAGCTAAACAAGGACGGCAGCCCTTCACCGAGCACGTAAATAATTTACGTAAAAAGCGCATAATAGAAGCGGCGTGGGCGGTGTGGAGGGGGTGGTGGAGGAGTTACTCGCTCGGAGAATGCGTGTCGCGGCGAGTTTGATTTATGAGCGAGGAACTTGCTTCCGGGCTCCAATGCGCGCCACGCTCGGGGCAGGGCCAGCGACCTCCGCTCCAGAGAACCAGCGAGGCCGCCCAGTGTTAATGCAGGCGGCGCAACCCCCAATTCCTACCGACCTCCTCGACGTACGGACATCACACACTAGCCTGTCAAACGATTTCATGATTTAAATTCACGCGGATGCTTGGAACAAGCTGGCACCAATAATTGCTCAAGCGCTACGATCTTCAATCTATCAGAGTGTCATCGGCCAATTAACGAGCTTAATACGTGGGAGGAAAACGATAGCAGTCGGAGAAAATCCACACGTGCGAGGGGCAACACTCTATCCCATGCAGATTAAACACGTGGAGCCCAAACTTTGGCCGTAGCTCCGTCTCCTGGCGAGCCAGGGTATAGCGCCTCAAGGGAGGGGAGTTTCACACCGTCCCTGCGGTGATCCCACAAACTCCCACTGCTGTTATCCATTCAAAGCGACGAAGAGTGAACACTGTCGCTTGTGTGGGGCTGTTAACGCTATGGGTACTTTTTTTGCCAGTATACATATATAGGATTACAACAGGTTTTACCGTATCTGGCGATTATGCAGGTGTTAATATCTTAACACCTGCATAATTGCCAGGCAATTATGCAGGTGTTAAGATCCCAAACACCAAAATAGACACATTTTACAATGTGTCCAGTTTGCAAAAGCCACACATACTAGTGGCAAAGTATGCAAACAGGTAGCTTTGCTAACCTATGCATTGTCCTTCAACTGACCGACCTTCACCTGGCAGTGGCTTCCTTTTGATCCTATTTGCCGGTGTCAGTCGCTGCCAAAAGGCAGTCAGCTCAGGACACTGCAGTATCAATGCTTTACAGCTTAGGTGGAGCTGTTAACGCTATGGGTACTCTTTTGCCAGTATACATATATAAGATTACAACAGGTTTTACCGTATCTGGCGATTATGCAGGTGTTAATCGCCAGACACGGTAAAGCCTGTTGTAATCTTACACTGTCGCTTGTCTTCAACATAGCCACAAATCTGTCTCGCGTTGTGTGATTCCAGTTTCTTTGCGCATTGCCAATCATGGTGTAAAAAGAGAATAGGTTTTACCGTTTTGGCAAGGTCGTAAAACGCCTAATAAACATCTTTTACAAAGCGTCAAATTTGCAACACAACCCACATGATTGTCTCACCTCATTGTCAGAAACCGCTTAGTCCTGTACAGGGTCGCGGTGGGCCTTAGCCTATCCCGACAGACACAGGGCGCAAGGCAGGGATACACCCACGATGGGATGCCAGTCCATCGCCGGGCACTGCGGGCAATTTAGCCTGCGAGCCAATTAACCTATGCAGCAGCATGTTTTTTGGCCTGTGGGAGGAAACCGGAGTGCCCGGCGAAAACCCACGCGGACACGGGGAGAGAACATGCAAACTTGCACACAGAAAGGCACCCGGGCCGAGATTCGAACCCGGGACCTTCTTGCTGTGAGGCGACAGCGCTAACCACTGGGCCACCGCGCCGCATTAAAATCGCTTATTCTTGGTTTCTTCATCGATTCCAACATTTGTCTCACAATCGACTCCGGAATCGATTCTCCTCTAATACACCTCTACACTGCGCGGCGAGGCGTTACACACGCGACTCATCACACCAGGACCCACACCGGCGACATGAAGAGCTCCTGTTCAGTACTCTGGGAACGACCTGTCGATCACGATCGTTCTTGTTTTGCGTCAGACGCGGTCCCTTGGTGAATATGGAGCGCCGTTGGTAGTAACATCTGCGAATAGGACATAGGGCGGCGCGGTGGCCCAGCGAGTAGCGCTGTCGCCTCACAGCAAGAAGGTCCCGGGTTCGAATCTTGGCTCGGGTGCCTTTCCGCGTGGAGTTTTCGAGTTCTCTCCCCGTGTCCGCGTGGGTTTTTTTTGGCCGGGCGCTCCGGTTTCCTGCCACCGTCCCAAAAACACACGCCCAGGCTAACTGACAGCCGGTGAAATCGTCCCCCAGTGCCCTGCGATGGGAGCATGGCGCGGGGCCTGCGCGTGGCCCGGCAAACCGTGCACTAGGTCACCTCGGCGACCACAGCCACGAAAACCCCACTAGGGGTCGCCGTCCACAGCGTGTCAACGTAGAGCAAAGAAGCAGAAGTGGTTATGCAGTGGTGACATCTGCAGTGGTGACATCTGCAGTGGTGACATCTGCAGTGGTGACATCTGCAACGGCAATATCTGTCGTGGAAACATCTGCATCTGGGGGGCAAAACGTGGCAA
The DNA here is from genome assembly GCA_036362905.1 of Mordacia mordax. Classification (NCBI taxonomy): domain Eukaryota; kingdom Metazoa; phylum Chordata; class Hyperoartia; order Petromyzontiformes; family Petromyzontidae; genus Mordacia; species Mordacia mordax. The sequence goes on along the minus strand of JAZEWT010000007.1, from coordinate 24,880,256 downwards.
AGGAGAGCGGGCGAGCGCTCGACACGGCTCTGCCGAAAGAGCAGCCATTGAGAGGGATTCCAATCGATTTGTTTGATGCCACTTGAGCCAGAGTAATAAAAAGAAAAGCATAAACACGCGATCGATATCTCATGAGCAACGTTTGCCGGCAACCTGGACGCAAACCCTGCGCTGCAGCCGCGCCGTCTCCTCGCTCGCGAAGCAGCAACGCACGGGGGCGCCTGCGGCGCCAGAGTGAAACGATCAGGAGGAGGAGGAGGATGAGGAGGAGGAGTGACGCGACCTCGGACAGGGGGACCCGCAGGTTCAGCGGCAGTCATTTACCAGCGCAGGCTTCTCATTGGGCCCTTCTTGCTGTGAGGCATCAGCGCCGCCGTGCCGCCCCGTTCGCACTTTACCCCTTTTTAAATTTCACACAGAGAAGAAACTTTTAAATCATTCGCAGTGGGCGGCGCGGTGGCCCAGTGGTTAGCGCTGACGCCTCACAGCAAGAAGGTCCCGGGTTCGAATCTCTCGGCTCGGGTGCCTTTCTGTGTGGAGTTTGCATGCTCTCCCCGTGTCCGCGTGGGTTTTCGCCGGGCACTCCGGTTTCCTCCCATAGTCCAAAAGCATGCTCCTGGATAGGTTGATTGGCTCGCAGACTAAAAAATTGTCCCGCAATGCCCGGCGATGGACTGGCGTCCCGTCGTCGAGTGTATTCCTGCCTTACGCCCTGTGTTTCCGGGATAGGCTCCGGCTCACCGTGACCCTATATAGGACTAAGCGGTTTCAGATAATGAGATGAGATGAGAGATCATTCGCAGTGCGCCGTGAAGCGTTTGCTGGAGCGTCAACGAGACTGTTGACGTGCCGTTCTCTCCGCACCTCTGTGCAGCGCTTTGTGACGCTCGGGTGAAAAGCGCTCTAGAAGTGCAATTGTTATTATTGCGCGAATACAACCGCGCTCGTGTACTCCTCTCCCTCACCCCCCGTGGCCAGGCGACCCGTGCATCACCAGGGGATGGCTCGCGTCTGTTCCCGAAACCCCAACAGTGACCACCCTCGCCCCACGCTCCACCTCCGCTCGGCTCGCAGACTCAATTGAAGATTCCGCGCACGTTGCGATGACTGCCACTGTTAACCCTCACCGTGCTGATTCCTCCATCGGCAGGGTCGCTACGCAACGGTAGCATGCGCGCCTCCTCACAGACGCAGGTCTCTTGCCCGAGGCGGTTCGATTCACGCCTCTAACACTGGCTCCTATCTCCATCACTGGGCCCCTATCTGTAACACCGGTCCCAATCTCTAACACCGGTCCCTATCTCTAACACTGGTCCCCATCTCTAACACTGACTCCTATCTCTAACACTGGCTCCTATCTCTCACCTACCAGGGTGTCTATGCAGTGGTAACGTCCGCGTCTCTGCACAGGATTGCGTGGGTTTTCTCCGGGTTCCCTGGCTTTCCACTATAACTAAAGAAGACACTCGCTCAATGGCCAATAACATCACAACATTTTGGATGCAGTGTCCGGCAAATGTTGGCGCCGGTTAACCGAGTGGCTTCCTTCCCTTCACCTCTCTGCGTTTTTCCCCCGCATCTCTTAGACGTTCTTTTTGCAACAAGAACGCTATTCCGTAAGTTTCAGTCTGAAAAGAATCGCAGTCATTTCTGATATTTTAAAGAGATCTCTGTAATTGCGTAGAAATCAACTGTGAAATGAAATAATAGGATATCAAGAAAGAGCAACTCTCACACATGGAACTGTAAATAGCTACATGTGTACGATGGGCCATCACCCATTATATCGATGCACCCCAGCCAAGCCAATTTACTTCTCTTAATGGCAATAGCATGCCTCTTATTTGCATTTGTACCAAGATCCGAGTTAGGTTGTAAAAAAAAACCGTAGAGCCACGTAACTCTTTTAAATAGCTGTCCAGCGGGGATGGGTAAGCAAGTTACAACATATCAGGGCACTGGGGAGAATTTAGTCGGGACTATTAACGTAGACAGCATTGTGGGAGGACACCTGAGTGCCTGGCGAAAACCCATGCAGACACGGGGGGGGAGGAGGAGGGGGGCACATGCAAACTCCATACAGGCACCAGGAATCGAACCTGGGAGCTCTTACTTTGAGGCAGCAGCGCCACTGTTAGTGAGTGGCATATATAAAGGCCAGCTGGCACAAGAGGGGGTGGGCGGCAAGCCCCCATTGCCGACCTCCAATAAATTACATGTTTACGGCGGTACTACAGTGTTACTGTATTTTTACACTCTATATTTGTTATAATCCCATGAACAGGTTTTTAATATTTTTTTCCAGACATTGCCCTTCTATTTGGGAATCAGTCCTTAGCACTTTATTTGTGAATCCAATTAAACAGGCCCCCTTGTAAAACCTGCTCGAAACATCACATAAAGCCGGGGCATTGGAGCTGGTGCAAGAGTTCTCGAGTTTTTGAATGGCGATGGCAGCTAGTGGCACGACTGCAGTGAGACATTTTTTAAAATTATCTTCGTTTCGCTATTCCAACAGGAGAAACACTTTCAGGAAAGCTTTGAAGTACATGGTCCGAGATAATTGGGATGATATTGCACATTTTCTACAGAGCGACGCGGCAGCGCAGTGAGTAGCGCTGCAGCCTCACAGCATGAAGGTCCCAGGTTCGGTTCTGAACTCGGGCTCCTTTCTGTGTGGAGTTTCCGTGTTTTCTCCATGTGTTCGTGTGGGATTTCGCCGGGTGTTCCGGTTTCCTCCCACCGTCCAAAGACACGCTGCTGTTTAGGTGTCTTGGCCTGTTGAGCTATTTGTTCGAAAATCGTGTCTTGCAATGTACTCGCGTCACATTTCTTCAACTCTCGTCTTAAGACTCACTTGTTCCGTAAGGCTTTCAAGTCCTCCAGCTAGGACTCTCAATTTTATCTCTAACACTGTGCCTCCTATCTCTAACACTGTTACTGCTATTTCTAACACTGAGACTCCCATCTGTACACTGTGATTCTTATCCATTCCTCCTGCTGTTCAGGGATACGCAGCTCCAGGTTGATTGATGTGGATCAGTGTTATCGTGCCGGGATGATGGCAATCCTCCGAACTGCGCCTGCTTGGGAACATTTATTCCATCTATGTTTGTAGCAGAATTATTATTATTTTTAATCGCTTATTTTTTGTCCTTCTATAGTTTGTTGCTGCTTTTCATCTTTCGGTTGGGCTGACCCGGTGTTATTGGCGCGCCGTTCTCTCCACAGCTCGGATTTGTATTAAAAAAAAAAACTCCAAAAAAACCCCGTTGTGATGAATTGCCGTTCTTGTCTCGTTGTTGATGTGGCCATTCTCTCGGCGGCTCTGTGTAGTGCTTTGTGGCCCTTGGGTGATGAGCGCTCTAGAAATGCTATTATTATTATACGATAAATGTTGAATTAAGCCATTTCCCAATATATGTATTATATTCACTGACAATTTTGCATTTTAAGATTGTAGTTGAAGGTCTGATCATGTTCTGCTTGTTGTTCTGCAACGCTGTATATATTATATAAAAAACCCTCAAAAAATGTTTCTGTCGATTTTCCATTCTGGTGCCGTTGTTGTTGAGGTGCCCTTCTATCCGTAGCTCTGTGAAGCGCTTTGTCACTCTCGGGTAAAAAGCCCTCTATAAATACAATTATTATTATTATTTTGAGCATAGCTCTGCTTTGCACCCTTTGTCTGCCGGGATAGGCTCCGGCCACCCCGCGACCCTGTACAGGATTTAGCGAGTACTGATACTGAACTGAGCATTCTCTACAGCTGCATTTTCTCACCCTTGCTTCTGGCTTACCTTCTCTTATTTAGAGTAATTAAAAATAGACCTAATTTAATTGCCATGATTTTATTCAAGTCAACACATTTTCACTGTGATCCCCGTACATTCAATACCAATGCAGACTAAATTGGGCAGTTTAGCCTGCAAGCCAATTAACCTATGTAGCAGCATGTTTTTTGGACTGTGGGAGGAAACCGGAGTGCCCGGCGAAAACCCACGCGAACACGGGGAGAACATGCAAACTCCACACAGAAAGGCACCCGAGCCGAGATTCGAACCCGGAACCTTCTTGCTGTGAAGCGACAGCGCTATCCACTGGGCCACCGTGTCGCCCTTTGACATCTTCTGTGACACCAAATTACTTAAGGATAAGTATCATACAGTTCATAACGCGCCGTGCAAATGCCACGCCTGGTCACGAACGAGACACGGGTACGGAGGCATACCGAGGAAACCACAACGGGGTGTGGGGTGGGGTGGGGGAGTCAGCCAGGCAATCGGCCGACGCCAACCTGCCAGACACTGCTTCCTACATCTTGTGTTTTGTTAGGTGTGGGCAGAAAACTGGAGGATCGAGAGGAAACCCACGCAGAGCAGGGGGAGAACACACAAACTGTAAGGGTTGTATGGCGGTCCTTTCCGCCCTGATTGGGACACCTGGCACCAAATCAGGGCAATTGCGGGTCCTATATAAACCGGCCTACGCCATAGGAGCGGGGCCGGAACTTCACATCACTGCACGCTATCGCATGCCCGTGTACTGCTCCAGTCGGCTGTATCTCAGCACTCCGAAATAACGAGAGCTGTTTGTACCATAGTTGTTGCTCGCCTCCTGCCATCGTCACCGCACAACAGGATCGACTTATTCGTTGCGCTGCCGACCCCTTACACAAACTCCACACAGAAAGGTACCCGAGGCGGAAATCGAACCACCTCAGGTAGGACTCTCTTTTACGTGAGCCACAGATGTTACCACTATGCAACGCCACAGCCTAGTTAATGTAAATTAAATACTTCAATGGAATATAGACGATTCAAACTGGAGTGTCTCTTGATAACCGATTCAAGAGCCGGCACGTTTTTAAGGCGTGCGCTTTAATAAGCTGATGGAGCTCAGCCTCCGAGGACAATTAAAGTGCGTGAGTCGAGAGCCTCTCGTACTGGTGAGCAGACCTCCACCTTGCCATTCAGCTTTAGAACATTTTCGTTGGCACCGTGCAGCACAAGAGCAGAGTAAGGTGAAGTGTAAAATTACGTTTCTTACCGTTTACTAAAATACGCGTTCGTATATTCATTTTTATATATATATAAAAAAAAAAATTACATTTTTATTTATGTCCGCGTGGGATTTTGCCGAGTGCTCCGGTTTCCTTCCACAGTCCAAAGATATGCTGCCAAGGTTAACTGGCCTGCTGACGAAAGTGCCCCCGGTATCCCGTGATTGAATGGCATTTTATTCTGGGTATAACCCAGCCTTGTACCCTGTGTTACAATCGGCTATGGCTCATGTCTGCAGTCGATCACTCCTGCTAGGGTCTCCTTCGCTGAACAGGTCTGGGGAGAGGTTCCAGACATAACGGTCTGAGGACAATCATACTCGATGAGGTTCGCGTCAGGAAGGGTAGCATGCCATAATATTCTGCTTCAATAGTCCCATCATTGAGGGGCAACCGGCCAACCACGCTGGATTGCAACCGTTTACACAGACAACAACAACAAACACTGTTACCAAATCCTAATTGTCCCGCCCCGCTTTACAACAAACCGATGGTTATTCAGTGAAGGCTTGGCACATTTCAATCTCAGTTATACGTCGCAGTTGTGACGGCAGTTTCCTTCCACGGCCATCGTAATCCGCCGGCGTCGCAGGACCCAAGACCCCGGAGACGTTCCATCTCCGCGCACCGACGGAGAATCGATCGTCTGGCACAAGTTTCGCTCGGGAAATATTTAAAAAAACACAACCCACCAATGTGCAGATGGCTTGCGGTCAAAGTGATCGCATTCACGTGACTGTGTCCACTTGTACCGTGGTTTCATAGTTGGGCGGTTATTAGGAAAGGCGCTGGGGTGAGATTTGCGCTCGGAGACCAAAAGACAAAGTCCACAATACAGCGACGCGACGCGTGAAGTCTGCCTGCAGCTGCACTGGCGGAAGCTGTGAGCAATTTACCCAAAATCCTCTCGCGTCCAGCGTCTCGGGTCACTCCACTTCACTCAAACACTCGCGTTGACGTGTGAGCGAAGACCACCAGCCGAGGGCCAGCACGCGCCGATGGTTGCAATCCCGGCTCTCGCCCCCCGGCTCGTCGCACGCGTCTGTGGGCACCGCTTCGTACGCTCGGATTACAGACTCCCAATTAAAAACGTGCAATTTGAAGTTAAATTGAGCGTGGAATTATCATAGTCGTTATCAGTACACGCTTAATCCTGTACGGGGTCGCGGGGGCGGGGGCGGCGCGGAGCCTATCCCAGAAGATGCAGGGAGCAAGGCGGGGACTGTACCCTAGAGCAGGGGTGCCCAATACGTCGATCGCGATCTACTGGTCGATCGCAAAGCTCGTGTGAGTAGATCGCATGGCATTTAATCGTCAGCCTATCATCCATCCTTACTATGACGTTTGTCACTTGATTAACGTACAGCGCAGCCGGTCTCATGGCCGGTCTGACCAATCTGACCTTATGCAAGGTATACCAACATATATGGTTCATATAAAGAATTCTCAATATATTTATGAATGAATATATGTTCTGCAATTTTATAGTAGGTAGATCATTTTGACTTGGTCATTTTATAAGTAGCTCGCATGCTGAAAAAGTGTGTGAACCCCTGCCCTAGAGGATGGGATCGCAGTCTATATCAGGGCATCGGAGGGAATTTGGTCACGTCAATTGGCCCAGGAGGCAGCATGGCTACGGACTGTGGGATGAAACAGGCATACCCGGCGAATACTCGCATGGGCACGGGGAGAACAAACAAACTCCGAGGATTTCAACTTGGGAACGTCTTGCTGCGAGGAAGTAGCGATATCCACGACACCACCTTGGTATCCTTTGACTATAAAATACAGAACGTTTATGAAAGGAACTCATTGGGTATCGCGTGTCTTTGCTTTTGCTGTCAAACATCGAGTCATCCAACCAGTGAGTCATTCCGATTGCATGTTCGAGACATGCTCAGGCGCCTGAAGATGCCTCTAACGCATGAGGTGATAACGTCGCGATGGAGGGAGAGGGAGCGATCGACGCGGCTGTCCCGAGGGAGCAGCTTTTCGACGCAATCGTCATGCATCGAGCCGTGAAAACCTACATCATCATAGTGAGACATTCTGTTGTCATTCTGGTCTAAAGAACAGCAGACATTACTCGAAGCATCACCATTTCCTGTATTAACGGTCACTGTGAGGCTATGTTGGTGATCATAGGTTGTGTTTTGTTTATAATTTGTGTTCATGCACCAATGCCAATGCAGTATATATCTTTCAAACGCGATTCCTCCAAGAAAGAAGGTTCAGAGTTCGAATATAGGCTTGGGTGCCTTTATGTGTAGAGTTTGCGTATTTCCGCTGTGTCTGCGTGGGTTTTCGCCGAGGTACTCCAGTTTCCTTTTGCAGTCGAGAGACATGCTACTGCCTAGGATAATTGGCCTGACAGAAGTTCCGCCAGTGCCCTGTGATGAGCTCTTGTCCCATCCTAGGTATAACCCTTCCTTGCCTCCTGCGTGTGTCGGGACAGGCTCTGATCTATTTCAATCCTGTCGAGGATCAAGCAGAGCCTGGTAACGACGATGACGAACTGCCATTTACTAGAAAATCCACAGCAATAGCACCCAGAACAACTCCTGAAGCCACAAACAGCCAGAGACACTCCCAAGGCCGTGTCGATTTCCAAGACCACGATAAAAAGGCTACTCTCAGCTCTGAAGGTCACAACGGATTGGCGTGAGACTCACGAATTGTCCCAATCCTGGAGTCCACAGGGTCACACTATCATCATCATCATCAGTATCATCTCA
>JAZEWT010000007.1:24835365-24845887 GCA_036362905.1 Mordacia mordax | reverse complement strand
GGGGCATTGGGAGGGATTTCCCTGGCTAGGCTTTTTCATCCCCGGGACTCTGCAGTTTCACTTGTCGACCCCAGAGGGGACAAATATATCTCTCTCATCTCATCTCATTGTCTGAAACCGCTTAGTCCTGTACAGGGTCACGGTGAGCCGGAGCCTATCCCGGCAGACACAGGGCGCAAGGCAAGGATATAGCGACGATGAGACGCCAGTCCATCGCCGGGCACTGCGGGGAAATTTCTCATCTCATTATCTGAAACCGCTTAATCCTGTATAGGGTCACGGTGAAGCCGGAGCCTATCCCGGAAACATAGGGCGTAAGGCAGGAATACACCCGACGACGGGACGCCGGTCCATCGCCGGGCATTGCGGGACAATTTTAGTCTGCGAGCCAATCAACCTATCTAGGAGCATGCTTTTGGACTGTGGGAGGAAACCGGAGTACCCGGCGAAAACCCACGCGGACACGGGGAGAGCATGCAAACTCCACACAGAAAGGCACCGGAGCCGAGAGACTCGAACCCGGGACCTTCTTGCTGTGAGGCGTCAGCGCTAACCACTGCGCCACCGCGCCGCCCTGGGGGAAATTTAGCCTGCGAGCCAATTAACCTCTGCAGCAGCATGCTTTTTGGACTGTGGGAGGAAACCGGAGTGCCCGGCGAAAACCCACGCGGACACGGGGAGAGCATGCAAACTCCACACAGAAAGGCACCCGAGCTGAGAGATTCGAACCCGGGACCTTTTTGCTGTGAGGCGACAGCGCTAACCACTGGGCCACCGTGCCACCACAAATATATCTCTCCCACAGGAATGCTTTAAAGTGACAATCTACGGGTTGAGCTCAGAAAATACTTGAATGGGAGACTACTTTGGAATATCCCATGTTGTAGGCTTTGGAGCTGGATATGAGCTGGCCAGGAGATGGAGGTGCAGTGCTGTGGTTGTTGCTGGAATCACAACCTTCGCGGAGCTATGAGGGCGATTCCCCTCTTTTGTGGGGTGTTTTCTCCAGCTTCTCTAGTTCCCTCCCAACAAGAAGTCGAACATTCATTATTGGCTTTAACCAAGAACTCTCAATAGAGCAAGATATTATGGAGTCTTGAGTCTCAGGGTGGGTTGCTAAGCTAAAATGCATTATTATTACTTCATGCATAAATATTATTAAGTCCGAACGCATTACTTTATTATTATAATGATTTTAAAGACTATACAAGACATGCTGGCCAGTGGAACCCGTGACCACAGCGGCTGCGCTCAGCGTAAATGTAAATATAAACTGGCGATGCCCTGCCACACGGCGCGTATTTCCGCAAGCCACCACTTTGCTTTCGGGAGACTTGGCATTCAAAGCCTCTGTCCGTGTAATCCTCACGTGGAGGAGGAATTCCTCCATGAACGCTTGTGCTCTCGCAAGCAACAGTCTACGGGCATCAACAGCACCATCTGTAACATGCTAATTTACAATCCCTGTGACGGCCGATGAAACAAACACCAATTCAGTGGTTAACGAAGCTTGCTGGCCCTGCAGGGTCACTGTTGGGCCATCAGGTCGTTTTTTGTACAGACTTCGGTGCAGTTGCAACGTGTTTTTTTTTTAATAATTGAAGAAAATGCCAAAATATCACGTCCACCAGAGAGAAGTCTGCAGACCTCTTCTCACTGGAGCCTCGTGGGTATTCATTGGGCTGCGGGTAAGAGGTAATGGCTCACATCATTAACGAGTAAACATCGACACTCAGCTTCGCCACTCATTCACGGGAGACGGAACTCAGAAGTGAGACATTCACAGTCGTCATCATTATCAGTCGCCACTTAATCGTGTAGAGGGACACGGGGAAACCGCAGCATGTCTTGGCTCCTACAGGGCGCAAGGCAGGGCTACACCCAGGGTAAGTCACCAGTCAATCGCAGGGCACCGAAGGCAATTGAGTGCAGAGACCAAATCAACCTGGGCACCAGCAGCATGTTCTTGGACTGTGGGTGAAAACCGACACACCGGCGAAAACCCACACAGACACAGGAAGAACAGAAGCGTGTCGTGAATATCTATTGAACGTCAGTGACATATTGTTGAATCGAACAGTCACATGTTCAGCAACAATAAAATAACAAATTGTTAACGAACGATCTTTCATGTTTTGATTGCTCGCGACAAAACAAGTCTTAACAGATGGTACGCTCAGCCCACCGCACTGGCTTAATTAAAGCTGAATGACTTGAAATGCATTCCGTGCCACTTAAATTAATGAAAACATCAGCTCTTGTCTCAAGGCGGTCTGGTAAAACGTAAATGCACGGATAAGTCACTCATCCGCAGCTTTTGAAGCGTGAGCATGAAGGAAGCAGCATCACAGATGTCATCATCCTTGAGCACTTACAAACCCCCCTTCTCGTCCCCCTTGGCATCTTAAAACAAAGCCATCGGCGCTCCCGAGGCAAACTTCAACTCACTTCTGGCAGGGAGAGCAAAGGCCGTTGATAACGCGCCGCGACGGATTATACGGCGCGTGAAAATGGACACCCTTCATACGCGCGCAATGATCGCCCGGCAGCAGTAGCTCGAGCCACGTGGACACCGGCTCAGTTGATGTCGAGGCATCTTACACCCACCGAGATGGTGCAGGTATTATTGTTAGTTAAGCGTGAGTGGTTTTTTTTTAATATCTTGCTAGGGGCGGCGCGGTGGCCCAGTGGTTAGCGCTGTCGCCTCACAGCAAGAAGGTCCCGGGTTCGAATCTCTCGGCTCGGGTGCCTTTCTGTGTGGGAGTTTGCATGCTCTCCCCGTGTCCGCGTGGGTTTTCGCCGGGCACTCCGGTTTCCTCCCACAGTCCAAAAAGCATGCTGCTACATCGGTTAATTAGGCTCGCAGGCTAAATTGCCCCGTAGTGCCCGGCGATGGACTGGCGTCCCATCGTCGGTATATCTTCGCCTTGCGCCCTGTGTCTGCCGGGATAGGCTCCGGCTTCACCGTGACCCTGTAGAGGATTAAGCGGTTTCAGACAATGAGATGAGATGAGATATATCTTGCTGAATTACGGTGCGGCGTGGGCTCTCTGACGGTGCGCGGCTGTGTGTCCCGAGCCGCTGGTGACCACAGCAGCATCGCGAACTTTTGTCCTCGCTCAGGCGAAGGTTAGCGAGATCTACAAAACCCACAAGGAGCTGCTGCAGGGTGACGGGGGTGAAAGCTCCGTGCTCGTGATGACCGAGGAGGGCCTCATGAAGGCGCGGCTCCGGCCGGAGCCGCCTTCTCACAAAAAATGCCGGCGAGGTGCCCCAACTTTCCTGAAGCGCTGGGGCAGCGCTCTGTGCACAGACACTCATGGACTCTCCAGATCACGTTTTAATTTGCACTCATTTCTGAGCGTCTTACCGTCTCTTTCTCAGACCCTGTCATTCTCGCACGCTGTCTGTAAACAACTGCATATATTGTGTACTGTCTTGATCAAAAAACATTGTGTACATGCCACTTCTGCTAATAATTTGGTGTAATTCTGAGTTTGGGCATGTATATATTCGAATCTAATTGAATGTGTGCGCGTTATAAATTATAAACTGTATTGAAGGGGATGTGGGTCACGAGTTGTAACTGGCTGTACATACTGTATATTGTATTTCTTGTATATTTTGGCGCGTTATAAATTATAAACTGTATTGAAGGGGATGTGGGTCACGAGTCGTAACTGGCTGTACATACTGTATATTGTATTTCTTGTATATTTTGTTGGAAAATTTGCTCGGAAGCGCAATACAATGGGACTTAAAAGAGTCAAAGTGTGACGATTGCGGCCTGGCGATGGATGTGACCTGCACGGTGGGGATATCCTCCACCGCTCGCTTCGAGCCTCCCTCCCCCTGGCCGTGCACGAGTGTTCATCGGAGTGTGCGGCTGAGGGATTCACTTTTGTTGTTGCTCATCGGGTTGTCGAAATGCGACCGGCGACAAGTGACAATACCTGCCGTCGGTTACAGGTGGCGTGCACACACGAGACGAGTTGGTCAGGACGCACCGCGAGATGACATCGCGCGCACGGTGGTTCAGAGTTTAGTAAGTTGATGATACAAGTTGGGCCGCACGGTGGCCCAGTGGGTAGCGCTGTCGCCTCATAGCAAGAAGGTCCCGGCTTCGAATCTCGGCTCGGGTGCCTTTCTTGTGTGGAGTTTACATGTTCTCTCCCCGTGATAGGTTAATTGGTTTGCAGACTAAATTGCCCGCAGGGCCCGGTGATGGACTGGCGTCCCATCGTGGGTATATCCCTGCCTTGCGCCCTGTGTCTGCCGGGATAGGCTCTGGCTCACCGCGACCCTGTACAGGACTAAGCGGTTTCTGACAATGAGATGAGATGATACAAGCTGGAAATGCCTGTTAATCATGTTTAGTCCAGTATCAGTATCCGCTTAACCCTGCATAGCACACACAGGGTGCAAGGCGGTGCTGTACCCAGGATGTGACGCCAGTACTTCGCAGGGCACTTTTTTTGCGGGGAGGGGGAAATTTACTCAGCAGGCCAATTAAATTAAACAGCAGCGTGTCTTCGACGTGGGAGAAAACCAGAGGACCCGGTAAAACCCAAACGGACACTGGGAGATAACATGCAAACTCCACACAGAAAGGTACCCTAGCCGGGAACCGAACCCGGGGCCTTCTTGCTGTGAGGCGGCACCTATCAATGACAATACAAACTAAATATGTGAATAATATGCAAGGTTACAATGTACAATGTATGGCAGAGCATTCGTTGAATGTCGAGGGTATTCAAGAATGACTCGGAGGCGCGAGGAAACCACATTTCCCAGACACTATCCCATATATATTGTGACTTCATCTGCCAATTAATGAACGGGGAGAGAACGCACGTTCTCTACGGAGAAAGGCGCCCGAGGCAGGATTTAAACCGCCTCGGGCAAGACCTTCTTTGTATGAGATGCGGATGTTAACATTTCAGATCCACCCCACCGCTCATGTTGATGACAATGGTGATAGAAGCTAGAGATGTATGTTGATAATACTGTGCGGGCTAGTGTTGTCGATATATTAAACGAGTCCCTTGCGCCCTTCGTGAAATGAACGATGCAAATCAACTGTAAAGTACCAGGCTGCTTTTGTTGCTATTCAAACAGAACTCGATTTTAAAAATGCTGCCCACGACCTCTGAGACCTCTCCTCGCCTCTCCAGTTATCATCGACGCTGCCGATAGGATTCTGAATCTCGCGTGCTCTGCTGCCCGAGTCTCAAAATCAAAGACATCGCTGCGACATTCAAATCGAGCGCATCTGTCTGCGGATCATTCGGTGATGATACATGTCAAGGCCTTCGCTTAAACGATGTACGCAGTAAACAGTGTTGTGATGAAGTACAGAGAGTGTCGTGCGTGCATTGAAACAGTCCTTGGGAGGAGGAGGAGGAGGAGGAATTGATAGGATTCGTTGTATTTTAATTTATTATTATTCAGCAGATGTCCTAATCCAGGGCGACTTCCATCATCAGAGAGGCACGAGGAAAACACATAGAGGCGAGGGGAAGGTAGCCATGAAATTCGCCGGCGCCAACACCTGCCACACCACTGCGTTCTACTGCGTATTATGATGTTGTCGGCCAACTGATCAACGCGTGCATGTGTTTGTTGTTACGCGAGGAAACTGGAGAACCCGGAGGAAAACCCACGCAGAGCAAGGGGAAGAAGACACAATCGCCACACAGAAATGCGCCCCAGGTGTGCGCGGGCATCGAACCGCGTCGAGCAGGACATTGTTTGTTGACGCGCCGTTCTCTCCGCAGCTCTGTGCTCTGTGCAGCGCTTTGTGACCCTCGGGTGAAACGCACTCTATAAATGTGTTAGAGAGCTCGGAGGTGACCAGTCACTGACTTGTTTGCTGCGGGGAGCGGTAGTGTAGCGGTTAGAGTGCTGCTCCATGAACTTGACGACGTGAGTTCGATTACCGCTGACGGACAACAGCACTGGGGATTTTATGACCTGGTTCTAGGACTCTGCGAGGGTGACTCAAATGAGTTGCGAGCACGCGGTGTGGAAACATCGCCATTAGGGAGACAGTCAGCCGGGCATGGTGCTGGCCATGGTGCTGGCCATGGTGCTGGCCATGGCGCTGGCCATGGCGCTGGCCATGGCGCTGGCCATGGCGCTGGCCATGGCGCTGGCCATGGCGCTGGCCATGGCGCTGGCCATGGTGCTTGCCATGGTGCTGGCCACCCACCTCCTCGTGCGTTGTGCTGGCTTTTACAGGCACTTCCCGCTGACAGCACTTGACCTAACAGTCTGTTAAGGCTATACGGGGCGTGTTTGTCTTTGTTTTATTTTATTTGACATGACCGCACAGATTGTAAAACGCGAACTCTCTGCTCAGGGCGGCACGGTGGCGCAGTGGGTAGCGCTGTCGCCTCACAGCAAGAAGGTCCCAGGTTCGAGTCTCGGCTCGGGTGCCTTTCTGTGTGGAGTTTGCATGTTCTCTCCCCGTGTCCGCGTTGGTTTTCGCCGGGCACTCCTGTTTCCTCCCACAGTCCAAAAATTATGCTGCTGCATAGGTTAATTGGCTTGCAGACTAAATTGTCCTCGGTGCCCGGTGATGGACTGGTGCCCCATCATGAGTATATTCCTGCCTTGCGCCCTGTGTCTGCCGGGATAGGTTCCGGCTCACCGTGGCCCTGTACAAGACTAAGCGGTTTCTGACAATGAGATGAGAGCTCTCTGCTCACAACGCATCACGTGCGCCCAACACATTGCCTCTCGTTTATTCCCACAGGGCGCCGTAACTGCTGAGTGGTCAGCAGCTCCCAGATGCAGAATCATCTCTCTCGTCGTTAATATTTATGTCTTTGTTTCGCCAATGACATTTCCGAAAATTATCTCCTAATGCTGCTGTGAATATTTCTGTTGAAAGTATGCAGTCTGGTCCACGTAGAATTGCAGTGTTTCCTTTGGACAAGGTTTTAATTAATTTATAAATATGTTGTCACTTAGGCAGTTTGCTGGTTTTAGGTGGTTTACGAGGGCTCCAATGGCTGCATGAATTTCTACTTCGTTGAATATTTTTACATTGTTTATAGAGGCCTGCACAATGGAAAATGAATTTAATTGGCTTTTTCCAGAATTCTATTAATGATATATGCGGCCAATGGTAGACGTCGCTCCTGAAGCTTGCTTTGCTCCCAGTGGGTCGGCAGGGTGTCCATGCAGTCGTAACAACCGCACCTCTCAAAAAAGTCCTGCTCAAGGTGGTTGAAATCCTGCTTGCAGCGCGTATTTGTGTTGCGTTTGTGTGTTTCTGTTCTGCATGTGTTTCCTCCGGGTTCTCTAGTTTTCACCCACAACTGAAAAAAAAATACTCATTGATTAATTGGCTTGACTTCCCTTTTGAGTGGCTTCTTCGAATACCTTCCAAATGTAATGAATACGTGCCACGCGTTATGAATAACATTGATTTAATATTATACTAGGTTGGCCTCCCATTTGTTCAGTATTCCATCCATAATGATGGTCATGAACAACTCGTATACAACTATAGTGGGAGACTTAGCAATCACAGCACACAAACCCTCACACGTTCGGCAGCTGCGTTCAAGAACTTGCAAAATACGAGCCGTGGAGCATTACCACCGTGGGCCCACTGCATACGCAGGTCCGCTGATGCTGCTCAAAATACTCGCTCCTCGAAAGGGACTGAGGGACCATAGCCCATCTCGCCAGGAGAAGACACTGCAACGGATGTGGATTTCACCTGTTCCGTCTGTATTGGATGGAACGGTGCGTTTTTGGGTTTAATGCAGGCGCTCCGGTTTCCTCCCACGCATAAACGCTCATTAATTGGCCTATGTCAACATGTGTTCTGATCAGGTCACATTGTGATGGTTGCTACAATCCACTCATCTGATCTGATGCATGAGCAAAAATCGGAATTAACTGTGAATCAAAGCAGCCTTTCAACCCTACGAATAATAATTTACGATTTCCTTCACCTTTTCACTAAAACCAACAACATCTCTCAGATCACCACGGAAAACACGTCTTCTTAAAATATATAATGACAGTCGTTGAAAAGTTTAAAACAGAAATGTCCGCAGAACATCGGAATCACCTGATTCCAGTGCAAATGTGTGTAAGTGGTAATGCTATTATAATTTTGACTTAAAAGCCGGACGATACTGCAATGCCTTTAATGTGAAGGTAGAGAGAGAGAGGAGCGCTCGACACGGCTATCCCCGAAGAGCAGTTCTTAAGAGCGATTATGACACATCGAGCCGTGAAAACCTACATTGATACATTGATTATTATTGTATTTTCTGGCAGTCACTGGGCCACTGATGTAACACCGACTGGTTCGATGATCCTATTGCCGGGCCATACAGAGTGGGTACTCTGGAGGATCCGGCAGGTAGAGGTTGCGAGGATTGAGTTGAAGGTTCTGTGCAGTGCAGCATTACGGATGGGAAATGGGAAAGAGCAGAGATATTGAAGCAGTTACAACTGTAAAGTGGGAAGGGAGACGGGAGACGACATCGGTGGGTGGTACGTAATTGTGCCTGGAACAGAGGTGTAATGAAAGTACACTTGAGTACAATACACAATCTGTTCACGATTAAAATGTGTTTGTGATACGGATGGTAAAACAAGGCCAGTCTGTTTACATCGGCGTGCGTTACGAAGATGCCAAAGTAAATGCTGCGTTTCTCGCTCGAACAACTCAGAATTATCATTATGTTAGAAATGAATATTCAATTGGAAATCCAACATTGTGCCTTCGTAGAATGCTGAAACAATGGCATTCAAATACATATCTCACTATTTTCATGAGGGCGGCGCGGTGGCGCAGTGGTTAGCGCTGACGCCTCACAGCAAGAAGGTCCCGGGTTCGAGTCTCTCGGCTCCGGTGCCTTTCTGTGTGGCGTTTGCATGCTCTCCCCGTGTCTGCGTGGGTTTTCGCCGGGCACTCCGGTTTCCTCCCACAGTCCAAAAGCATGCTGCTGCATAGGTTAATTGGCTCGCAGGCTAAATTGCCCCGCAGTGCCCGGCGATGGACTGGCGTCCCATCGTGGGTGTATCCCTGCCTTGCGCCCTGTGTCTGCCGGGATAGGCTCCGGCTCACCGTGACTCTGTATAGGACTAAGCGGTTTCAGACAATGAGATTAGATGAGACTATTTTCATGCCACTGAGTGTTGCCATACCTATTATAGTCCAGATTCATTGTTGAAATATCCTTAAAGCTCAGAAATTACAGCATTTGTAAGGGTTGTGACTGAACACTGACGATTTTATGTGAAAGTTCTGAGATAAATACATCACAATTTATTTTATATCATCAAAATATTCATGGATTTTTATGAGAATTTGTTCTCAAGAGCTGCTCTTTATGAATAGTAGTGTCGAGTGTTCCACTTACCTCCATCAAAAAACAATTCTCATACCTCCAGCAATGAATACCAACAACAATATGTGGTTTTTAATACACAGTAGTTGAAGAAACTACACGTGTAACATGTTGAGCGTGATGTAACAAACGTTTTTCTTTAAACACTAATGAATTACAATAAATTGGAATGAATTGTTCTTTGGCGATTCACATGACACATATTGTGGCAGCTAAACACAATAATTGCAGAGGACAAAGGGAAATTTATGTTTAAAATAAATGACATCTACACACAACACAAAAGTTGAGACGCAGGTGGAATGTAGCAATGCGTTCAGACATTAGGGGGCGTTTTCCATAAATCATGGATCTTAGAGTTAATAATCATAATGATCACACATCTAGAGAGCTTTTCACCCGAGGGTCACAAAGCGCTGCACAGATGATTGGGCTGCTGCCGAGACTTGCCACGTAATGGTGATGAAGAATCAACCACTTCACTGGGCTATCCTGCGTGCGCAGATCGCCTCTGGATAGAGCTTAAGGCTCAGCAGGTTTAAACCTGGTCGAATACAAATTGGCTTGGTTTAGAAACGAAGATGAATCAATGATCATTGATTCTATTTGCACGGAGAGGATTCACGACGACTCTAGACCTCGGGAAGAGGGGGCTGTACTCCGCCCGGCAAGAAGGGGCAAAACCCCCCACCCCCCCCCGGGAGCAGGGGACTCGCCGCAACCCCTCCCCCCGGCCTCACAGCTGGTTACGATGCACCAGCGGTGACGCGCGACATTAGTCATTTTTGTGTGGAGGTTTTTTTTATAATTATCAGATTTTTAGTTTTTAAATACATTTAGCTGCAACAAAGAACGACTGTAGATTAAAACATTTTACCCTTTTTTCTTTGCTTCTGCTCATTTTAATTCTAGGCAAATTGTGAAAGAGGAAATGCCTTATCGTGGATCAGCAGGGGTTTAAGGTGTGCCAATGACCTAATGGCTCTGTGACCTGCAATCTACGACTCCTGCGAGGAATGTTCCTTGGTGAACAGGTCTGGGGGGAGATTTCAGTTCAATAACGGTCCGAAGACTCTCCGACTAAAGGAGGCTGGCGTTAGAAGGGCATCCGGCCATAAAATGTTGCTCCAATCGCGCCACCA
>JAZEWT010000007.1:24780056-24794238 GCA_036362905.1 Mordacia mordax | reverse complement strand
TCGGTATATCCTTGCCTTGCGCCCTGTGTCTGCCGGGATAGGCTCCGGCTCACCGTGACCCTGTATAGGACTAAGCGGTTTCAGACAATGAGATGAGATTTCGCTTGCCATACGTGTATCTAACACTCGGTTTTTATTTCAAGCTGGACGCAAGCTACGTGGCTCTTTTTCACATTTGTCCAGCGAGGATGGGTAAGCAAGTTACAATATCTCAGCACACCGGGGGCAACTTGGTCACGGCAATTAACCTCGGCAGCATGTGTTTGGACCGTGGCAGAAAACCGGGCGAAAGCCCACATGGACACGGAGAGTTCACGCAAACTCCACACGGAAATGCGCCCGAGCTGGGAATCGAACTCGGAGACCTGTGAGGTGGCAAAGCTCCTCAACGAAGCAGCATAAATGATAGCATTAAATATGGGCCACGGATCGTGGTTACGAACGATCGGCTCACGATGTTTGACACAAATGGCAAGGATGGTAAGAGACCAACATTACCCCATTATTATTATTATCATTGAGCTGCCGTTGCAGCGAGGAGCAAGCCCGTTTGTTCACCACGTGTTAACTTCACCCGGTCACTTCATAGTAATTAATTTTGTCCAGATGTCCTTAGTCTGTTCTAATCAGTCACACGTCGATGGCCCAAAGAACAATAACAACAAGCTTTCGAGAATGTTCATCCGCCTGCAGTTCATAACCTCATCCTATTGTCAGAAAACGCTTAGTCCTGTACAGGGGCGCGGTGAGCCGGAGCCTATACCGGCAGACATACGGCGTAAGGCAGGGATATACTCACGATGGGACGTCAGTCCATCACCGGGCACTGCGGGCAATTTAGTTTGCAAGCTAATTAACCTATGCAGCAGCTGTGGGAGGAAACCGGAGTGCCTGGCGAAAATCCACGCAGACACGGGGAGAGAACTCGCAAACTCCACACAGAAAGGCACCCGAGTCGAGATTCGAACCCGGGTTCTTCTTGCTGTGAGGCGACAGCGTTACCCACTGGGCCATCGCGCCGCCCTGTTATATATAAAGTATCTATTATTATTATTGTGAGGTCCTCTTGATTCTTATCTATCGACAAACACACCCTCGAACTGTGGACGTGCGTGCTGATAACTGATGAACGGCCAATATTTAATGGCTCAGTGTGATACGAGGCGGCGCGGTGGCCCAGTGGTTAGCGCTGACGCCTCACAGCAAGAAGGTCCCGGGTTCGAATCTCTCGGCTCGGGTGCCTTTCTGTGTGGAGTTTGCATGCTCTCCCCGTGTCCGCGTGGGTTTTCGCCGGGTACTCCGGTTTCCTCCCACAGTCCAAAAGCATGTCCCGCAATGCCCGGCGATGGACTGGCGTCCCGTCGTCGGGTGTATCCCTGCCTTACGCCCTGTGTTTCCGGGATAGGCTCCGGCTCACCGTGACCCTATATAGGATTAAGCGGTTTCAGATAATGAGATGAGATGAGGTTTCAGATAATGAGATGAGATGAGTGTGATACATCAGTTTAATTTGCGCGGGGCGGACTTTGCAACGCAAGGATCCGTTCTTTCGTTCATGGTGTAACCTGAAAGGCCATCTGTAAGGGATGGCTCCCACTCTGAGGAGGGGGAGGGCCACTCTGAAAGAGTCGGAGTGACCTTCCCCCTTCTCGTATACAATTCACCCACTGCACGCCGGACCTCAACCCCTCGAATACATTCATGCCCATTTTTTGTTATTGTGTCACGATGACACTTCACATACACGTTAACAAAAATGATCAAACGCGGTAAATCAGGCCTTTTTTTCTTGTTGCATTAGCATAAAATCACTGCTTTGTTTGCCTAACACAGTGTGCAGCACTAACAGCAACGTTTTATGTTGGGGAACACAAATGAATAAATTATGACTGTAACAAAAATTACATTTGCATTTCTAATTCGCCTTTACACCCAAGGGTCACAAAGCGCCGCACAGAGCGGTGGAGAGAACGGCATGTCAACAACAACATCAAAATCGATCAGACAAGCAAAATAATGACAACAAATAATGAAGGTCATCAAATAAAAGTTAAATAATTGTGAAACAAATCATGGAAGAAGGGCGGCGCGGTGGCCCAGTGGTTAGCGCTGTCGCCTCACAGCAAGAAGGTCCCGGGTTCGAATCTCTCGGCTCGGGTGCCTTTCTGTGTGGAGTTTGCATGCTCTCCCCGTGTCCGCGTGGGTTTTCGCCGGGCACTCCGGTTTCCTCCCACAGTCCAAAAAGCATGCTGCTACATAGGTTAATTGGCTCGCTGGCTAAATTGCCCCGCAGTGCCCGGCGATGGACTGGCGTCCCATCGTCGGTATATCCTTGCCTTGCGCCCTGTGTCTGCCGGGATAGGCTCCAGCTTCACCGTGACCCTGTATAGGACTAAGCGGTTTCAGACAATGAGATGTGATGAGATCATGGAAGAAGTGTTTCTGGGCAGGCACAGGTCAACAGCGTGCCATCAACCAAGCACACAGCAGAGAGCAGCGTCAACAGTTCGAGCCACAGGACTTTAAGGTCCGACAGTGCATTGAATGCTATTTCTTAATTTCAGTGCACTGGCGTTTAAACTGAGGAAGTCTTGTATTACAGTCTCGTAGCAAAAGCAAAGCACGCATCGGGCAGCACTGTATTCATAAACAATGCTGGGTTCACAGGGGATTAGTTGTTACATAATTTAATAAGGTGCGGCATTGCAAATACATTTTAAATTAACAGAGAAAGGAACGTAATAGAAAATGTGCATTTAGTTTTCCCCATAAATCTACATTACCGTGTGTTTTGTATTATCTGGGCGTTTTATAAAACCCAAGCTTTTTTATGTCCCCCAGGGTTGAAAATCGAACGATCCTTAATCTGGCCTTGCAAGCAACAAACAATGTTTAACCAGTGCGATAGACTCCCTTTATTTGTTTCTCATATTAGTGTTGATAACATATATAGGATAAAGTGATTTCCAAAATGTTTTCGTCAGTTACCATACAGCAATGGGGCTCCGCTAGATAATTACTTGCAGGAGAGGAGAAATAATTTAACGGCATTGTTCTCTGTCCTCTCATTGAATGTCAGCGTTTTTTGATGACCGTTTATAAATTCAGGGCAGGGTCCTAGTTCAAAACACACGCGCACACCCGCGCACACACACGCGTGTTCGCACACAAAGTATAACCCCCCCCCAGCACCACCGAATGCAATACTCTATTTGAAAGGATTTACGTCGGTTAAAAAAAAAACTGTCACACCAGCATATTATTGTCATCGATCAGATAGACTGCTTCCTATAAGCAGCCCGATGCATACAACCACATTTACAGCCAGAGGAGAATTTTATATATATAAACGTGCATGCGACATTGCCAATGTGAGAAAATGGAGTGATTCAGATCTGTCCATGTGTGCCGCACATTTATCATATCTGTTGACCTGATGATGTCGCCGCGATAAAATACAGAACTGCGTGCTTAAGGTGGAGCAATGGCTATAATAACAAAAACACTCAAGGCACTCATCAACAACCTTCCCGTCATCGACCAAACACCGTGACTTCGTCGTCGACTCAACTTCCAATCCCCCTTCGAGGATTACGCTGCTGTCACCATCCTAGAACATGATCCGCATCTGGAATATCGCCGGCGAGTAAAGTTCTTGTCATTTGAGATCCAAACATCATCGCACCTCCTAGCTTTGACATTCCTCCTCCTTCTCCTCTTCAAAGATGCCAGTGGAACCATTAGCAGTGGAATATCACCAGGCAGGTCGGCACGGTGGCCCAGTGGGTAGCGCTGTCGCCTCACAACAAGAAGTGTCCGGGTTCGAATCTCGGCTCGGGTGCCTTTCTGTGCGGAGTTTGCGAGTTCTCTCCCCGTGTCCGTGTGGATTTTCGCCGGGCACTACGGTTTCCTCCCACAGTCCAGGAAACATGCTGCTTGCAGACTAAATTGCCCACAGTGCCCGGTGATGGACTGGCGTCCCATCGTGGGTATATTCCTGCCTTGCGTCCTGTGTCTGCCGGGATAGGCTCTGGCTCACCGTGACCCAGTTTTTTGGGCAATGTACTCAGCAGGCCAATTTATCTAGGCAGCAGCGTGTTTTGGACGGTGGGAGGAAAACGGAGTACCTGCGAAAAACCTAAACGGACACGGGAAGAATACGCTAATTCCACACAGAAAGGCACCCGAGCAGGGAACTGAGCCTTTCTTGCTTTGAGGCAACAGCGCTACCCACTGCGCCGCGGTGCCATTCCACACATCCTTCACGAATGGAACATGAAAGCTTTTAGCTCCAACAGTGCCAACGTGGCCGTGAAACCCACGCTCTGCACCCTACAGTAAACCGCTGCAGTGTGCGCTCCATGAGCGCAGGAAGAACAACAGCACAACTACACGACCTCACTTCTGAAGCCCTCTTCTGACAAGCGGGACCTTGATGGCACGAGCGTCTGAAGACGTTCGTGACATTGACCAGAATGAATAATTGGCTGAATAGTCGCCGATTGTGTACAGCATTTTGAATTAGAAGGCTTTCGTGGGTAATGTTATCCATTTTTTTGGGACGGGTTACGTAATAAATATATCGTAAACCCTCCTCTCCCTGACACAACCAATCAGTGAGGTTTTGTCACTTGAACAGAAGGTGCACCAATTTGGGACGAGCCGCCCGTCCCACACTGGTGTGGGTACCTG
Organism: Mordacia mordax; assembly: GCA_036362905.1. Taxonomy (NCBI): domain Eukaryota; kingdom Metazoa; phylum Chordata; class Hyperoartia; order Petromyzontiformes; family Petromyzontidae; genus Mordacia; species Mordacia mordax. The sequence goes on along the minus strand of JAZEWT010000007.1, from coordinate 24,789,546 downwards.
ATGATGCTGATTGTAATTATAATCGAAACGTCGTGTTTCATCGTAAACGCTGTGGGTTTGCTCGCCTACGCACCAGTGTGTGGAGGTCGTAGAGCATTGGCACGGCCTGGGTACTTTTTTTGCCAGTATACATGTATAAGATTACAACAGGTTTTACCGTATCTGGCGATTATGCAGGTGTTAAGATCTTAACACCTGCATAATTGCCAGGCAATTATGCAGGTGTTAAGATCCCAAACACCAAAATAGACATATTTTACAATGCGTCCAGTTTGCAAAAGCCACACATACTCGTGGCAAAGTATGCAAACAGGTAGCTATGATAACCTATGCATTGTCCTTCAACTGACCGACCTTCACCAGGCAGTGGTTTCCTTTTGAGCCTATTTGCCGGTGTCAGCCGTTGCCAAAAGGCAGTCAGCTCAGGACAATGCGGCCTCAATACTTTATAGCTTAGGTGGAGCTGTTAACGCTATAGATACTTTTTTGCCAGTATACATATATAAGATTACAACAGGTTTTACCGTATCTTGCGATTATGCAGGTGTTAAGATCTTAACACCTGCATAAAACCTGTTGTAATCTTATATTGGCACGGCCTGTTCACGTGACAAAACCGTACTCATTGGCTGTGTTTGGTGGAGGCGGGTTTATGACACGTTTACGTGAGCTAATAAAAAATGTGAAAAGCGCTCTATAAATGCAATTATTATTATTATATGTACAGTATTGTTACGGCCACCGTGCTTCTAATAAGTGTTCTGAGTTGTGTTGTTGAGTCCACTAGTGCACCTTACTGCCAATATAACATAAAAAAGAATATTTAATCTATCACCTTGTTTTCAAATTGCTAAGCGTCACTTAGAGCATAAATCTCTTCATTGTATGTGAAGTCAAATTTTACATTATTCAAAATATTTGTTAAGTGATCATCATCACGGCCGCCATTAATTAGTCGTTGAAAAGCAATCACGCCCGCTGTCATTAACTATTTAAAAGTATATTATCTTGGCAACATTCACAAACAATGGTTATATTACTGCGTACTTACATTGCGGGGTAAAATATCTGGAATGGGACAGTCTCATTTTCGGCGTGTCCGGTTTAACTAAACTTTTAATACCCTCGGAACAAAATTATGAATATTTTCAAAGTAAATTTGTCGTGGAAAGAGCAGAGTAATCAATCATTGCCCATCATCATAACTTAATATTTCTAATAACCATCAATCATCGTCATCAGCAGATCTAGTCTCACTTCCCCCAGCAGCACACAGCGGGGAACTGCGCAACCAACAAGGAGGCTGTGCCCAATCCGTCACACATGGCCATTAATTAAAGAGAGAGGCCCCTCTCTTCACACGCTCTGCGTTTGTTTCCTTGGTTGTCCTTTAGCATATCGGCACGTGCTGTCATGTTTAATCCATCTGCGCCTGGGAGTCAGCACGATGCGCACCTCTATAACGCTGGAATAGCACTCTGCCATTTTCTATATTATTGAGATAATTCTCTGCCAATATCTATAATACTGGGATGACACCCTACCCATTTATCTAATACTGGGATAACACCCTGCTCATTTCTCTAACACTGAGATAACACCCTGCCAATATCTATAACACTGGGATAACACCCTGCCAATATCTATAACACTGGGATAACACCCTGCCAATATCTATAATACTGAGATAACACCCTGCCCATTTATCTCATACTGGGATAACACCCTGCACATTACACTAACAGTGAGATAACACCCTGCCCATTTCTTCAACACTCAGAAAACACCCTGCCTATTTCTCTAACATTGAGATAACACCCTGCTCATTTCCGTAATACTGGGATAACACCCTGCTCATTATTTCATACTGGGATAACACCCTGCCAATATTTATAATACTGGAATAACACCATGCTCATTTATTTAACATTGAGATAACACCCTGCCAATTTCTATAATACTGAGATAACGCTATGCCCATTTATCTAACACTGGGATAACACCCTGCCAATATCTATAATACTGGGATAACACCCTGCCCATTTCTGTAACACTGGGATAACACCCTGCCAATATCTCTAACACTGAGGTAACACCCTGCCCATAACTCTAACACTGAGATAACACCCTGCCCATAACTCTAACACTGAGATAACAGCATGCCCATAACTCTAACACTGGGATAACACCCTGCCCATATCTCTAACACTGAGATAACACCCTGCCCATTGATCTAATACTGGGATAACACCCTGCCCATATCTCTAACACTGAGATAACACCCGGCCCATAACTCTAACACTGAGATAACACCCTGCCCATTCAACTAACACTGGGATAACACCCTGCCCATTTCTCTAACACTGAGATATCAGCCTGCTCATTTCTTCCACACTGGGATAACACAATGCCCATTTTTCTCGTTCTTAATTTGTCTTCAAAATTCCTCAGCTTTTATTTTTCATCGCACACATTTCTGAGAAATTCATAATTCTAGTCAACATTATCCGATCTAATGTTATTCACGTACATTTGGCTCTACAAATAATCTATTATAGAATCCTTCTGCAATCTACCTTACTTTGCCACCACGCTCGACATGCTTATTCTTGGTAAAACAAAAAAAGCCAATTTCGTTATTACCATTTTTCTTGTTTTTCTTTCCACACGCCAACATATTTTTCAGCGTCAATGGTAAATCCTTCCTTGAAGACCAAAGATAAGAAATAAACCATTGGGACATTTCGCATTCAGGCAATTCTTACTTGTGCAGGGCTATGACTTGGGCACTATCAAATACAGGGGTAAAATCTGCCACTAAGAGGTGATTCTATTTGCTTGAACCGAATTCAATAATTAGTGGATAATTTGAGGATTGGCGGCACAGGCCCAGTGGATAGCGCTGTCGCCTCACAGCAAGAAGGTCCCGGGTTCGAATCTCTGTTCGGTTGCCTTTCTGTGTGGAGTTTGCATGTTCTCTCTCCCGTGTCCGCGTGGGTTTTCGCCGGGCACTCCAGTTTCCTCCCACAGTCCAAAAAAACATGCTGCTGCATAGGTTAATTGGCTTGCAGACTAAATTGTCCTCAGTGCCCGGTGATGGACTGGCGCCCGATCGTCGGTATATCCCTGCCTTGCGCCCTGTGTCTGCCGGAATAGGCTCCGGCTCACTGCGACCCTGTACAGGACTAAGCGGTTTCTGACAATGAGATGAGATTTGAGGATTGCTCATCAGGCTTCTGACGATGCCTCGAACCTGGGAGGTGCAACGTCGTGAAGGGAAGAGGATAAATGCTCGACAAGGCTATCTCGCAAGACCAACTCCTAAGAGCAAGTTTCATTAAAATCCAGTCACGAAGACCTACACTGATATTTGTGGCTAATGTTTCGAAACATTTAAAATTCAAGTTGTGAAGCTAGAAAAGATAGCTTACTCTGTCTCAAATAACGTCATGGGATCTTTAATATTTTCACAAGCATTTACCAAGGCAGCCACTGGGCTGGAACAGTGAATCTCTACAACAACGGGCAAATATACTTCCACTCGAGTAGACAATTATATTTGTAAACACAGCCTGTCTTTGTATCGAACAAATGTTTATTTCACAGTTCACAAAATAGGCAAAAGTAAGTTGCAATTTTTCATTTCAGAATTGGAGCGTCATGGTGAAGCTGCACCCTGTAAACATTTTATAATATAACCAGAAACATGTCTTGTACACTAACTTACACTGGTATTGTGTTGTGCAAAACAGTGTAAGTTGCTTGATAAACTTCTGCATGGAAGGTAATATGGGGTGCTCATCATGCTCATAAATAAGCTGGAACAATGTTCAATACCCAGTCTGTATGCACATGGTCAGTGGGCTGAATGCCACTGATATGCAGTCAATACCACAGGCCCTGATTATCAGAGCGCACATGTTGTCTGCCCTGTGCCTGTGATGTGGCCCCTTGCCGTTTTAAACGACCCGTATTCAGGTTCACCCGAGTTGGCAATTTACTCCCCAATGATGGGGGTACTGGAATGTAATTTTACGACCAGATGCCCTTCCTGACGCCAACCTCCTTGAGTCAGAGGGTATTTGGATCGTTGTTTGTCTGGAACCTCCCCCCAGACCTGATCACCAAGGGAGACCCTATCAGAGGGCTGGACTCCATGTGACATGGCTTTGTGATTCACTCTAATGCGTAAACCCCTCCTCTACGATAAGGTTACGACTTACGAAGAGCGGCTCGAAGCTTCCTTGCAGCACGGCAAAATACCCAAAAAAAATCTGGTCGGCTGATTAAACGGGTTAGCCAAAGCACCTCTTGTATGGATGTTCAATGCATATGAAGGCCATACATTGGAAGGAAATAGTTTTATAACGCAGCCATTTCGCTGTCAAATATCGGTGGAACCCTCCTCTTTGTCAACGCGTGATTAATGAGGCCTGTGCAATAATGGGATGTCACCGGGTCTTCACGGGCCGCTTTTGTTCACGCAATCACGCGCGTTACGAGCGATGCAACTAATTTTGTAGAAAAAAAACGGGACCATTATTAGCAGAGGTAACACGTTAATTGAAAATGTGCTTCCACAGCCACGCTGGCGCGTTGCTTTTCATTTGGAAATTAAGTTCCCAAAAACAATCTATCTTCTTGCTTGCATCTTCATCGTTTCTATTCAATCAGTGCCCAGGTTTGTGTTGCTGGCAACGCTTTTCTGTCGCTTCCCTCCAGCAATTTTCGTCAATTTCTTTCGAGAAATTGCTGTACGTGACTTTTTCTTTGCTCATATGTTATCCCGAGCCCCACGTTGCCTGAACGCCAGGGCTTTCCGTTGCGAATGTGTTCCAATAATATCCTGCAGTTGTGCTTTGTGCATGATATTATGCTAATCTGCCATGGGTCAGAAACAAATACACATGCAATATACGTATACACGTGCAGTATACAAATTAGTACGGAGAGGAGACATTTACAGAATTCACACTGGCAGAATAAACCGGAGTATAAGGAGCAGGTGGTGCAGTGAGTAGCGCTGTCGCCTCACAGCAAGAAATCCCTGGGTTCGATTGCCGGATCGGATGCCTTTCTGTGTGGAGTTGGAATATTATCTCCGTGTCTGCGTTGTTAAAACGCACTCCTGTTTCCACCACACCGCCGAAAGATCCGCCATTGCCCAGGCTAATTGTCCTGATTCAATTTCCCCCAGTGCCCCGCGATGGACTGGCGTCCTATGCTGGGTATAATCCTGCATTTCACCTTGTCTGAAAGGAAAGCCTCTGAGCTCACCACGACCTTGTACAGGACTCAACATAACTAAATTGACCTTTCCTCTTGCTCTCTGAGTCCGACTGTGCCGCTGATGCCGCAAAGACACACGCCCACCGTTCAGTCGAACGCAAGAGTGACCGTCGATTGCTGTAGGTTTTTACGGCTCAATGTATGAAAATGTTAACTGAATTGCTCGTAATATCTGCTCTTTCGGGATAGCCGTGTCGAGCGTTCCTCCTTTCTCCTTCGCGACGTTTCGCCTGCCGCGTTGGAGGCATCATCAGGTTTCTGTATTTGATGACACCGGCACAACGATGACTCTCCAGATGCATTGACCGACGCGAGATGACGCCTGATGAGAGAGAGGAGAGAAACGCTCACCACGGCTATCCCGAAAGAGCAGCTCTTAAGAGTGCTTCTCTGACATCGAGCCGTGAAAACGGACATCAATACATTGATGTTGTTGTGTAAGGAGTTGTCATAGGAGTTCCCAGTCTGCGCGCTTGTGAGCGCTGAGCAGCGGCTGCTGAGAATGTGGTCTCTGCAGGGACAACCGAGCATGCACTTGTAATAATAATCACAAAGATAAGGATCCCTCGTATACTTTTAACTTACTCTGGGGTCAAGTGCGAGCGAACACCTACAAATGCCGGCATAGCACAGGAGGGCGTGAGAAGCCAACACCATCGCCGACCGCCTTTGTGCCCCCCAGTAGCAATGTTCGCGCACAAACCAGGTGCTCATTTCAGGCTGGGTCGAACTTAGGGAGGCTCGGTCCTGCGTAAAATATTTGTCACTGGTATTTACCGTGAGCGGGAATCGAACTCTGGTCGCAGGGCTTGCAACGCAACGCGCTAACCGCTACACAAGGGTTCACGAATAATAATTTAAAAAATCAATCGAATTGTACTCAAAACACTTTAATTGATTTTTGACCATTGTTGTTGTTCTGGCAGAGGTCTAAATCGCCTTAGCCAACTGTAAATGTTCCGTGTGCCTGCAAGGTGTGTTGCGATGCGGAGAGGGAGCGGGGGTGGTGACCAGTTTGCAGACCTTTGTGTGGTTGCTTGTTATGGAACTGGCCCTCGTTACACAATCGCTCCCCACGCTAGCCCACCACCACCCTACCGGCAGGGACCCACGCGGTGCCCGGAACCAGCAGGGCTCGGCTGCAGCAGACTGTGCTTAGTCGCCGCGTACACCGCTCCTCGGAACGCCGTACGTGCGGCCCCCAGAATGTAGTCACTCCGTGTGAGGTCGAGCGCTGAGTGGCATCAACTGTGATCTGGCACATAGCTCATGGCTTCACGTGCTATGTTCTCCCGTCGGACTTCATGAATTTCGTGAACACGGGCATTGTAGAGAAACTTGCCGTTTTTTTTTTAAACATATAAACTCAAAATACTTTCCACCGCAATGAATTACATTAACCTGTTTCACGCGCTCACAACACCCTGTCTGCTGAAATATTCATGACGCTTTAGTTTATTGTGGCAGCTATTGCCGAATATATAAAGTATAACGCATAATCAATCATTTAAGTAGATACAGGCGAACTTCCGGTAAGTTGGAGCGTCTCGTTAGCGAGGTACACCCATGATGCTATCATTAATCTGTCTCATAATTAAAAAGCAGACTTAAAAAAAAATATACTGTTGGTACAGTACTGACGAAGGTTTCGCGAAAGAGAGCAGAGAAGTGCTCGACATAGACATCCCGAAAAAAACTGCTTTGCAAAGCAATCGCTCTTGGTACCGATGTAGGTTTTCGCGACTCGCTCGATGGGTCACGATAATCGCTCTCCATAGCTGTTCCTCGGGGGATAGCTGCATCGAGTGTTCCGTCTCTGTCTTTCGCGACGTTCCATCTGGCGCGTTCATGCTCGCAATGAGGCGGACACGGGCTCCGGGCAGCGGCACTGGCGACGGATATTCCCACGCACAGCGGAGGGCACGACAAACAATATTGTTCTCCCGCGGAAATGGAACCGTTGACCCTCTGCAAAGTGATTCCGTGCTGACTGAGCTCTCCACTAAGGCGGTCTGCCACGCAGCCACCTGTCTCTCTTAACGCTGCGAACATCGCCACACAACAAGGCCCGTACCCCGCACTTCAATGAAAATGTTTTTTTTGAAACCGATCGCGTCCGCCCAACAATGAATATCGCTTTTTTTAAACCTGAAAAAAAATAATAAGGCCCAAAGGTTCACTGGCCACAGACGATAGAGTCTGTCGATTTGTAAATGTCCACAGTAGCCTTTGCCCAAAGGCTACAAGTCATCTGCAATGTCAAGATTGGTCAGCGGACCACTTCTCTGCAGTAAATACATTGCTATCCATTGTGTTTCCACTTTTATCGCAGAGCCCCCATTGCAATAAAACACAGCTCAGCCAGACTCTGCGCGAAGCATTAAACTATTCCGTAAGTTTGGCTGAGGTGCGTATTAAGGTACTCTTGCCCAAGGCTCCAAATTCAAGAGCGGAAATAACCAAAAGTGCCGAATGCAGCATAAATCACTGCGGACCATAATTTGTATCTGTTATTGAACCAAGGCGAAGCACAGTTCGAAAAGCTGATGTAACTCGCAAAATGCATCGCTTGATATGTTCTCATTTTTCGCGTCGCAGTTACTATTGAGCTGTCAATGTCACGATAGTCCACGATAAAGATGCACATTTTCTTGGTTAATTTGTAAAACAAATTACTCGCAGCAATTTATTTTGCCAAGATTATAATGTTTGATATGAATTATGATTTTATCCCCTGAAAAAAGGATGATTGTAACTCCCACGTAATTTATTCCTGACAATGTGTTTTTTTTGGTTCTATTAAGAATGCATTTGTCCAGCTGAGTCTTTTTGTTCGGCCGTTATATAAGAGAAGCATATTTAATGTTGTCGTGCCCAGCCAGCGCTCCATCTTCGAGTAGCGAGCGCTCTTCTACTGGGCTGGGCCCCGTCACCTCGTCTTCACTCTCGCTCTCTCGGAAACTTCGTGGAGCCCGAGACGAGACACCGGCTCCTCCGGCTCCTCTGGCTCCTCCGGCTGCCGGATCCGCTCGCTTAGTCGCGTCTCGGCCATTCGACAAAGTTCAGCGGATCTTGGTCTTGATACCAACAGTCTATATGCTGGCGATAGCAAAATTCACTCGGTGTCACGACCCCACACTCTCCTCACCCCGCGCGCACACGCGGACACCTCGTCCCCCGCTCCCAGACCCGCCCCCCATGACACACGCGCCCACTCTCTCGCACGACCGCCAAATATCCCCCCCCTGCCCATTTGCCACGCCGAATCCACTAGACGGCACCATTATTATACAAACACGACACGCACAGAGGCCAATTGATGACGTCCGCGAGCCATTCAAGCTGCCACCGGCCCAATCTCCTCTTGCAGTAACGGGCAATACACAGTCACTGTCTGGTAGGTGATCATGTGGCACCACAGTGTGGCCCCCCATCGGAAGCGACTGAAAGCATGCATGATTCAGAAACCCAGCATTTACTTAAAACACTTTGGAGTGTGCGTGTTGTTACCGAAGGCCATTTAATCCATTTAGTTCATTTGAAAACGGATTGGTTCGTGAACACTGGTCGACGGCTCATTATAATAAGTATCTTAATTGCAAATCACCATTGAGGTGGCACACAATTGTAATGCAGAGAAAATCTCATCTCATTGTCTGAAACCGCTTAGTCCTATACAGGGTCACGGTGCAGAGAAAATGACTGATATATTTGCAAAACTCTCATACACCCCAGGGCTACAAGGTGCCGAATATGGATTCTTAAATGCATCTGTGCAGACCGTAGGGTGTAGTTCCTCCCCACACGACCCCGTGCGCCACGATGACGTCACGATCACGTGCCCGCGATATTTATATAAAGTCGGGCACGCAGTGACTGCGTCGCTCCCACTGCAAACGCTTCGCCTGTGCCTCCTGGTGAGCGCTCCCGAGCATCAGGCTTTCGTGGGTACAACAAGTGTCTCTCATCGCACGCATGTCATTGTCAGAAACCGCTTAGTCCTGTACAGGGTCGCGGTGAACCGAAGCCTATCCCGGCAGACACAGGGCACAAGGCAGGGATATACCCACGATGGGACGCCAGTCCATCACCGGGCACTGAAGGCAATTTAGTCTGCAAGCCAATTAACCCGTGCAGCGGCATGTTTTTTTGGACTGTGGGAGGAAACCGGAGTGCCCGGTGAAAACCCACGCGGACGCGG
>JAZEWT010000007.1:24673853-24705036 GCA_036362905.1 Mordacia mordax | reverse complement strand
GCAAACTCCACACAGAAAGGCACCCGAGCCGAGAGACTCGAACCCGGGACCTTCTTGCTGTGAGGCGACAGCGCTAACCACTGGGCCACCGTGCCGCCCTAAAAAGGAAATCGTGAGCGGTAATTTGGGTCGCAGCGTTAGTCGTGCAATGCGCGAACCGCTCCAACACCACTCCGCATACGCAAACACACGCATGCACTGACACGCACTCAAAAGCCGGCGGTGCCGCACGCACGTAAATCCGTGCTGTGACAAAGCGGCAATTATCCACTAAACGGTGTCACCGCGGTCACGCGAGTGGCACCGGTGCCGCCGCGCGTCGTGCGCCGGAGCCAACGCGGAGCGCTGTGCTGCGGGGGGGCCCCGGGCGCAAACGAGGGCCCCCCTGCTCATGTATTTGGGGCTCGCGTTCGCTCTGCGTGCCATTGCGCGCGGCGCGCGGACCAACTCGCGGCTGTCAAGGGGACAGAGGAGAGGCGAACCGACGGCACTGCGATCCGCTCGGGCCTCGACTTCTCCTCCGCATCGACCGTCGGCCTCTCAGCGTCGCGGCGCTCTCGCCGTCTCTCGGTGGCCCACAGAACAATTCCCGTCGCCGTGCCGACTCCGCTTTGGCTGCCCACTGGCGGCACGGTGGCCCAGTGGGTAGCGCTGTCGCCTCCTCACAGCAAGAAGGTCCCGGGTTCGAATCTCGGCTCGGGTGCCTTTTCTGTGTGGGAGTTTGCGAGTTCTCTCCCCGTGTCCGCGTGGGTTTTCACCGGGCACTCCGTTTTCCTCCCCCAGCCCAAAAAAACATGCTGCTGCATAGGTTTATTGGCTTGCAGAACTAAATTTCCCTCAGTGCCTGGTGATGGACTGGCGTTCCATCGTGGGTATATCCCTGCCTTGCACGCTGTGTCTGTCGGGATAGGGCTCCGGCTCACCGCGACCCTGACAATGAGATGAGATGAGAAAATTTGCATTTATGGAGCGCTGTTCACCCGAGGGTCACAAAGCGCTGCACAGAGCTGCGGAAAGAATGGCACGCCAACAATAAATAGAACGGAAAATCAGCAACAACAACGTTCATGAGCATTACATGTCTCCGTTAAAAGTAAGAAATAGATGAGCAGTGAGATTTTCTCACGAAGCCTGTCACTCGCACTTGAAGTCATGCACTTGTAAACTTCTAGCAAGGGCAAGGCACACATCCGAGAAGCCCTTTTTTTAATATCACACTCTCCAGATGATCATAAATCAGAGGTTTAATTAAAAAGTGGCTTCTAAGCTTTCCAGATTTACTGTGAACACCCGGTTGAAGGCGGAATGATCACGGGGGAGCAGGTTATTTTTGGAATTGAATATCTGTTGGAAAAGCCGATGCACTTGTAGAAAGAAGCAAATATTGGAAGCTACCTCCACACCTGCCTTTTAAGCAAATCTATTTATAGTCTTACTTAGGGCACCCACATAACTCACCTTGGCAATCACTGGTCAGCTATAGCCTTGGAACGTTGTCGAACAGTTTTCCGTATGGATTTCGTAAAGACTGCAAAAGTTGCGCCTTGTTGGAAGAACAAAATTCTAATTTCCGTAAAAAGTCTTCATAATGTATATAGTCTTTATAATAAGTTTTTTTTTATTATAATGCATGTGTCAAGGGGTGTGCTATCAAATATTTACAACGTACTATACTTCAACCAATCCAATTATGTAAATAATTAATATCCATTGTACCAATTTATTCTTTGTGTAATGTCAACATTGAAGAGGATCTGTGCATGTGCACTATAAACTAATACATCATACAGGTGCAGCTGTTCTGTAGGTAATGAAAAATTCCATTAATAAATCCATGAAGAAAACAATGAAGTCACTTAGAAAATAATCCACTTGATTCATTTTTAAACTCGTATACAGCTATGCATTCTGAGTCATTGTGCTGAAAGTACGTATTAGAATTCCAGTTCATTAACGTGTGATATAGTCACATGATTAGTTCCAATTCATTCCACTATCATTCCGTGGAAACATCGCTGGTCAAATATGTGCTGGGCATATTCGATTTCTATTGCTGCTGCTTATAATGATAATATTTAGCTGGCAGGCAAAACTGCGCTAAAGTATAGGCTCAAAATGATTTGGTGACACACACACAGACGATGTAAAAATATTCGAGGAAAACATTTTTGCACGATATTCTCGACTAATTGGGTGAAAACAAAACTACCCCATAGTTGCAGTTTCTTGCCCTGTAATTGAGCTTTGAGCGTTCTTGCATCTTTTCGCCGATGGCATGCACAGACATGTGCGTTTTGTGAACTAATATGCATGACCTAAAGTGGATTTGTTTTTCCAATGGAACAGTTATTTACTCGTATTTCACGGCTTTGTAATTGCTTTTTTTAATCGTAAAGAGGAAGCGTTTCCAAATGAGCATTGGTCGGTCCTCGTTTTGTTTCCTGCGAGCAGTGGTTGAAATTCCATACTCCTGCAGCAGGAACAAGTGTGTCCATTGGCCTGCTACTATGGACCTCGCATAAATCCGTAGCATGGAGGCGCACATATAAACATGTCTCAGCCATGGGTACTTTTTTGCCTGGGTACTTTTTTGCCTGGGTACTTTTTTGCCTGGCAAAAAAGTACCCATAGCGTTAACAGCTCCACCGAAGATATTAAGCATTGATACTGCATTGTCCTGAGCTGACTGCCTCTTGGCATCGGCTGACACTGACAATCAGGCTCAAAAGGAAGCCATTGTCTGGTGGAGGCCGGTGAGTTTGAAGGACAATGCATAGGTTATCAAAGCTTCCTGTTAGCATATTTTGCCACTAGTATGTGTGGCTTTTGCAAACTAGACACATTGTGAAATGTGTCTATTTTGGTGTTTGGGATCTGAACACTTGCATAATCGCCAGACACGGTAAAACCTGTCCTACTTACATATGTCTCAGCCAATTAATGAGGACTCATACACGTGGAAGAAAACGCGAAAACTCGGAGAAAAACCACACGTGCGAGGTGGAAATACGATCTCATACAGATGGAGTAGATATAGCTGAGGCCACACTTGATTTAATCCTACCCCTTGCAAACCAGGGTTTGTGATGAAAGTAGGCTTTTCACGGCTCGATGTATGACAACTGCTCTGAAGAGCTGCTCATCCAGAATAGGCATGTCAAGTGTTCCTCCTCGGCCTAGAGACGGCTATCCCGAAAGAGCAGCTATTGAGAGTAATTGGAGTAGCGGCCGCGTGTGTGACAACTGCCGGCCGTCGGACGTCAGATTTTCCCTGGGTCGCCCACCTCCCAAGTGCCACCAACTGACCTTCAATTCCTGCTTGCCGCTACATCATTTGCTTGCAAATGTGGTGTTCCAAAAGTTCGAGGTGTTTCGATAGATAGATGTTATTTTCACAACAGGAAACACCCAGCAAGCTTGCAAGCTCTGGATGTGGGGTTCGTGCGATGCTACTAAAGTTCGAACCAATCAATGCAAACAATATACAAAAGCACAAATGAATGCAACGACTTTACGGTATTAAATTGTACAAGGATGGAACCCTAGCCTTATAGTTTATACTACAATTTTATGATTTTAAGCCTGGAGGGATGATAGGCTGTCCCGACTGGGATTTTACTGCAAGTCTCACAGAGCTGTGTGCACTGCAGCGCTATTGAGCAGATTCTTATCGTAGGTAAATGTGTTTGTCCGGTGTGGATTTTGGTGAAGCTTTGGGTAATGGTTCATAACCTAAAAGTAATAGACCATGTTTTTTTTCGTAAATCCCGGGATATATACGAATGTTATACATTCGGCTTTGACTGACATCTAATGGCTTACATGTGAATATAAAATAACAAGATTCTTTCACATTAATTACAAAGCAGAAACACTTATTATATTTGAAGACTTCTGCCAGAGAAAACTTTTAATTAATCTCTGGAAACGTGTGGGATTAGAAATGTTCAACATGCTGAAAATTCCTTTCCAGAATTCATACGTATGACTCCGCCCTTGCACAAGATGCACACCAGACCAAAATGCACACCAGATGACCTCATTAAACCGTCACCTCTTCTGAATATTTGTGCATCGCCGATGGCGTTATTCAAAATATGTTGCGCTTACACATTTTTTTTTTATAAATAAGAATATACGTGCCAGACACTTAGATGTCGCGATTTTGCAAGACTATTTATAACAATAGGGCCGCATGGTGGCCTAGTGGGTAGCGCTGTCGCCTCACAGCAAGAAGGTCCCGGGTTCGAATCTCGGCTCGGTGCCTTTCTGTGTGGAGTTTGCATGTTCTCTCCCCGTGTCCGCGTGGGTTTTCGCCGGGCACTCTGGTGTCCTCCCACAGTCCAAAAACATGCTGCTGCATAGGTTAATTGGCTTGCAGACTACATTGCCCTCAGCGCTCGGTGATGGACCGGCGTCGCATCGTGGGTATATTTCTGCCTTGCGCCTTGTGTCTGCCGGGATAGGCTCCGGTTCACCACGACTCTGTACAGGACTAAGCGGTTTCTGACAATGAGACGAGATGAGGTTTATAACAAAATCCAACGCGATGTACAGTTCGCGAATGGGACTCGGTCGTTCAATTGAGAACACGGGGATTGTGGTTACGTTGCCGGAGTCGGCTGGACTTGCACTCGACACAACCAACCAGGTGGAGCCAGTAAAAACACGGCCCTCTGGGCGGGGAGAGGCTACTCAAGCGTGTGCCGTAAGACACCGTGACTGTATGACTGACAGCTGACACACGAGATGGAGAGTTGCGTTGGCGCGCATGCAGTTCAGGTCACATCCCGGTGTGCTGCTTGCACCTTGGCTCGCTTCCGCGGGTGAACATCGTACGGCGAAGCTCTTTTGACGGTTGAACTTGATGTCGGGCAACGACGTTAGGTGAACTGACCGCATGAGTACTTTCAGGAGTCGAGCGCTCTTACTAGGGTCTCCTCTGGCGAACCGGCCTGCAGCATAGCGCTCCTGCCAGGAACTCCCTTGGTTAACAGGTCTGAGCGGAGGTCCCCCAAAAATGACGATCTGAAGGAGGTTGGCGTTAGGAAGGGCTTCAAAATAATTCTCGATTGGTCGGCAATCGGCCCACCCAGGTCAAGCTGGATTGGCACGGTAGCGTGGTGGGTAGCGCACCTGAGTTCGAATCTTAAATCGGGTGCACTTCTCTCTCTGCAGTTTGCGTGTTCTCCCAATGTCCACGTGGGTTTTCGTCGGGTACTCTGGTTTCCTCTCACAATCGAAAAACATGTTGCTTGGGGTAATTTGTCCGGACAACATTTTTCCCCAGTGCTCAGAGATGTTGTAGCTTGCTCAGCCCTCTTCCGCTGGACAACTGTCAAGAAGAGCTACAGAGCTCGACGGGTTCTTCCAGCTTAAATAAAAAAAAAATGACTGACTGAATCTGGATATAGTCGTTTATGTTGGCAACAACAACATTTAAGCGTAATTATGAAATACTGTCGTGTAGACCTTTAACAAAAACCGAAGGCAATTTAGTATTCGTAAGTGGGCGCGGGTATAGTCATGGTGACTCAGCCACACGAGGCACTTCGAAAAAGACATTGCTTTCATTAGTTTCAATGTCTCATAAAGTTAGGCCCTTGCATGAATTTTGAATTAATTTCTTCAAATATTCAGCGGATGTATTCTAGTTGATTTCTTATGACACAGCAACATGTTAAAGCGTGTCATTCACGCGTCTCTTGAGAGCGTTACACCGGTGGAGGTGTCTGAACGTGGGAGGGAGTGACTGGGAATAACAATTCTAAATAACAATTCTAAATAATGAAAGTAAATAAGCGAATTACACATTCGGCGTAATAGCACGATGCTAGTGTAGATCGCGTTCGCGATGGACGTATGTAAACAATTGTTGCGATGACATTTCGCCAAAGATTTCTCAAGCATAAAAACCATTTGGTAAATTGGCGTGTGCACATGAATAGTTGCCACCTCGAAGGCATGGGTTTTCTCCTGACTAATGGATGCCCCGTTGCTAGACACGCATAATTAATGATTTATATTAATCACGGCACTTTTTAGGCGTCTCTTGAAAGATAATTACTTCGGAAGGTTTGGCTCATACGTTTTTGAAAGCAGCACAGTGGCGCGGTGAGTAACGTTGCTGCCTCACAGCAAGAAGCACCTGGGCTAGACTCCCGGCTCGGGCGTCTTTCTATATAGAGTTTGCATATTCTCCCTGTGCGTGCGTGGCTGTACTGTGGTGTCCTCCCACAGTCAAAAGACAAGCTGTTGCGTCCGAGGTTAATTAGACAGATGGCTATTAATTATTTCATCAGAAAGTAACCAGTGAGCTTGCAAGCTCGAGATGCGGGATTTCTCCGACACAATGAACGTCTGTCTGGTCTGCTGACCAACTTGCCCCCCGTGCCCTGTGATGGACTGGCGTCCCATCATGGGAAGAGCGCTGCATTACGTCCTGTGTTTGCTGGGATAGACACCAGCACCCCATGCGCTCTACAGCATTACGTTTATTCTGCCGATGAGCGGTCGCTAAGCAGGTTAGCGGCGGCTACCGGGTCTTAGAACTAACGTTTTCACACCTTCCAGTCCTTGCTGCCGCCTCGCACACATAAACATCAGAGCAACAACACCGGCTGCCAGCAACTCTGTATTCTTCTGCAGAGAGTTCGCAGTTCCTTTGAAGTGTGCGTGCAATGACTCGCTCCAGTTTGCAGATTTCACGTTATAGATTGCGGTTGTGTGCGTTTTGTCGTCGCTCCACGCGACGCGCTTTGTCGCCAGCGACACCGTGTTGATGATGCGTGACCTTGCCAGTCCGTGCGCAGTCGTTTGTAGCTTGCTTTGTGGACGGTTTTGTTGCTCTCGCCGTAGAAGCTGAGGTTTCTGTTTGTACCCAGGTACCCATCGTAAATGGGCGCTTAGTGCCCAACGTGTTGTATCTACTGCCGCCCGCCCCCGCCTCCCCGAAGTTAAACTAGATAGATAAACCGTATTATCATCCTATCCGTATACAATCGCAGTATATTAGAGGAAGGCAATTATGTTGATCGTGGTCCTCGGGGCAAACACAAAATAAAGGAATTATTTATCACCGTTTGTATTGGAACCCAGACAGTTTGCTGTCTCGTGACTCGGCACTGCAAGGTGACTCTGCACCGCACTGTGTCTCTGCACCGCACTGTGTCTCTGCACCGCACTGTGTCTCTGCACCGCACTGTGACTGCACCGCACTGTGACTCTGCACTGCAATGTGACTCTACACTGCAATGTGACTCTGCATCGCACTGTGACTCTGCACTGCACTGTGACTCTGCACCGCACTGTGACTCTGCACCGCACTGTGACTCTGCACCGCACTGTGACTCCGCACCGCACTGTGACTCTGCACCGCACTGTGACTCGACACCGCACTGTGACTCCGCACCGCACTGTGACTCCGCACCGCACTGTGTCTCTGCACCGCAATGTGACTCTGCACCGCACTGTGTCTCTGCACTGCACTGTGTCTCGACACCGCACTGTGACTCGACACCGCACTGTGTCTCCGCACCGCACTGTGTCTCTGCACCGCACTGTCTCTGCACCGCAATGTGACTCTGCACCGCACTGTGTCTCTGCACTGCACTGTGTCTCGACACCGCACTGTGACTCGACACCGCACTGTGTCTCTGCACTGCACTGTGTCTCGACACCGCACTGTGACTCGACACCGCACTGTGTCTCCGCACCGCACTGTGTCTCTGCACCGCACTGTGACTCTGCACCGCACTGTGTCTCTGCACCGCCATGTGACTCTACACCGCACTGTGCCTCTGCACCGCAATGTGACTCTGCACCGCACTGTGACTCTGCACCGCACTGTGTCTCTGCACCGCAATGTGACTCGACACCGCACTGTGACTCTGCACCCCAGCGCGATTCTGCACCGCACTGTGACTCTGCACCGCACTGCGTCTCTGCACCGCACTGTGATTCATTCGACGACCTGCTCGTTCATCGTTCAGGTGAGCCAATCAACACGCAGGGTGGCGAGACGTCAGCGTGACGCTCAGCATACGCGCGACCCTCACGTCGCAAGCAGCGTCGCGACGTCATTAAGCCGCTACCATGAAGGCGATCAGCGCCGCCCTTCGATGCCAGGGTCCCGGGCAGCGCGGTGGTGCAGCGAGTTCGCACTGACGCTTCACAGCAACAGGATTCCCGGGTTCGATTCCGGGCACGGGTGACTTTCCTTGCGGAGTTTTCGTGACCCCCCCCGCCCCGTGTCTACGCGGGGTTTCGCCGTGTACTCCGGTTTCCTCCCACCATCCAAAGACACACTGCTGTCTAGGTTAATTGGCCTGCTGAGTAAATAACCCGCCCCCGCCCCCCCAGTGCCCGGCGATGTACCGACATCAAATCCTGAGCATATCCCGCCTTGCGCCCTGCGTCTGTCGGGATAGGCTCAGTCCCCCCCTCCCCTGCACAGGTTTAAGTGGGCAGTGATAATGAATGAATGCTGCCGTGGAGCCCCTATGCTCATCCTCGCCTGTGGCCTTAGGCCAATGCGCGGGGTTTCATTGTGTCCCGGGCGCAGACCGCTTCCAATGTTGGACAAACGGTTCCCTGTTTTACCGACCCCGACTGGATGACGGGCGAAGTCGACCCGTGGCTGGTGTTTAAAGTCACAGTCTCCCCATAGTGAGGTGAATGATGAAAAAAAAAGATCAAATAATAAAACGATGTCAAACGCGCCTCACTACTTATTAGTATTCTCAGGGTCGCGGTGAGCCGGAGCCTATCCCGGCAGACACAGGACGCAAGGCAGGGACATACTCACGATGGGACGCCAGTCCATCACCGGGCACTGAGGGCAATTTAGTCTTCGAGCCAATTAACCTATGCAGCGGCATGTTCTTTTGGACTGAGGGAGGAAACCGGAGTGCCCGGCGAAAACCCACGCGGACACGGGTAGAGAACATGCAAACTCCACAGAGAAAGGCACCCGAGCCGAGATTTGAACCCGAGGCCTTCTTGCTGTGAGGCGACAGCGCTGCCCACTAGGCCACCGCGCCGCCCAATAATAATAATAATTTGCATTTATAGAGCGCTTGTCACCCAAGGGTCGTCAAGCGCTTCATAGAGCTGCAGAGAGAGAGAGAGAAATGAATAACAGACAATCAAATGTATCGCTTGCAGAAAACATATTGTCATATTCTGCAGCAATAATGTCTCCTTTGTGTTTTTAGTGTCGACTGCTTACGCGGAACAAAACGTTCGCGTGATTCTGGGGGCTGCCTATTTCCGTGGAGCGCACAGTCGGTCGTGGTTTTTGGATGGCGGTGCGAATCTTCGCACTGAATCGTAGATTTTGACAAGATACGCGTACTGGCAGCCGTCCGCCATCAAGGTCCAAGATTCAGTCGTGAAGCAATTGAGACTCACAAGACAGGAAAGACACTGCACTGCAAACAAGAAATGAGGCTTAAGCTCAGCCAAACCTGGAGGCCAATCATTGAAGTCAGTAGTGAAGAGATATAGAGCTATGGGGGTGTGGACATCAGAGGGGGATCACCAGGTGTTTGGGAGTTTCTTTCATGAGATGCAAATTAGGGGACTAGTCACAGACAAAGCAGGAGGGGGCTATTGCAGTTCCGGGGTGTGAGTAGGACAAGGAGATTAGTGTTAATGTGATTCAGATGTAGACCCCATACAGCAAAAATGACTCAATACATACATAGTACCCACATATATATATCGGAGCAACAGGCACTACACACGCATACTGCACCTGAGGATGCCTCTAACGTGTGAGGCGAAACGTCGCGAGGAGAGGAGAGGGAGCGATCGACGCGGCTGTCCCGAGACAGCAGCTTTTCGAAGCAATCATCATGCATGGAGCCGTGAAAATCTACATCATTACGAATCGTAGAACGTCGATTTATGAAGAGAAAAAAAAGTCTCTCCTGGTTACGTCGAAAAACGAGATTCAGACTGGATTTGAGCTGTAAATGTGGATCATTACAAGGGATCCTCTGCTTTTCAATAACCAGTCAGTCAGTTCAGTATATTAACCCTGTACAAGGGTCACGGGGGGCCGGAGCCTATCCCGGTAGACAGAAGGTGCAAGGTGGGCTATACGCACGATGTGACGCCAGTATATCGCAGGGTATTTTTTTTGGTCGGTTGGGCAATATACTAAGCAGGTCAATTAACCTAGACAGCAGCGTGTCTTTGGACGGTACGGTGGGAGGAAACCGGAGTACCTGGCAAAAACCCCACACGGGCACGGAGAGAGAGAACAAGCAAACTCCACACAGAAAGGCACCCGAGCCGGGAATCGAACCCAGGCCTTCTTACCGTGCGGCAGCAGTGCTACTCACTCCGCCACCGCGCCGCCCCCCCCAGGGAAAATATCAGTGGACTTCTTCTTCTTATTATTATTATTATTACATGTGTCACCCAGTAGGGCATCACTGAGTATCAGGAACCAATTTCAGGAGGGTCTGGCTAAGTTTTTGCAATATGTTATTGAGACATTTTTGCGATATGTTTGTTATTGAGTAATTTGCAGACAATTGTATTGTATTGGGATGTTTGGCCAAATACCGGCTACACTGTTTTTGTTTCAATCTATGGAATGAAACTGCAGAACCCGGAGGAAATAAATTCATAATAAGGGTAGAGCCCATAAATGCCACACACAACGGTGCTCGATTTGGGACCCTAACCTCGGCCCTTCTTGTTGTGAGGCACAAGTGGTACCACTGCCGCATCCTTGCCACCGTCATGTTCAGAAATTGTAATCGCTAAAACATTGTCACCTGTTCGCTCAGGTCACCCTTGCAAAACAATCTTGTTGCCTGGTTCGCTGCATAATTCACTGTAGACACATTTCATTCTTTCTAGCGATGCTGCAGTTATCAACATCGTCTCATCTCATCTCATTGTCTGAAACCGCTTAATCCTATATAGGGTCACGGTGAAGCCGGAGCCTATCCTGGAAACACAGGGCGTAAGGCAGGAATACACCCGACGACGGGACGCCAGGCCATCGCCGGGCATTGCGGGACAATTTTAGTCTGCGAGCCAATCAACCTATCCAGGAGCATGCTTTTGGACTGTGGAAGGAAACCGGAGTGCCCGGCGAAAACCCACGCGGACACGGGGAGAGCATGCCAACTCCACACAGAAAGGCACCTGAGCCGAGAGATTCGAACCCGGGACCTTCTTGCTGTGAGGCGTCAGCGCTAACCACTGGGCCACCGCGCCGCCCGTTATCAACATCGTGAACAATTATAAGATGCTGTGGCTACTTTTTGCCAGTATACATATATAAGATTACAGCAGGTTTTACCGTATCTGGCGATTATGCAGGTGTTAAGATCCCAAACACCACAATAGACACATTTTACAATGCGTCCAGTTTGCAAAAGCCACACATACCAGTGGCAAAGTATGCAAACAGGTAGCTTTGATAACCTATGCATTGTCCTTTAACTGACCGACCTTCACCTGGCAGTGGCTTCCTTTTGAGCCGATTTGCCAGTGTTAACCGTTGCCAAAGGCAGTCAGCTCAAGACAATGCAGCCTCAATGCTTTATAGCTTAGGTGAAGCTGTTAACGCTATGGGTACTTTTTGCCAGTACACATATATAAGATTGCTTGGCAATTATGCAGGTGTTAAGATCTTAACACCTGCATAATCGCCAGATACGGTAAAACCTGTTGTAATCTTATATAATTATAAGGTGACCATATGTGTCTTCCTGGCCACAGTTGGAGGCTTATGTGTAATTTTAAATAATCAAAAACTATCTTTTAAAGTTTTTTTTTAATAGCAAACAAGAAAAGCTTAAGTAAAAGTGCTGAAGAATAAGTAACATAAAAATATAGCAAATTTAATTAAAAAGTTACGTAGAACTTATATATATTAATTTTATTTATTTTATTCTGCTATAAATTATTCTTATCAAATATCTTTAAACGACTGGACTAAAATTAAAAACGCAGGACTGCTATAACTTCTCTCTCCCACATATGGGTTGTAAATTGGAATACAAAACCTCCCATCAAATACTATCTTCAAGAAATAGCGCTTAAAAGCAATTACCAGATAAACACATTTAGAAACGTTTCTTTCTCTCTGCAATCTCTTGGCGTGCCTCTCGTAATATGTGCACTGCTGTGGCAGATGTTCCTGATCGGCAAATTGTCCACCAATTTTGCTGTTCTCAAATATTTCCCGTTACACTTGGGCCCAATTTCATCACCGGCTTAATGCTGCCCCCAAAGCGTAAGTCTTGACGTGTTAAACAAATTGACTCGTGAGATCTGTTTTCTCACGAGCCTGATTGCTCCGCAAACACGGTAGGGGTTGGCACGGGTGGGTAGCGCAAACGGGTGTCCCTCGTGTTTCCCAGCCGCCCTAGGAGGCAGGGAGAGTGCAACACCGCTCACTCTGCTCACCCCTCTCACCCTGCTCACCCCGCTCACCCCGTCCCCCACGGTTCAAAGCCCGTTGATTGTCGGTTTTCTCGGCTCGATGAATGAGAGAGGGGGAGGAACGTTCGTTTCGTCTCCGACCTGGGAGGCGAAGCGTCGCGAAGGAGAGAGGAGGAACGATCGACACGGCTATCCCGAAAGAGCGGCTCTTGAGAGCAATTCTCATGACACAACAGAAATGTTCGTCCCCATAATGTAATTTTGGTGGTGTGTCCCACTGTGCTGCATGGGGATTGCTGCCACTGAGGCGTCCCCTTGGAATATTTGAAATTAGATATGCGTTTTGTGCCACTCAAGCATGTAAGTGGCCATACAAATGTAAATATTACTTTATATCTTTAGACTCATTTATCATAATAAACAACGTGCTCTTTGTGAACAGGACTGAAGCACTCATTCAGAAATTGCAGTATGCAAATGGGCATTGCACTTGCAATGAATTGTAAAAAAAAATGGCAAAACACTTCATTCTGTTATGATTTTGTTCAAAACACGTGTCTTAGTCAAACTGTAAGTTCAGTCAAGCGGCGGCATTCGTAACATCAGCCCTGACACTGCGTACATCACCAACTGCGAGAGCAGCTCTGTGCAGCACGTTGTGACCCTCGGGTGAAAAGCGCTCGAGAAGCGCAATTATCTCATCTCATCTCATTGTCTGAAACCGCTTCGTCCTAGACAGGGTCACGGTGAAGCCGGAGCCTATCCCGGCAGACACAGGGCGCAAGGCAAGGATATACCGACGATGGGACGCCAGTCAATCGCCGGGCACTGCGGAGCAATTTAGCCTGCGAGCCAATTAACCTATGTAGCAGCATGTTTTTGGACTGTGGGAGGAAACCGGAGTGCCCGGCGAAAACCCACGCGGACACGGGGAGAGCATGCAAACTCCACACAGAAATGCACCCGAGCCGAGAGATTCGAACCCGGGACCTTCTTGCTGTGAGGCGACAGCGCTAACCACTGGGCCACCGCGCCGCCCAAGCGCAATTATTATTATTATTAATAGAGGGGCTTAATGCGGTATCACGGATCATGCAAGAGTCTCGGTGCTAATAGGCTGATGCGAAGACCCGCGCAGACGGCGAAGCCAGGAGAGATACCCTCGTCATATTCCTCGAAGAAAAATGAACAAACTTTATAGGAACACTTTCAAACAAAGTTTGTGTTTAGATGCATCAGATATCTGTATGGAAAAAAAAAAGAAAACAGTGGCAGCGCAAGAGACATCGTAAATGTAAAAAAAGGCATCCCAAGAGTAATCAAAATTTATAAATCACAAGCAACATAAACAAAGGCGGACAGATGCCTACCTTTTAGAAACCGAATCCTCCCGGTGTGCCAGGCATTGTGAGCGTGTGTGCCCAATTGATGTTGATTCATTACGGCGGAGGCGTAACGCTCCGCTCCGCTGTGGGCGACCGTGATTGATCCAAATCCGTTGTTTCCCCGCAACACGGCCGGCCGCATCAGCTCACAAAGCGTTTAAACCGGAGTCGTGAGACCACGTTTGTCGCGTGCCCGGCAAAGCGCCTCCCAGGCTTCATCGAGAACGTACACAGGACTGCGCTGAGCCGTCTTCAAACAACGTGCGGGGAGCAGCGGCAACTCTGCTGCTGACTTGTCGATTCGTTATCGGTACCCGCTTAAGCCTCGAGAGGGTCGTCTGGCAGCCGGAGCCTATCCCGGCAGAGACAGGGCGCATGGCAGGGGCTATACTTGGCATTGGACGCTGTCCATTGCAGGACGCTGGAGGAAATTTAGCCAGGTCAATTAACCTAGGCAGCAGCGTCTATGAGACTGTGGGAGGAAACCGGAGTACCCGGAGGAAACCCACGCAGAACAGGTGAATAATACACAAAGCACACACAGAAAGCTACTGGAGCAGGGGATCAAACTTAAGCCCTGTTTGCTGACTGTGAACTGAAATCGAGTCTGTGGCACTCTGGAGCCTTTTCGTAGACGGGTTTAAACCGACCACGCGGAGCCAGTGCCGCCTGCCGCGGTGTCAAATCAGAGCTTCGCTTCAGCTCGACGCGAATGGATCGAGGCACCTTGTTCCGTGTGATTCCGCGACACCTCTCCAGGTGTCCCTCTCCACTGCTAGAGGCACTGCGTTACGCTGCGCTCTACGTCTCATCCGTAATGTGAGTCGGGGGGGGGGGGGGGGGGGCAGAATTAAGGAGCCTAATTGTGACCGGGGAGGAGCTATGCATCGCTCACAGGGCAGAGCGTTGTCCTACGCACGCATTTAATAATCATAATAATAATTGCATGTATGCCGTACTTTTCATCCGAGGGTCACAAAGCGCTGCACAGAACCGAGGAGAGAACGGCACGTTAATAACAATGGCACCAGAACTGAAAATCAGCAAAAATAACTTTTTTGGGTTTATAAAAAAATATACACATCGTTGCAGAACATGTAATATATGATCAGACTTTAACCATAATTTTAAAATGTTAAATTATAATGCATATAAAGTAGAATATATATATTGGAAGATGGTATATTCTAAAATGTATCGTATAATAATAATTGCATTTCTACAATGATCATCACCCAAGGGTCACAAAGCGCTGCACAGAGCCGCGGAGAGAACGGCACATCAACAGCGAGATTTAGAACAAGGAGGCGAAAACGGAATCCACCTTCCTGGCAAGCTCAGGTGTCATCGAATGGCTTCTCAAAGGCAAACATTCAGCGTAAACTCGCTCGGTTGTTTTTCAAATGCCACACGCAATAAGAAGTCAGTCTTCTTTATTAGGCTGTTAAAATGCTTTCGAATTTAAAATACTTCGGGGAATGTGAGATGTAATTTCCTACGAAAAGGAAAACATCCAGCTTGGGGTCCCATGCGTGGGCACAATGACAGAGAGAGAAATGTTGGGAAGAGGGCAGAGGGGAGCGGGAAATGAATAAAAGTATCTCACAACAGATGGCACAATTAATGTGTCACAGCAGTCCTCCATAAAGGTTGATTTGGCGTGCGCAGATGTTAAGCACTTAGCGAGCAGAGCGCCATCTCTTATAAGGAAATGTGTTTTAAATGCCTTCCTGTCACTTTCACATCCCACCACACTCCCTTCTCTCAAAGCGTCTCTCATTTCCCAAGCGCCAATTTCCATAAGTGGCAGCTCGCGGCTCCAGCTCTGCGAGGCTGCGAATTCCCTCTCGGGCTCGGATCGGGTGACAAGATCGCGAGCGGCTGTCTGGTTAACGGTAACGCGGGCGAAACCCAGCGCGCAGCCCAGCAGCTGGCCACCGCTGCCACGAACACCGCCGCGACAGCCGCGGATCTCGAGGGAAGTGACGCTGTTTAAGCGACGAGCGTTTACTTCTTACGCCCAGTCAAGCGTCGAGGGCCAGGCGTCATTAATGTCAGCATTAGAATAACCTCGGACAAGAAGGGTTTGCAGCTCCTCCGGAGCCGACTCGCTTTCATCGGAGAGACCAGGGGTGCACACACTTTTTCAGCATGCGAGCTACTTATAAAATCTCATCTCATTATCTGAAACCGCTTAATCCTATATAGGGTCACGGTGAGCCGGAGCCTATCCCGGAAACACAGGGCGTAAGGCGGGAATACACCCGACGACGGGACGCCAGTCCATCGCCGTACTTATAAAATGACCAAGTCAAAATGATCTACCTACTATAAAATTGCAGAACATATATTCATCCATAAATATATTGAGAATTCTTTATATGAACCATATATGTTGGTATACCTTGCATAAGGTCAGTTTGGTCAGACCGGCCATGAGAGCGGCTGCGCTGTACGTCAATCAAGTGACAAACGTCATAGTAAGGATGGATGATAGGCTTACGATTAAATGCCATGCGATCGACCAGTAGATCGCGATCGACGTATTGGGCACCCCTGGACTATAGACTGTGGATTAAAGTGTTGGCCTACACGAGGCGAATCGGAAGAGACTATCGGTGTGTTTAAATGATTAATGTACGTGGAGTTTTAAATCACGGGTAACTGCGCACACTCTCACACAGGTGCGGCTGCACGGCTAAGACCTTAATACCCGACACCTTGTCTTGAGAGTAAGACAGAGTTAATGGTTAATATATAAATACAAAGATCCCCCGTATAGACTGAGACCAGGGTCAAGTGCTGTAACGAGCATTTGTTTATAGGTGGTCGGTCAGCAATACACCGCCTTCGCCTGTCTCGTGGCAATATTTACACACTGCACCAAGTACTACTTTGGTGCTAAGTGGACATAGGGGGAGGCCCTGGATGGGTTCAGATAATCGTCACTGGTATTCGCCGGGTGTGGGAATCTTGCTCGGGTCGCTCGGCTTGTAGCGCAGTGCGATAACCCGCTACACCACCGCTCCACACGTGCAGCCGCTACTGAATGGCCAATAATAAATAATAATAATTGCATTTCTAGAGCGCTTTTCACCCGAAGGTCACAAAGCGCTGCACAGCGCTGCGGCGAAAACGGCGCGCCAACAACAACGGCAGAGAACGGCAAATCAGCAACAATAACAATAACTGTTTTTTTTTTACAAATCCGAGCTGTGGCGAGAACGCCATGTCAACAACAACATCAGAACAGTTCAACCGAAAGTCAAACAGCAGCGACAACGACAAATCATAGGATATAAAGTCAGCAAGAAATAAATTATTTCTTAAACAAACGAGGGGGTGGCGCGGTGGCCCAGTGGTTAGCGCTGACGCCTCACAGCAAGAAGGTCCCGGGTTCGAATCTCTCGGCTCGGGTGCCTTTCTGTGTGGAGTTTGCATGCTCTCCCCGTGTTCGCGTTGATTTTCGCCGGGTACTCCGGTTTCCTCCCACAGTCCAAAAGCATGCTCCTGGATAGGTTGTTTGGCTCGCAGACGAAAATTGTCCCGCAATGCCTGGCGATGGACTGGCGTCCTGTCGTCGGGTGTATTTCTGCCTTACGCCCTGTGTTTCCGGGATAGGCTCCGACTCACCGTGACCCGAAATAGGATTAAGCGGTTTCAGATAATGAGATGAGACAAACGAGGAAGGAACAAATGTTCCCGAGCAGGTGCGGACTGGGGCGACTCGATGTTGAGGCCATCACGACGCTTGGCCACTTTTAAGCCTACCCAGTATGAAGGTACGGACATTGATCTTGTGGGAGGGAGATTAAAGATCGAATTGCTGAGGCGCACCTTGTAGTTGATGTCGTCGAAGTCAGCCACGGATGAGAAACGAATTCGGTTGAGCCAAGCGCTGAGCGAAGCGCGCTGACCACTGTGCCACCACTCCTCAGACAGGAAGCGTTTGTGGCTCAGATTACAACGAGGCACCGACTGGATGTGGAACTGTGAATTAAACCCCCCTCCCCCCCTTCCTAGATACCACGCTCCCAGACTCAATGTTCATCGAGGTAGAAAATCCGCTGAACATAGGCAGGGCTTCGGCCTCCAGCTGGAGAGCCATTAAATCAGCGGCTCTGTTGCGATAGGACCCACTTACATTAAAGACTTACGACCGCTGGCTCTCGGTCCAAACAAATCAGGATGCCTGCTGCTATTTACCTCGAACAATAACAAAAATACACACAGGAACACACGCAGTTTCAGCGGCGAAAGGAGATGTACAATTAACTGCGCTCCACGGAAATCTCTGCGCCAGACAAGAGCAGGAGGGATAAAGCCAGTTTTCGAATGTACTGGAAGAGATGAACACAAACTAAATGGTGTTCTCTATGATTGCAGTCCTGTACGCTTACCATGCTGGTAATGACATAGAATTAATTCACTAGGACATTAGTATGTCTGGCACCCCAGGGATAGAATGACAAAGATTACTGTGGGACGGTGTTATAATATCTAAAAGAATATTTGCGTAATTGGTTATGAGTCTGAAGCACATGTATTGTAATCTCAATATCGTCAGATGCAATCACCAATCCCTGACAACAAATGCCAATTTAAGCTTCCAGATAATTTCCATGGCAACCATTGTTCGCTAATTAACACGGGTGGGATGAAAGTTGTGGAATATTTTCTACGTCTTTTTGAGAGAGTAAATGCAGAATCTGTCATCAGAGCTGGGATGGTGGAGTTAGGTGGTGAAGTCCGCAACATCGAAGGCTTCGGATGATCGTTACAGGTTGCGGAGACGTCAGGACTTCAATGATTGGTAGCATCGCAGCAGATCTTCATTTAAATCATACAACTCATCATATTGAGAGGAAACTGGAAATGAACAGACGTGCGAAAACAGGAGCTGAACGAAATTATGCCAATGCAGAGACGGACAGAGGATTCAATTTGTAGTGAGTGAAAAGTATAAATTGTCCATCATGCCTCCATGAAGCCTGATTATTTGGGCTGGACAGAGGGAGTCGTCACCACCGCACAGCGCTGTGGGGCCAGTGAATAGCGCTGCAAAAAGCGCCTGGGTTCGCATCCCTGCTCAGACACCTTTTTCTCTAGAGTTTGCATGCTCTCCTCACGTCCGCGTGGATTTTTGCTGAGTACGCCGGTTTCCTCCCACAGTCCTTGGATATTCTGTCTCGGACTAAATCCCCCCGTTGCCCGGAAAAAAATTGTAAAGGGCTAATCCATCCCCGCTGGACAACTGTTAAAATGAGTCACGTAACTTAACGGCTCCTTCCAGATTAAATACAAACTGACACTGTCAGAATCTGCTGTGCGCTCTGCACTGAATGGTGAAAATCCTGTGCGTTCGGAGCAGAATACGGGAGGCAATGCCACCCTGGCCACGTTTCAATATAATAATAAATTCATGATAGCAAATGGCTTTTTCTTGGGGAGTTGCCAAGGCTTTCAGTGCAGGGCTGCAATAGAGAATACTATCACACGCTGTCAAGTCATTCCAAACTAAGGCATTGATCATATTCAAATTTCTTTGGCTGCCATTGTTGCACATTAAATTGCAATTTACAGTATATGTTGCAAAGTTTTCTTTTATTACAGATATCAAATAATGCCATACGCTAAGCGTGTATTATACAGATATTACATTTATATTAATTCAATGAGCATTGCATATTACCATTTTTCAAGTATCGCGATAAAGCAATATCTGTTTAGACTGTAAATAGCAATGTGATACACATTCACGCATGGCTGTGCATAGCCATAAAGTATTATAGGTGAAATACAGTCTAAGCACGGCTCCGCTCTCTGTGTCCACAATAATGGCATTGTCTTTGACGATGAAACCTTCCAAGAATTTATATGGAATGCTTTTGCTAGTAACGTCTTATAAGCTGACAAGCATTTGTTTAACGAGCTATGCTGCTGATAAGACCCAGAAGGTCTAAGCCGGTCCAGAGTAGTCATGTCATCTGATTGTCAGAAACCGCTTCGTCCTGTACAGGCTTGCGGTGAGCCTGAGCCTATCCCGGCAGACACTGGGCGCAAGGCAGGGATATACCCACGATGGGACGCCAGTTCATCACCGGGTACTGCGGGCAATTCAGTCTGCAAGCCAATTAACCTATGCAGCAGCATGTTTTTGGACTGTGGGACGAAACCGGAGTGCCTGGCGAAAACCCACGCGGACACGGGGAGAACATGCAAACTCCACGTAGAAAGGCACCCGAGCCGAGATTCGAACCCGGGTGCCTTCTTGCTGTGAGGCGACAGCGTTACCCACTGGGCCACCGTGCCGCCCTCAGTTCAGAGTTGTCTTTCTGAACGAAACGTCGCCCGAAACACCGGTTTGGAAAATCAATAAATGCTTGCACAACCTGGGGTGGCTTAAAATCTGAGAAGTTTTGAGATTTCGCCCTCCCACGGCTGCCTCTCGAACGCGGAGCGAGGCGACGCGCTGAGTTCCAGACTGATATTTCATTCAGCAGCCCGATGGCGGCAGCGCGATATCATTAGAGCGTGGAACGAGGCAAATCACTGAGCTCTTTGCTCATTCCTTGCACAGTTGTGGTGTGCGACTGGTCACTACCCACGACCGTGGGATATTTAACGATTCAACGCTCGATTGAGGGCGGCACGGTGGCCCAGTGGGTAGCGCTGTCGCCTCACAGCAAGAAGGTCTCGGGTTCGAATCTCTCGGCTCGGGTGCCTTTCTGTGTGGAGATTGCATGTTCTCTCCCCGTGTCCGCGTGGGTTTTCGCCGGGCACTCCGGTTTCCTCCCACAGTCAAAAAAGCATGCTGCTGCATAGGTTAATTGGCTTGCAGACTAAAATCGCCCGCAGTGCCCGGCGATGGACTGGCGTCCCATCGTCGGTATATCCTTGCCTTGCGCCCTGTGTCTGCCGGGCAAGGCTCCGACTCACCGTGACCCTGTATAGGACTAAGCGGTTTCAGACAATGAGATGAGATGAGACGCTCGATTGAAACACACCGCACTGTGGAGACATCATCGCAGACATAGAACTCTCAACGCGGTCGCCCTGCTCAGCCACCTCAGTGTACAGTCGTAGTTGTTGTTCCGCATCAACATCAGCCACACTGATCATCAAAGTGCATAAACAGCTGCACACACTGCGCTGCTCCGCCACCAATCAACCACGCCAGGTGGGATATATTTGGCAACATAGTGTGGCTTGACTAAGGGTACTTCATTGCTTAACTACGCAAGTGACGGATTACCGTGAGCACATTGTCACACCTTTGTGCAAAGAAACAGATTTTTCACCGAAACTGCATACATTTCCGATGTAAATAGGTTAACCGTGAGCGAGTGCCGCGTATTGCTTAGAAGACTGAAAACAATCCTTTAAAAAAACCATCTCGACATGGCGTACCTCCAGGGAATGGGCTCCGGATGAGGTTTTAAAATGTGGAAGAGGAGTTATTGTTTAATCACTCTGCGGTTTACACAACATCAGCTTATTGATCAGGGAATGGCACCGGTTCTTATGGAGGACTTCCACAGGACTCTTTTCTTTTTTCACGAGATATCGATTCCATATTTTTTTTGTTGCTAACTGCAGATGGCAACGCAATGATTTCACATTGGCCATCATTCACCCAATTCCGAAGAAGGATTGCCCTAGCCGGTGCAAAAAAATTATTGAGCGGTGAGCTTATTTTAATTCCAAAGGAAAAAAAAAGTGCTGAGTGTTATAAAACTCGGTAGAATGAAAGATGGTGGTGATAATATTCCTAGAGAAGACGAATGTGAGTTTGCACTTGGAACATTGTGAAAAGATAAGATGTTTCTTTATTGCGCTAGCAACTGAGCATAAATATCAAAATCCAGAAAACAGCCTTTATGAACGTGCACCTGAATAACTGTATTACCATTTTTTTAATTTTCAAACAGCAAATATTATCCAACAGAGGGGCTCTGTTGGATAATATTTAAATTTCTAATTCGAGTGGAAATCAAACTGTATGGAGTGGCCTGTCCTCTCAACTGGAAACGCGGTTAAAACTGCAGAACTGTTCGCTGGTGGAACATTCGTCACGCAGATTACAGCGAGGAATTATCATCACCAGCCATTGTCTATCCACTGCTGGGTGCAGGTGGCTCACCGTAGGGGGCAGCGCATTCCAAATACCTCTGTCAGCGAGACTAATGCTTGCATCGTGACGGAGGAAACAATATTTTTCATTCGCAGAGCTGGGATGAAGCCAAATTAGTTTTTGTTCGTGAAGTCATCAGCGACCGGGCTGAACTCGAGACCCCGGTTTCACCACGGGCGGCCGACTCTGGCCGATATCGCGGAGTTGAACGGAGCTGGCTCAGCACTGCGGCGTCTGGGACACGCGGCCACCTCCTCTGTGCAAGGCGAAGGCTCTCGCGACGAGGATTACACGTAACGCCAGGATTACACGTAACGCCGGGATTACGCGTAACGCCGGGATTACACGCAACGCTGGGATTACACGCAACGTTGGGACTACACGTAATGTCGGGATTACACGTAACGCAGGGATTACACGTAACGTTGGGACTACACGTAATGTCGGGATTACACGTAACGCAGGGATTACACGTAACGTTGGGACTACACGTAATGTCGGGATTACACGTAACGCTGGGATTACACATAACGCTGAGATTACACGTAACGCCTGGATTACACGTAACGCCGGGATTACACATAACTCCGAGATTACACGTAACGCCGGGATTACACATAACGCTGGGATTACACGTAACGCCGGGATTACGCGTATTCGTGTTGGGTCACGTCAAAATAAGTGTTGAAAATTAATCCGCCTCCAACCGACGCGGCCAATCAGTGAGGTTTTGTCAAGTAAAACAGAACCTGTCAACTATTTACCGCTGGAGCGCACCGGTGCATTGGGGAGGAGCCTTCAAGCTGAAAATGTGTTGGGCCTGCTCTGTACCACACAGGTGTGTAAACAAATAACACTCCCGAGAGAACAGCTTTTCGAAGCAATCATCATGCATCGAGCCGTGAAAACCTACATCATTACAAATAACACTCTATTTACGTGGCCTCCTCACTGATGGGCCGTGTCGGGTGGAGGCGGGTTTACGACAACTTCATTTGCACGTATAACGTATGGCCACCCCTGTTTGTCTCTCATGAGTTTTGCGCGGTCCCTGACCTGGGGACGTTCCACTCTACGTCTCTCAGTACGATCCACACCACGAGTCGCAATGCGCTCTCATCCAATAAATCATGTCATCCTATCTCATTGTCAGAAACCGCTTAGTCCTGTACGGGGTCGCGGTGAGCCGGAGCCTATCCCGGCAGAAACAGGGTGCAAAGGCATGGATATACCCACGATAGGACGCCAGTCCATCACCGGGCACTGCGGGCAATTTAGTCTGCAAGGAAATTAAATTATGCATCAGCATGTTTTTTGGACTGTGGGAAGAAACCGGAGTCCCCGGCGAAAACCCACGCGGACAC
This sequence comes from Mordacia mordax, assembly GCA_036362905.1. Taxonomy (NCBI): domain Eukaryota; kingdom Metazoa; phylum Chordata; class Hyperoartia; order Petromyzontiformes; family Petromyzontidae; genus Mordacia; species Mordacia mordax. The sequence continues at coordinate 24,681,742 of JAZEWT010000007.1, read as the reverse complement.
GGGGAGAGCATGCAAACTCCACACAGAAAGGCACCCGAGCCGAGATTCGAACCCGGGAACCTTCTTGCTGTGAGGTGACAGCGCTACCCACTGGGCCACCGTGCCGCCCCCAATAAATCATAGTTAATAATAAAAAATGATAAATCGTCATGAATCGGAATTAATTATAATAAATCATAATGAATCGCAATAATTCGTAACAGCACGATTTGCAACACGCGCATATTTCCCGCCTGGACACATGCGAGTGACGGATGCGGAGGCTTAGCGGCGAGGATAAGAGGGATGGGGGGGGGGTCAGCCAGCCAGGCGGCCGGCCGGCGCCAACACACCAGACACTCCTTCCCACATCTTATGATGTTGTCGGCTAAGTTATTGATGAGTATCTTTTTTTTTTTAGATGTGGGAGGAAACCTGAGAACTGGGAGGGAACCCACGGAGAACATGGAGAGCACATTCCAACTCTGCACAGAAAGGCACCCGAGGCAAGTATAGAAGTGCCTTCGACAGGACATTCTGTGAGTAGCAGATGTTTCTATTACACCGCTCTGCCACCCCATTTTCTCGTTTTTTTTTGTCGCCAACGTCCATATTTCTGATCAGTAAGTCATTGATACTGAGTGACACATTGCACTGATGCAGGCTTACACGGCTCCATTCATTGTGACCTTCGGGTGAAAAGCGCTCTATCAACGCGACTATTATGAGTTATGATTGCTTGCAAAAGCTGCTCTTTTGGCATCGACACAGCAATCCCGAAAGAGCAGCTTTTGTAAGCAATCGTCATTCAGTGAAGCATTCATTTGCAGCGCATTTGGTGTAACTTGCAATCACTCGGCTCATTATGTCTTTAAATAAAAGAAAACTCTGACCTGCTGCCGTACAACTCTTTTATTTGTGTGTTGCTCTGTGCTCAACAACTCCTCGATGTGGGCACAGTCTGACCTTTTTCCCAGGCGGGTGCTCCCATCAGGAGTCTGACTTGTGGAATGACTTGTTTGTAAATACGACACGAGAACTGCTCTCGACCGGCAGCTTTTTCACGGATAGCAGTGGCGAACGTTGCCTCATCTCACTCGTAATGCGATGCCTCCAGAGTTGGAGGCGGAACGCTCGACACGGCCACCCTCAAACACCAGCTCTTGAGAGTAATTCCCATACAACGAGCCGTGAAAGCTTACATCACTAAACTCCACGAGATTTCGCGCTCAGTTGAGAGTCCCATGACTACCTTCTTGATAATTATTTCCTATAATTTTCTGCAGTTAATTTCCATGGCTTATAACGACTGTGCCATCAGTAAATCTGATTTTTTCTTGCATTGTCTCATCTCATTGTCAGAAACCGCTTAGTCCTGTGCAGGGTCGCGGTGAGCCGGAGCCTATCCCGGCAGACACAGGGTGCAAGACAGGGATATACTCACGATGGGACGCCAGTCCATCACCCAGCACTGAGGGCAATTTTAGTCTCATCTCATCTCATTGTCTGAAACCGCTTAGTCCTATACAGGGTCACGGTGAAGCCGGAGCCTATCCCGGCAGACACAGGGCGCAAGGCAAGGATATACCGACGATGGGACGCCAGTCCATCGCCGGAACTGCGGGGCAATTTAGTCTGCAAGCCAATTAACCTATGCAGTAGCATGTTTTTTGGACTGTGGGAGGAAACCGGAGTGCTCAGCGAAAATGCACACGGACACGGGGAGAGAGCATGCAAACTCAACACACAGAAAGGCACCCGAACCGAGATTCTAACTCGGGGCCTTCTTGCTGTGAGGCGACAGCACTACCCACAGGGCCACCGTGCCGCCCCAGAAAACACTTTGAAAAACATTCTAAAGTCTGTGTGAATAAATTTGCAAGTCTAATCTCTGTGTCTCTCGTTGGCTTTCTGATCTCCATGTAGGGCATTTAATTTTGGTAAAATATTTATTTTAATTCATTTTTTGTTGAAATTGATTCAGTGATGCAAGCTCCTGGATATCGAGGTGGAATATATGAGGGGGTTATACATTGATCTGCTCCTCTTCATAGATCATTACATATTTGTGGCCTGTGTGTTCCAATGACACAAGAGCATTGTCACCTGCAGTCCAGGGTTTCCCTTGGTGAACAGGTCTGGAGTCTAGCGCTCCCACTAGTGTCTCCCTTGGTGAACGGGTTTGGAGTCTAGCACTCCCACTCGTGTCTCCCTAGATGAACAGGTTTGGAGTCCAGCGCTCCCACAAGTGTCTCCCTTGGTGAACAGGTTTGGAGTCCAGCGCTCCCACAAGTGTCTCCCTTGGTGAACAGGTTTGGAGTCTAGCGCTCCTGCTGGGGTCTCCCTTGGTGAACAGATTTGGAGCGTAGCGCTAATTCTCGAGCCTCCCCCAAGATCCTCTTGACTGAAGGAGGTTGGCATCAGGAACAGCACGTGGTCGTAACATTCTGCTCCAAAACCCCCTCAATTGCGGTGCTTCTCTGAATAACTGGGGATCAGGGGTCATAAGGTGATGTGACGATAAAGCCCGAGTGAGATAAGCATCGCTCTGTCCAATGTGAGATCGGTTGAACTCGACTGTGCTTAACCACGCTTGACCACATGGTCGTGCAAGTAATAACAACAACCTAATTAATACACCCCATGACCTATCACGGGAACAAAACGGGGCCAAATAGTTCACGCTTGGGCGCACTGGTGGATTGTGGCGTGAAACTCAGCAAGTCAGGAGACCAGCTCCACAGAGCTCATCCGCTCGCTCAGATCTCCTCTCCTAGAGGCCCTCACCTCTCCTGAGAAGCGGTGCAGACTTTCTTGGCTGCGGTTTTATTTCACTTCGTAATTTTATCTTTTGCAGCATTTTTATTTCCAATCTCAAATTTTTACAGGATTTTGTGACCTTGAGATGTAGGGCGCTTTAAAAATGTTAATTATTATATTTTAGGCATTCATTTAGATTTTTTTAGATGGAAGGAACCTTTGAGCTGTATAGCTCTTTAAAACAGTTATCCATCGGGAAGGTGAAAGCTATTTACAGTATTTCAAGACACCGGGGGATATTTGGTCAGAAGATTGAACTTGGTCAGCAGCGTGTTTTTGGACTGTAGGAAGAAACCGGAGTACCCGGTAAAAATCCACGCAGACCCGGAGAGAACATCCAAACCCCACACAGAAAGGGACCTGAGTCGGGACTCGAACCCGGGCTCTTCTTACTTTGAGGCGGCAGCACAACTGCCGCCCACGTTTGCAGCTCACTCTCCGTGTTGGAGCAGTCTCTTCAACAACACCGCGGTGGTGCTGCTCACGCAGCAATGCGCTCGAACATGCGTTTGAAATGACAGCTTCATCAGTCGGCTGTGGCTACAGCGAGCTGCGCGCAAATCAGGGGATCCGCGTGCGACCTTTCGTTCAATGAAACGCGGGATGTGTGGCGGAGAAATATCTGTACACGAACATTGGCGGCACTCTCGTAAACAGACCGCGGGCGTTTGAATGGAGGCAACTTTTTTCAGTAAACATGCGACGATGAAATATGTACGTGTTGTTGTTCGTGTGGTCTGAGAAACACCACGGACACAACGATCTTAGAATGGATTTTTCAAAGTTATTGATTCATAACGATACCCATCGACGCTTCGATATAATATAAAGACGTTGGTGCAGATTGCAAAGGCCATCGCTCCCAACTCGTGATTCTTTGACGCACTGCATCGCCAGGGAAATGGACAAAAAGCAAAGTTTTCCGCGAAGGTATTCATCACCTGGATCAAGATGAAGCACCGCTCAGAGATCATTTTTTAGACCATTTAATTGAACCAATACTTTACTCGTTTAACTTGTACGGTCAAAGTTTTACCCGTGCGCACACAGAGGAGAGTCAAAATCACAGGGACAGAGTAATCCCACGTTTTAATTACTCAAATTAATTACCTGATCACGCCACGACATAATCATGCGGATTACTTTAGTGAGGAAGCTGAAGAACTCCCTTTTAGGAACTCTCTTTTAGGAGGACTCTTCTTTGAGACGTCTGGCCAGAGGTGAAATAAATCGGTACGATCCGGTATGGCCTGACAGGGCATTTGCAGTAGCAAAGTGTCTGAAATTTTCTATGGCAGAATGTCTCTGCGGTGAAAAAAAATCTGCGCTACACAGAGAGTTCTGTCAGAGGCGGTTCGATTCCCACCTTGGGTGCCTCTCTGTGTGGACTTTGTGTTTTTATTGCCAGAGTGGACGCCGGCTCATGGACGCTCGCAGCCGTGTGACCTCTTCACGCACGCAAAGTCCGCCCAGCGAGCTCTGGCTCCGCACCCCGCGGCCGCAAACGATGAGAGTGACCCGGTCTCGCGCTCTCCGCTAACACGCGGGCGAGGTGAGAGCTGGTCTCCTGCTCTGGTGGAACCGCCGACCGCATCAGAACTTCAACAGCTCGCTGCTTACGTCTTCGTGAATATTAAACAAGAGACAGCGGCAACACCGGTATTGTGACCGCGCGACAGAACGCTCACCATCCACGCTACTGAAAAGCACTGCAGCCTCCGCTACTTCAACGGAGGAGGATGAACAGCAAAATATGGCTTACTTCAGACCTACTTAAGGCACCCTCCTCAACACGACAACTTCCATCCTCCAGTACGGGCTGCTTGCTGCATGTGCCCAGATCGCACCTCCATTCGATGAGTGACAGAGCCTTATCGTGGAATGCCCTTCCTTTGTAGATTCGATCAGCTGACTCCTTGGGCATCTTCAAATCTCGCCTCAAGACTCACTTGTTCCGTAAGTCTTTCAAGTCCTCCGGCTAGGACTCGTGACTCTTGTCTCTAACACTTGTGACTCCCATCTCTAACACAGTGACTCCTATCTCTAACACTGAGACTCCCTTCTGGAACACTGCAATTCCCATCTTTAACACTGTGAATCTTATCCATTCCTCCTGCCGTTCAGACATGCCGGGATCATGGCAATCTTCCGAACTGCGCCTACTCGGGCGCATTTGTTCCATCCATGTTTGTGGCACAATAATTATTATTTTGTAATCGCTTATTTTTGTTCCTCTATAATGTGTTGTTACTTTCGACTTTTAGTTTTGGCTGTCCTGATGTTCTTGACATGCCGTTCTCTCCACAGCTCGGATTTGTAAAAAGAAAATTCCAGAAAAAAAAAACGTTATTGCTGATATGCCGTTCTTATCTCGTTGTTGATGTGCCATTCTCTTCGCAGTGTCAGAAGCTGCTTAGTCCTGTACAGGGTCGCGGTGAGCCGGAGCCTATCCCGGCAGACACAGGGCGCAAGGCACGGATATATCCACGATGGGACGCCAGTCCATCACCGGGCACTGCGGGCAATTTAGTCTGCAAGCCAATTAACCTATGCAGCAGCATGTTTTTTGGACTGTGGGAGGAACCGGAGCGCCCGGCGAAAACCCACGCGGATAGGGGGAGAACATGCAAATTCCACACAGAAAGGCACCCGAGTCGAGATTCGAACCCGCAACCTTCTTGCTGTGAGGCGACAGCGCTACCCACTGGGCCACCGTGCCGCCTAAATATTCCATTAAAACCACGATTGTTCCAGGGCTCGGCCAATGACCGAGCCCTGGCACATTCGCATTAATGGTTCATCTGCCACGTGAATGCGCAGATGAAGTTCACCCCCGCGCTCAGAAAACATTGTTAATGCGGGGCCACGTATAGCGCGCGGTTTGCAAGCGGCAAGTTCTCCATCACCCCACAGCCCTGTTTTATCATTGATTTCCGTTTGTTTAGATTCCGTCAAGGAGCAGCCTCATTTCCAAACTGATGACGCCGTGAAATCAGATGGCCTGAAAATGGTCTTGCAGTGGTGACTTGGTTACTCAAGGGGCCAACGTTAGCGCTGAGGTGCAGAGTGTGGGGCGCGGGCGGGTGGGAGGAAGGACGATAGCCCTGTGGATAATTCGTGTGCAGACTTGAAACTACCGAGCGATTAAGCACGAGGTTCTCATCTTTACCGTGCGGGCAGCAGGCTTTCTCTGCTGTGGTAACATCTACCGCCTCGCAGAGAGAGAGAGAGAGTCCAACCCCATGCGGTTAGATTCCAACGTTCTCCCCTCTGCTCTATGTGGGTTAACTCCAGGTTTCCCAATTTTCTGTTATTTCGACACCTGCTTCGTGCGCATGATGCACGAGTGGCTGTGTGATAAGAGGATGCGTTCACTCAGTGTCTCGGTAATCACGCCAAATTTGGAACGGATAATTGGCGAGAGGACATCGCTCACGCATTTATCACGACGACGTTTGCGGTGCTTGCACAAGGGGGTTTGCAAACGCAGATGAGTGAATGCGGCGTCGCAGCAATAGTACAACAATAACAAGAGGAAGGATTATATTTGCCCATTGCTCTTCGTGTCTCGTGTCTGGGCACAGACACTCAGGTCACCTTTGTGGAGCGCTCACAGACAGAAGCGTCTTGCACTTCCCACGTTTCATCGAATATTCAAGTGCGAAATATGTTTTCATTCATTCATCATCAATACCTGTTTAATCCTCTACAGTCTACAGGGTTGTGGGGGTAGGGGTGGGAGGTGCCTATCCCGGCAGACAAGAGGGCGCGAGGCGGGGCTATAGCCATGATGTGACACCAGTACAGAGCAGGGCACGCTTTTAAGGGGGCAATTTACTCAGCAGGCCAATTAACCTAGGCAGCAGCGTGTCTTTGGACGGTGGGAGGAAATCGGAGCACCCGGCAGAAACCCACACAGGCACGGGCAGAGAGCGAACACGCAAACGCCACAGAGAAGGCACTCGAGCTAGGAATCGAACTCGGCCTCTTGCTGTGAGGCGACAGCGCTACTCACTGATAGTATTTTTCGAGAGACTATATTTAGCTTAATTCGGAGTTTGTAGTTCCCCGTCAAAACGATATCCCTCCTAGTTTGCACGCTTGACGAACGCGTCGATGTACGTTTCAATGGCTCGATGTGTGACGATGCATCTGACGCGCACTCCCTCTTGACGTCAGAGACATCGCTCACACTCGCAGTGGTGCCTCCCAAAAATCAGCCCTCGAGGACCATTGTCACGCTGTCCCCGTGCAAAGCACGCCAGAAATGCAATTATTATTATTATTTCATTTTGGCGGGCGGCACGGTGGCCCAGTGGGTAGCGCTGTCGCCTCACAGAAAGAAGGTCCCGGGTTCGAATCTCTCGGCTCGGGTGCCTTTCTGTGTGGAGTTTGCATGTTCTCTCCCCGTGTCCGCGTGGGTTTTCGCCAGGCACTCCGGTTTCCTGCCGCAGTCCAAAAAAGCATGCTGCTGCATAGGTGAATTGGCTTGCAGACTAAATTGATCTCAGTGCCCAGTGATTGACTGGCGTCCCATCGTTGATATATTCCTGCCTTGCGCCCTGTGTCTGCCGGGATAGGCGACCCTGTACAGGACTAAGCGGCTTCTGACACTGAGATGAGATGAGATTTCATTTGGGCGCGAGGTCGCTGTCTTTCTGATCGAGTGGAATCAGAGACAATGCCGGTCGTCATGGGTACTTTTTTGCCAGTATACATATCTAAGAGTAGGACAGGTTTTACCGTTTCTGGCGATTATGCAGGTGTTAACACCTTAACGCCAGAAACGGTAAAACCTGTCCTACTCTTATAAATGCCGGTCGTGTTTAAGGCTTTTGCGAGGGCTGCTCCACTTCCCATTCAGGTGCTAATCGTCGATCTGCTCGAATATAAATAATAATAATCTCTCCACGAGGTCTGATGACTGTGCCCCTTGTCGCCCACACCTCCACCTGGGCTCTGTTCATGGGAGTCTCATCTCATTTCATAATCTGAAACCGCTTAATCCTATATAGGGTCACGGTGAAGCCGGAGCCTATCCCGGAAACACAGGGCGCAAGGCAGGAATACACCCGACGACGGGACGCCGG
>JAZEWT010000007.1:24654677-24672792 GCA_036362905.1 Mordacia mordax | reverse complement strand
ACTCCACACAGAAAGGCACCCGAGCCGAGAGATTCGAACCCGGGACCTTTTTGCTGTGAGGCGACAGCGCTAACCACTGGGCCACCGTGCCGCCCTATAATAGTTTTAATTGTTTGTTTAATTGGCCCGTTGGTTAAAAGGAAGACGCACACACATCGGAAGCTTGTCAGATAATGTTTACTCTGTCCATTAATCCTCTGAGGTTGATAAAATAGGTACCGATTTGTGAAACGTCATCAGTATTTATTAGAGCAATACAACTGTTCTAGACGTAGTAATGTGGAATTTTCACTACAGGCCCAGGACTTTAAACAGGAAAACAGTCTCAATCCAGCACCTGTTTATATAGTAAGGTACTTTGACTTTGTTCAAAATCCATTAGTCGCTCAAGGAAGCCTCAACCAAATCACAATGCTCTATTTTAGGCGCATCTAACTTGGGACGGTCTGCCAACTCTTTCTTGAGATTGCTTTGTGTGAGAAAGCGCGTGCACACCTGGATAACCCACAATATTCCAGGCACACCCGTCAAAAGGTCATTGTCTCTACTTGAAAATGTGATGGATGTGTGGATGTCATGTAGATGTGAGATAAATACAGGGTGAGCAGCTTAGAATGAAATTGAATCTCAGGCACAACCGTATACCGCATAGGTAAGTGTGACTGCCACGCACGCAACAGCTGTTCTTTTAAACACAACCGTACTACATCATCATTATCAATACCCGCATAATCCTGCACAGGGTCACAAGGGGCCAGAGCCTATCTCGGCAGATAGAGGGCACAAGATCGGGATATGCCCAGGATATGACGCCAGTATATCACAGAGCCATTTTTGGGAGCAATTTATTCATCAGGCCAAATAACCTGGGCAGCATCGTGTCTTTGAACGGTGGGATGAAACCGGAGTACTCGGCGAAAACCCACGCGGACACGGGGAGAGAACACGCCAGGAACCGAACCCGTGGCTTTCTTGCGGTGAGGCAGCAGCGTCACTCACTGCGCCACCACATGTTAGCGTTGTATTCTCAGAAGGAAGTTATGTTGAAAATCAAACCAAACTCACTCACTGCTACCAACAAAGTTAGACTTGACCTTGTATCAGGAGAGATTTATTTCAGTTAACGTGCCGAAAATTCTAACACATTGAGGGTCACAGTTGGCAGATGTCACCATGGGTGCATGACTGCCAAGTCTTAAGGGCTATGAAGTGGCCGGCTTGTGGACTTAGAAGAAAGAGTTGCTGCTCAGATACGTCTCCAGATGAATATATATATATAATCACCCACGGTTAGTCGGTCAGTTTGCATTTGATCTGGAAGTAAGCGTTGAGCCTTGCAGCTCTTTTTAACAGTTTTCCAGTGGGGATGGTTAAGCAAGTTGCAACACTCAGGTCACTGGCGGCTATTTAGACAGGACAATCAATCTAGGCAGCGTATCTTTGGACTGTGGCAGGACATCGGAGTACCCGGTGAAAACCCACGGGGACACAGGGAGAACGTGGAAATTCCAGACAGAAAGGTACCCAAGATGGGAATCGAACTCAGGTCCGTCTTGCTTTGAGGCAGCAGCGCTACTCACTGCGCCAACAGACGTCAATTTGTTTGGCACGGAGGAGTGAATATCTTTACCTGGCTACTCAGCCTTTGTAATTTGACCACACCGAACCAGGGAGAATTTAGACGTTTTATGATAGTTTTTTTTTTTACCAGGCTGAGAGACTCAGACCGACAGCTTATGGAGATCTCTCTTTCACACTCAAATGGCCAATCGGGGGGCTTAAACCCAGGATTTTACTTATTGCTGGCTCAGTAGTTTGACTAGGGAATATTGCAACTCACTCCCCAGGCACATATACATTTCCTTAATACCAGTGTTTAATTAAGTTTCTTTTATATCTCGCGGGGATGATTACATAGTGCATAAACACCGGTTTAAGCAATTGTATATTCGGCAAGACACCGAGGGATCGTCGAATTATTGGCGAAATATTACGGCATCACGTGTGTTTTATGTTTGCACCGATGCTATAAAAAAAAATTACTGCTCATTTGCATAAGCCATGCCGATAAGAGCCCCCCTCGGTTAACCGGCGAAGTTTACATCACAGAAATAGATTAAATGCGACCGCAAGGTTGGCTTTAGGCCGCACGTTTCCTCGCCGTAAGAAGCGTCACCCCATTGCTCGGCGTATCATCTGCGTGGCGGGGGTTGTGTTGACAAGACTCTCACCGGCAAATTGCTGTGTGCTTTCCATCAACCGCTCCGTGTGTTGATTTATGGTTAAATAATGAGCCTTTAATTGAGGTGTGCTCAGCACGCTGGGGACCGAGGGACCTGGAGCGGTGCGAGACACATTTACCTCCATGCAGTGGGGAATTCTAATTAACGGCGCGGTTCCGTTTTTAGCGTGCTGTTCATGTATAAGTGCATCTCCTTAAGGATCTAATTTTTGGGGCTTTTTTTTTCAATCGCTAAGCAGACAGTGTGGATAGATGTACGCTGACACTGCGTGCGCTCGAGTAAGGATCACGGTTAATGTGGAAATTTATTTCGCTATTTTTTAAAAAATATTCCTGGCGGAAGGTGGACATTTCCACACCAGTGATTGCGACAAATTCTAGGGCAGGGTTTTTTTTTTCAAAACCCATTTTCTGCTGCGCAGATGAGAGGCGCTTCATTTCGCAAAATAACACGCAGCCAATCAGCACACTCGCTTCAGCGAAGCACTGAGCCAACCAATCAGACCCGGTCTGCTTCACAAATACAAACATCCCCCGATAGTCATACAGACGATTGGGGGGGAACGTCCTTCGTCTCGAGACATCATGACCAGATGAATTGGCCCAATTAAATTGCACACAGTGCCCTGCCATGGACTGACAACCTATCCTCTGTCTGCTGCGATAGGCTCCAGCTCCCAGAGACCCTGTAAAGGAGACGTGGGTATTGATAATGGATGTATACTGGAACTCAGTGAGCCTTGCTGGCTAAAGAACATATTAGCATAACCCGCAGACGTAGATTATGTTAATTTTATACTTTCGCAAGTAATATATTTCACATTCCCTCTGGCTGGTCTTCTCCTGCTCATATTCACGATGAAACCCACGTTATATTCACACCCGGCTTGTATTAGGCCATTTCTAAATCTCATAAAGGGCTTAGCACAGCACTTTTAGCTCAGTTTGGTGTAATTGTTTTATTAATATGGTTAAGCCCATGGAGCATGGCTCCTGCTGTCATCATTAAAGTAATCGTCCTTTTAAATAATTTAATCTTTGGTTTCCTGTGTTTTATTGCTGAATAGTTCTTCGTGCTGACGTGGATTTTCACGGATCGATGGGTGGCCGTGCCGAGCCGTATCGAACCAATGAGAGAGGAAGAGCACTCGGCATGGCTACGCCGAAAGAACAGGCTTGGAAAAGCAATTCTCAAATAATTATTTATCTGTGTCAATATGAAGACGTTGCTTTTATGTTTACCTGTGACACTTGTACTCTTCCATTGTGAAATGTTTTTCACGTCAGGCAGAGCTGACCGTCGTTCCTGTAACCATATAGGTTGTCACATCTCGGTGTCTGAGATTTGCTCTCTATAGATGCACTATCGGGATAGCAGTGTCGAGTGTTCCTAGACGTTGCTATTCTGTCGGCGATTTGTGAGCGCTCACGGCCCTGTGCGTCAAATATGATTTTAATTATCAGCATTTACCGGGCCTGATGTCCATACGTGCACTCCCCCCCCCCCACTAAACACTGAACTCAACTCCGCACCGCGGTTATTTCGACCACTACTACGCGTGTTTACATGGCGAAGCCTCACTGAGTCTCAAGACTCCTTTGCAAGAGCCTCCTGCCAAGTTTTCAGAGAAGGGGGCAACGTTGCCGCTGTGCGTGAATCCAACTGAGTTATTTGAAGGAATAATTTTCGCAATCGGATATTTGCCCAATGCCAGATAAATTCATTGTTTTTAGCCGAGGGAGAAAATCTGAGCTCCGAGAGGAAACCAATGCAGACATGGGGGAACACTAAGAGGCACCAGAGTCGGGAATCGAACCGAGGTATTCATTGCTGGGAGACACACGCGTTGCTGGTGGTGACGCGTAACCCTGACTGAATAGCTTGCGGTGCATTTTTCACACTGTAGCCTTCTCATTGAGAATTACATCCAGCAGATTTTAAATGTGGGCGGCGCAGTGGCCCAGTGGTTAGCGCTCTCGCCTCACAGCAAGAAGGTCCCGGGTTCGAATCTCTCGGCTCGGGTGCCTTTCTGTGTGGAGTTTGCATGCTCTCCCCGTGTCCGCGTGGGTTTTCGCCGGGCACTCCGGTTTCCTCCCACAGTCCAAAAAGCATGCTGCTGCATAGGTTGATTGGCTCGCAGGCTAAATTGCCCCTCAGTGCCCGGCGATGGACTGGCGTCCCATCGTCAGTATATCCTTGCCTTGCGCCCTGTGTCTGCCGGGATAGGCTCCGGCTTCACCGTGACCCTGTATAGGACTAAGCGGTTTCAGATAATGAGATGAGATGAGAGGTTTTTAATGTTAACTGTGAAAGAGACGGCCGGTATTAGGTTTGATACACCGGGGCCGTAATAACCAGGGCGAGCTACGGGATTCGAACCAGAGACATCTGCGAGACGCCCGACTGCCAGGCCAGCACACGACTGCTGTTACATTCACTGTGGGGGGTTGAGCCGGTGCACAGACGTGCACGTCTCGCATCTTGGTGCAGGCATTTGCGGGTTCCAATGAACCCCCAAAGCCGTATCACCTGCAGTTTATAACTCCCGCTGGGGGGCCTCCCTTGGTGAACAGGTCTGGGGCGAGGTTCCAGACAAATAACGATCTGAAGATGCTCTGATTCAAGGACGTCAGCTCCAGGAAGGGTATTCGGCTGTACAATTCTGCTCCAACACCCTCACCATTGAGGGGGGGAGGGGGGGGAGGAGGGGGGGCAACCGGCTAATCGGCAACAACAACAACCGGTAACAACAACAACGACCACGACTATTATTTTAGCTGTCAACTTTCACGCGTTTAGCATCAAAGGCTGCTTTGAAATTCTTATCTGTGACTTTGAGATGTGTAGGAAATTGAGTTTTCTTGTTGGCAGCTGGCATATCACGGAACAACCCCTTACAGTCCCTAAAAGGTTGACGATAAAACGTCTACATTGATCTCAAAGAAGCTCTATTTAGCTTGGCTTTTAATCGCATCCTTGGATAATTAATTGCCCCTGCTTCATTTAATTCTCAATTAATGACATTTGCTAAAGGTTTCGTTTAACATTTGATCACTGGTAAATAAGCCACTTTGAAATTTAATTTATGTTCGAGATTCTATTTCCAAGTTACTGTTTGATCACTATTTCACATACCGATTAAAAAAAAATTAACGGTGGTTGTGGGATTGGCGGCAACAGGAAGGAACATGTGGTTGAATTCGTGTGGACCTGCTTATGGCTGTACATTTGTTTAATGGCCCTGGGCTTGGAGAAGTAATTAATTAGTTTGTGCACTATTTATGTAACGCCAAGGCACTCCGCTCATGTGTGTGAAGAGTGGTGGTCCTAGAGCCTGTGCAGGATTGCACTCAGAGGGCTTGTTTACATGGGCATGGCAGATGCTTGACAGCACACGGTCCCATGAAGGCAGTGGCCACATTGCTTGTACAGGGCATTTAGCCACAACACTCGAATCAATCGGGACAGGAGTTAGATGTCGCTGCTTTGTTTGCAGACCATAAGAAAAACCAACGGGCATCTGTCCACCTCCAATAAATGAGTCCAGAGAGTGCAGTTTAACATTCTGGGCATCATATAATGAAAGCTTCGCTGACAATCTTCTCCTGATGATCCTGCTCAGTACAATGCCTGCTGATTCGCAGCTTGGAAGGTCCCTCTGCCGTATTTACTCCCCATTCTGTGTCTAGAATCCGCTTGTGTATCACGACTGCTCCAACCATTGGTGGCCATTTAGTTTAACGACCCATTGTGGGTGATTGACATGGCCACGGCAGAGATGGGCTGCACGGTAGGGGGGGGGGGTCACAATTTATTGAAGACTCAGGAACACGCGCTCATTTGCAGAGGTGTTTTAGGATCTTTTCTTCTCCACACAAATGGACTCGCAATTTAGGAGGAGGACGGATTGATCGCTTTTAAAGTAATAGGTCATAGGTCATGTTCCTGCCACATAACACTTACTGGGTTAAAAAAAAAATATATGGATGAATTCCATTTTTTGGGTTAGGTCACATGAAAACATGTTTGTCGTAAACCCTCCACTACCCGACAATGGCTAACTAGTAAAGTTTGTCAACGTGAACAAAACGTGGCCAATTCTTCACTATCTCAGCACACCGGTGTGTTGGAGAGCAAACTCACAGCATTTACAAGAGCAATAGAACTCACTCACTCACTCATTATCTGAAACCGCTTAATCCTATATAGGGTCACGGTGAGCCGGAGCCTATCCCGGAAACACAGGGCGTAAGGCAGGAATACACCCGACGACGGGACGCCAGTCCATCGCCGGGCATTATATGGGGAGGGTGTGATGTCATAATTCATCCGCACGCTTGTGCTGGGATCCAATGGGGGGGGGGGGTGTTGGGGAGGATGTGACAACAATCACGGAGGTATTCAAAGGTTGGTTTATTAGATTAGATTCGTCAGGTGTTACGAATTACGTGAGTGTTATTGGACAAAGGGCCAAGATTGTCAAATTACCTTCATCAGAAAGTGTGACCTAACCAAAAAAATGGAATTCATTGATAACATTGTCCGCGAAAGCCTCTCATTATCTGAAACCGCTTAATCCTATATAGGGTCACGGTGAGCCGGAGCCTATCCCGGAAACACGGCGTAAGGCAGGAATACACCCGATGACGGGACGCCAGTCCATCGCCGGTGTCCGCGAAAGCCTTCGAATGAAAATCTCATCTCATCTCTATATTCATTTTCCAAAAACATGAAGTACACTCTACAAATCAGAAAAAAAGTACAGAACAATATTTTGGTAAAATTTGACAGCTTGTCCATACGCTGGTCTAAATTACACTGGCCAGTAGCAATGTACATCATAACTCAACTCAAGTGCATTCACCAGTGATATGTACAGATTCTGTTCTGTTGCACTTTAAGGGCAGATTGGCTTTTGGCTATTGTTCCAGGCTGGCTATGTAGGTGGCTCGAGTAGTGTGGGCCACTTTAGCTCACTGCAGATGATCTGTCACTCTCGTGAAGTAAAGTGTCTCGATGCTCAACAGCAGCGCAGTTGTGTTCATAGCCATCCACGGGCTCCCGGGAGAGTGGCATGCCTATCACTGGACAACTACGGTTAACTTCCCAAAAAAAAAAAACGAGTCCTTGTTTTATCAACCCAGGCAGGATCGCGGGCTGAATCGATCCCAGAATGAGATTTTAACGACATTCTGAGTATATTTGGCTGTTGCTAAACCTGCACATGTCGACGTATATATTAAGAGTTTACGGTTGCGTTGATTTAAGCGTTGGTTCCGTGGTTAAATGTTGTGGTTCTGCTTGGTCGTTCGCCGCTTTTGAGGCAGGTGGGAATTGTGCAATGCCTTTTTCCAAGCGGCCAGCCAATATAAATGCTGTGCCACTCGGAAACATCGCGAGATGCACAATCGTCCTTCTAGAAAGAAAAAATATATCTTGCAGTCAGTGCAGGCAGGGGAATGGCCCCAAAATGATGACGACACTTATAGCTTCCTGACGTGAACAGTATTCGGCTCACGCATTGCGAAATCGTCCAGCAAAGCTTCATTTAGTGTACAGAGTGTGCCGATCAGTCAGTCGGAGGCGTACCGCCACAATCTTTTAGCGGAATAATTTCATTCATGTCGCAGTACAGACCTTCCTCCCCCCCCCGCGCTTTACTAAAACACCGTTCGCTGAATAGGACAAACATTCACAAGGAAAACGCGTGTAAAATCGATCGACGACGGTTGGAAGCATTGCTGGCTAAATTTGCGATTTATAGTTTATCTCTGTTGTTGGAAATAACCGCCGAGTGAGAGTAGCGCGGAGCCGTGGCCCGTCAGCGAGGCAGCGAGGAGAGCCGGGGGATGGGAGTGAGTTCTGCGAGGGCCCGGAAGACAGGGTTAGGGCCACGGTAATGGAGCTATGGTGCATTCGGAATAATGGCAGTGTGACCCCGGAATGATTTTGAGAGAAGCAACCATACCCAGAGATGATGTCGGGGAAAGCACACTGAACAAGGGCAGAGAGACTTGCACAGCAGCTTAACGTGGAGGCAGGAAGTCGGATAATATAGAGGAAATCTAAATATAAAGGGGCAAGTGTTTGTATGTATATCCGCACCGAGGGAACAATATTTAGATCCTTCCCAAGTGCAAATTTAATCTGCACAACACCAAGGAGTTTATGTATTGTTCAAGCTTTAGTTCCCACTTAGTGATTACTCTCATGAATCTTCGGAGACAGGGGCAATATTCCCAACAATGACATCAGGAAGTAGTCCAGGTTCTCATCTCATCTCATTGTCTGAAACCGCTTAGTCCTATACAGGGTCGCGGTGAGCCGGAGCCTATCCCGGCAGACACAGGGCGCAAGGCAAGGATATACCGACGACGGGACGCCAGTCCATCGCCGGGCATTGCGGGACAATTTTAGTCTGCGAGCCAATCAACCTATCCAGGAGCATGCTTTTGGACTGTGGGAGGAAACCGGAGTGCCCGGCGAAAACCCACGCGGACACGGGGAGAGCATGCAAACTCCACACATAAAGGCACCCGAGCCGAGAGATTCGAACCCGGGAGCTTCTTGCTGTGAGGCGACAGCGCTAACCACTGGGCCGTAGTCCAGGTTAAAGCAGGAAATCAGCAGAGAGCGTCCTCAACAAGAGCCTTCAGAAGAACGTGTTACACGTCTTTAACAGGATTGCCCATAGGGCGGGCGCTCTGTTGGTGTACAGCAACATATACGTGCACACGAAACGTGCACTGGACAGCTCGCATGCAATGCACGCACGCTTAAAAAAATGTACTTTGCACTGTTATGTATGCCATGGAAGATAGCATAATTCAATTAAATTCCAACCGTGAAAAAATAATCACAAAGTCTGAGGGACATCAATGCTTTTCACCATGCGGTTCGGAATGAAATATTCCATTTGTGTATGGTTATTTGTACTGGTGTCCTGCAATGCTTATTACCGTAGGTGAACATGAATAGATAGTTATTGGAACAGTCGCCTGCTTCATTATCACGCAGACACCGGAGAATAATTTGAACATCAGCTACTTATAAATGCACAGCCACACGGTGGTGTATTATACGTGACTCATTTGAGCCGTGTTACAACTTAGGGAGCTATTATAGCTTCTGCTGAGGTCTGGAACGGGTTGAACTGAGAAATATATCAATGTATACAGAACTTCTAAAATATCATCTCATCTCATTGTCAGAAACCGCTTAGTCCTGTACAGGGTCGCGGTGAGCCGGAGCCTATCCCGGTAGACACAGGGCGCAAGGCAGGGTTATACCCACGATGGGACGCCAGTCCATCACCGGGCACTGCGGGCAATGTAGTCTGCAAGCCAATAAACCTATGCAGCAGTATGTTTTTGGACTGTGGGAGGAAACCGGAGCGCCCGGCGAAAACCCACGCGGACACGGGGAGAGAACATGCAAACTCCCACGCACAGAAAGGCACCCGAGCCGAGACTCGAACCCGGGTCCTTCTTGCTGTGAGGCGACAGCGCTACCCACTGGGCCACCGTGCCGCGCCACTTCTAAAATAAAAGGAGAATACGGTGTGTTCACGGTGCACTTTGCTTGCCCAGTCTCGTGAAAGTCGGCATTGAAGGACAGTGGCTGATGAGACCTATATTGATGGGTCGTGTTCATTAAGGAGCAAATATGCCGAGCGACATGGAGATGATGGTAAAGCATCGAGCCGCTAGCACATCATTAGCTCTGAGTAACTTTCAAGGGAGCAGCCAATACGAACTGGAGGAGTTCACGCCACACGGGCGGCTCTCCAGCGAGAGACATCACACTGCGAAGCGTGTGAGGAGGGGGAGGCGGCACCTGGGATCTCGGATCGAGTGCACACGAGTATACATACTGGAGCGAGTGCACACGAGTATACACACTGGAGCGAGTATACACACTGGAGCGAGTACACACGAGTATACACACTGGAGCGAGTACACACGAGTATACACACTGGAGCGAGTACACACGAGTATACACTCTGGAGCGAGTGCACACGAGTATACACTCTGGAGCGAGTACACACGAGTATACACACTGGAGCGAGTACACACGAGTTTACACACTGGATCGAGAGCGCACACTGGATCGAGAGTACACACCGGATCGAGAGTACACACTGGATCGAGTACACACGAGTATACACTCTGGATCGAGAGCGCACACTGGATCGAGTACACACGAGTATACACACTGGAGCGAGTGCACACACTGGATTGAGTGCACACGAGTATACACTCTGGATCGAGAGTGCACACTGGATCGAGAGTACACACCGATCGAGAGTACACATTGGATCGAGAGTGTACACTGGATCTAGAGTGCACACTGGATCGAGAGTACACACCGGATTGAGAGTACACACTGGATCGAGAATACACACCGGATCTAGAGTACACATCGGATCGAGAGTCCATACCGGATCGGGAGTACACATTGGATCGAGAGTACACACCGGATTGAGAGTACACACTGGATCGAGAATACACACCGGATTGAGAGTACACACTGGATCGAGAGTCCATACCGGATCGGGAGTACACATTGGATCGAGAGTACACACGGGTAGCAGACAAATGAGACGCGTTTTAAGCGAAACTTAAAGACGGATGAGACCACGAAACGTAGGCACGGCGAGAATTGGGGAGAGGAGACGGCGTGGATGATAGAGAGCGAGAGAGAATTAACAACAGGAAATCGTGAAAGTGTTCAGAGTTTTATGGTTGAGGCAGGAATCTGATAAGTATGTAATTATTAAACACTGTATACTGATGCACTGCAGCGTTACATTATTGCAAAAGTTTATTTAGTAGTGGACAATCAGCAGAATTATTAGCTGATGAACGTCCCCTCAGAATTGGGAGCAATGGTTATTTTACATAGTTATTAAAATACGTCTACAGGGATTAAGAATAATCCCGATGTTTTGTTGAGTCAAATAACCAAACATAGATTTAAAATGTGCATACCACGAGTTCACAGTTCTGATGTTCACTTGCAAATGCAGTTTTAATGCAAACAATAGTGGAATATGACAAAGAAATTCTTTCGATGAAATGTCTTGAATTCTTGATATATGAAGGTGCGAGCTCCACTGTGGGTTGTAGTTCTTGGGCTGTGTATTGGTCAGTACGGGGTCCCCTCCTTATGAATCTTTGGTAGTCCGTATAGTCTGGGAATTCTGCTATCTTGTGGATTCAATTCATCTCTATTTTCTTCACTTTGAATATTCTGCTTGATGATGGCCTTTCTTCGCATTTCGATTTTCTTGATTGGGTCCCGTTTGAGTTTCTCATATATTGTGGTGTTGCTGACTTCCTGGTGCATCTTCAACTTATAATCATCTGTGTTGACGATGACTGTAGCGTTTCCTTTGTCCACTTGCAGAATGAGTATGTCTTTATTCTTGTTGAGTTTGTTAAGCTCTCGCCGTTCTTCAGTCTTACATTTAGATTTTGGTGGTTTCGATTTGCGTATGACAAGAATACAGACATACTCATTCTGCAAGCGGACAAAGGAAACGCTACAGTCGTTGAAATACTGAAACAAATCACACTCAACGGAACGGACCTGCTCGTTAGTTTTGATGTGGTCTCCTTATATATAAAAATACCCATCAAAGAAACCATGAAGATGATTGAAAAACAGTTTGACTGGAGGTTAGCAGAGCTGGCAAAAGTATGCCTGACAACAACCTATTTCAAATTCGACGCGGAGTTTTACCAACAAAAAGAGGGTGCAGCAATGGGATCACCAGTGTCACCCACAGTAGCCAACCTGTATCTAAGCAGTTTTGAGGAGGCAGTCATAAACTCACATACACTGAAACCCACCCACTGGTATCGATACATTGATGACACATTCGTTGTATGGCCACACGGAAGACAGAAGTTAGAGGAATTCCTTGGTCACTTAAACTCCATACACCCGAACATCAAGATCACCTTGGAAATAGAAGAAAACGGCCAAATCCCGTTCCTGGACGTACTGTTGAAGAGAAACGCAGAGGGGATGCTCAGCCACACTGTATACAGGAAGACAACACATACGGACAGGTATTTAAACGTGGAGTCTCACCATCACCCGAAACAGAAACGGGGGATACTGCACACCTTAGCCCACCGGTCAAAAACAATTTCAGACAAACAACATCTAAGAGATGAGCTACAACATCTACAACAAGCACTAGCAAGCAATGGATACACAAAAACAGAAATCCAACGTGCCATGACAAGAGAACTTAGACAGAAACAGCAAGAAAATGAGGAGGAAGATATCACTATGGGTAAAACCTATTGTGATCTAGGAAGATATCAAGACCCGCACTTTCCTGCCCTATGTGAAAGGCACCACAGACAAAATTAGCAAATACCTAGAAAAATATAAAATGAAAACAGTCTTCACAACCCACCAAAAGATACAATACATACTCAAATCACCTAAAGACCAACTACCGTTACCGACAGAAGGCGTATAGTGCATCCCTTACAGCAACTGAGGAAGTATACATCGGACAAACAGGAAGAACAATAGCCACAAGAAAAGGAGAACACGGGGCAGCAGTACGTTTACTGCACACGGATAAATCAGTAATGGCAGCACATAGTGTATATAAACAACACATAATCGATTTTTACAAGATACGAGTACTAGCAGTCATCCACCATAAAGGTCCAAGATTAATTTGTGAAGCAATTGAGATTCACAAGACAGAAAAGACACTGCACTGCAAACAAGAAATGAGGCTAAGGCTCAGCCAAACCTGGAAGCCAGTCATTGAAGTCAGTAGTGCAGAGATATAGAGCTATGGGTGTGGACATCAGAGGGGGATCACCAGGTGTTTGGGAGTTTCTTTCATGAGATGCAAATTAGGGGACTAGTCACAGATAAAGTAGGAGGGGGCTATTGCAGTTCCGGGGTGTGAATAGGACAAGGAGATTAGTGTTAATGTGATTCAGATGTAGACCCCATACAGCAAAAATGACTCAACACATACATAGTACCCACATATATATAGGAGCAGCAGGCACTGCACATGCATTCTGTGCCTGAGGATGCCTTTAACGTGAGACGAAACGTCGTGAGGAGAGGAGAGGGAGCGATCGACGCGGCTGTCCCGAGAGATCAGCTTTTCGAAGCAATCATCATGCATCGAGCCGTGAAAACCTACATCATTACATGAAAATCATTGTCCTTTGAATGTGAAAATCTGGCAAGACCCTCCTTTAAGACAGTTTTGAGATTCTGAGGCTTTCCTGGATAAGCAAGTGTAGCGGTAGCAATAAGAATGCAAAATCCATGAAATTCATTTTTTGACTTAGGTCACGTAAAAAATGTGTCGTAAACCCACCTCCACCCGACACAGCTAATTAGTAAGGTTTTGTCACGTGAACAGAATGTGCCAATTCTTTACTATCTCAGCGGATAGGTACATTGGAAATCAATCGGCGTCATAGTGTAACCCGAACCAATTCGGAATGATAGGCTCTGGAGATGTCTCTTTAAAAATCGGGACATTGTGTTTTTACGCGACCTAACCCAACATTTGATTTGATGGATAACATTTTATAATTTAAGCTTTCGTTTGAAGTTAACAATACAAAAATCGATTGGTCGATGTTAACACCCAATCATGGACTTAAAAACCAAAATGCTTGTAGCTTGACGGATGTTTTCCCAATTATCTTCAGGGTGGGCTGAATCGGCAGTGTTGGAAACCATTTTTTTTATGGTGGCGTTATTTTGTTAATCAATTTCAATCAGAATAAGCAATTGCGTATTAAAATAGTGCGCAGTGATAGACTACATTATTAATAAGTAATTATATTAAAAGTGTCAACGGAATGGCAGGAGTGTACTTCAAGTAGTGTGATTATTTTCAAGCATTGAGAAGAATCACCGCATTTTTGCACTGGAAACACACGTTATCATCACGGTGTGCGAGCGTTTTTCATCAAAACGAATATGCACAAAGAGAGCGTCGTGAGCTCATGTGCAGACAGAGCCAGGGAACGATCCACACACCTGAATGATCAGACTCTACTTTATTGTCTTTTCTCCTTCCCACAACTCGAGTCCTGAAGCAGAGGCAGCCCCATGCACATCGCTACGCCGCGGGCAGCTGAACAACACCGAGTCCGTGCTTCACAATTCACAACCGCATCGCTGTGTCTCTGCAGGACACACCTACGGTGAGAAACGTTTGAGCCACGTGCACTGGGAAAGGACCCTCATCTCATTATCTGAAACCGCTTAATCCTATATAGGGTCACGGCGAGCCGGAGCCTATCCCGGAAACACAGGGCGTAAAGTAGGAGTACACCCGACGACGGGACGCCAGTCCATCGCCGGGCATTGCGGGACAATTTTAGTCTGCGAGCCAATCAACCTATCCAGGAGCATGCTTTTGGACTGTGGACACGGGGAGAGCATGCAAACTCCACACAGAAAGGCACCCGAGCCGAGAGATTCGAACCCGGGAGCTTCTTGCTGTGAGGCGTCATCGCTAACCACTGGGCCACCGCGCCGCCCGGGAAAGGACCTTGGAAGCGTAACTCGAAAAAACAGAAGTTTCGCTTGTCGGAACCCCGCACCAATTGTCCAAGCCTGAACCTATCCAAATGATGTTTGACGACCAGACCTTTAAAAGTTGCTAAGGCAGTCCGGAGTCTAAGAGTGATTCTTGATTCCTCACTCACCTTTGAGAAAAATATCAACAAGGTGACGAAGGTGGCCTATGTCCATCTCAGAACCATAGCCAGACAGCGCAACATCCGGTCACCCTCCGATGCTGAGAAGCTAAAACACATCTTCATTTCCTCACGAATTGTTTATGGCAATGCACCACTCCCTGGCATCCCTGCCGACCTGATCGACCGTCATCAACGTGTGCAGAATGTGGCTGCTAGACTCCTCACCCGCACACCCATCCACAATCAAATATCCCCAGTACTGATGACTCTCCACTGGCTACCGATTGATATAGGATTGCATTCAAGCTCCTCCTTCCCGCCTATAAGGTTATAACTGGCGAAATTCCGACACATATCCGTGGCCTACTCCAGGCACCCTCCTCAAAACGACAATTTCGATCCTCCATTACGGGCTTGCTGCATTTGCCCATGTCGTACCTCCATTCGATTGGTGACGGGGCCTTCTCGCGCGCTGTTCCCAGACTCTGGAAAGCGGTTCCATTGGCGATTCGATCAGTTGAGTCTCTGGGCATCTTCAAATCTCGTCTCAAGACTCACTTGTTCTGTAAGGCTTTGAAGTCCTCCGAAGGACTATTGATGCGGCTCACTGTTGTTGTGCTGGGATTCCGTTGAAACGCGCCTGCTCAGGATCACTTATTGCGTCCTTCCTGTCTTTAACAATTATTTTTATCTCTTCGTTTACGTCTTATTTTACGTCCTTCTCAAGATTACAGCCATTAGTTGACTTTCAGTTGAACTGCTCTGACGTTGTTGTCGTTGACATGCCGTTCTCTCCACCCCTCAGGTTTGTAACAAGAAAACGAAAGCAAAACAATCGTTATTGCCGTTGATTTGCCGTTCATACGTCGTTGTTGTTGCTGACATGCCGTTCACAGCTTTGTGCAGCGCTTTGTGACCCTCGTGTGAAAAACGCTCTCGACGTGCTATTGTTATTATTACGATCATTCATGGGCGGCGCGGTGGCCCAGTGGTTAGCGCTGACGCCTCGCAGCAAGAAGGTCCCGGGTTCGAATTTCTCGGCTCAAGTGCCTTTCTGTGTGGAGATTTGCATGCCTCCCCGTGTCCGCGTGGGTTTTCGCCGGGTACTCCGGTTTCCTCCCACAGTCCAAAAAGCATGCTCCTGGATAGGTTGATTGGCTCGCAGAGTAAAAAAATTGTCCCGCACTGCCCGGCGATCGACTGGCGTCCCGTCGTCGAGTGTATTCCTGCCTTACGCCCTGTGTTTCCGGGATAGGCTGCGGCTCACCGTGACCCTATATAGGATTAAGCGGTTTCAGATAATGAGATGAGATGAGACGATTGTTCATGTTAACTGCCGATTTTAAGAACTGGCAAATGTCCCTCGCACGAGTGGGATCGTTATTATACACATTGCTGACGGGAGTCGTTTGACAGAGTGACTTTGCATCATTGGACAGGAGTGCTGAATTAGAGAGGCAAGGCAATCAGGTGTAAGTTGGGGAATTGTCAGATTAAAATTTCAGTCAGCTTTTATTCAACTTGGAAGAAACTATGGAGCTATATAATTATCTTAACAGTTGCCTAGGGGAGAGGGTTAAGTAAGTTATAACATCCTCAGGGCACTGGGAGCAATTTAATCAGGCTAATTAACCTAGGTAGCGTGTCTTTTGGCAGGAAAACACAGTGCCTGACATGGGGAGAACATGCAAACTGCACGCAGAAAGGCACCCGAGCCAGTAATCGAACCGTGGTGGTTCTTGCTGTGTGGTCATAGCGCTACTGACGGCGCCACGACGCCGCTCTATTATTATTCATGCTAACTCTAGTCATTCTCCTACTGTGAGCGTTTTATCAACCAGGGCCTACCTCTAATTTACGTGACAACGTAACCCATGTTGAAATTGTGTTTGCGAAATATTCGCCAAGATTCTGTAATTTAAAAACACGTGATTTATTCACGGCATGCACCTTGGCATATTTATCGGAGGTGGATAGGACACACCGGGATTATGAGGAAGCTTCATTATGCGATTAAGAGAGAACCTCATAATCGCATAAGAGGGAACCTCATAATCGCATTTTGAACCTCATAATCGCAAACATTAAACACACTTTTAACTATCCGTTCTCTCGGACTTGAATGGAACAGCAAAAAAAAACACATCATTTTTGACTCATTGTTTTGGGAAGAAAAAAATAATTTTTTGCAAGCCAAAAATCTAGATTGGTCAATTTCGAAAAAAAAAGGCAGCCTTCCAGTGAGAACCCATCTGGTTGTGTGAAGATTAAATTAGCCGCCCGTCAGTAACTGTTCAGCCGTATGGGCTCAGCACGCGTGGTGATCGAGTTACATAACGACGCCCTGCTCGCCAGGGCCACGGCCACTCTCAATGCGGAGAGCGTTAAGAGTGACCACACCACTACAGCTACGGCCACGAACACGTCTCAGTGCCCTATGACAGCAGGAAGGTTTTTCTCGATTTGATTACCGGCTTGAGTGCCTTTCTGCATGGAGTTTGTATTTAATGCCCATGTTCGTGTGGGTTTTCGCTGGGTACTCCAGCATCATCTCACTGCATCAAAACGATTTTGTTTGATCTCATCTCATTCTCATTGTCAGAAACGGCTTAGCCCTGTACAGGGTCGCGGTGAGCCGGAGCCTATCCCGGCAGACACAGGGCGCAAGGCAGGGATATACCCACGATGGGGCGCCAGTCCATCACCGGCCACTGCGGGTAATTTAGTCTGCGAGACAATTAGCCTATGCAGCAGCATGTTTTTGGACTGTGGGAGGAAACCGGAGTGCCCGGTGAAAACCCACGCAGACACGGGGAGAGAACTCGCAACCTCCACACAGAAAGGTACCCGAGCCGAGATTCGTACCTGGGACCTTCTTCCTGTGAGGCGACAGCGCTAACCACTGTGCCACCGTGCCGCCCCGACTTGTTTGATAACATTTTAATATCTAGAGGCTGCAGTGTCTGCCACGTGTTGGCGCCGGCTTATTGCATGGCGACTATCGCCTTCCGCTGCTCTCTGCGGGCTCCTCGTGCCTGAAGCCGTGCCCCTCTCTCTGGGAGTGGAGCAAACACTCCGCGCGTTGTACATTGTTGATGACTCGCACCGAATCAGGGCGGATCCATTGGTCGATATTAACGTCTCATCTCATCTCATTGT
>JAZEWT010000007.1:24628270-24643460 GCA_036362905.1 Mordacia mordax | reverse complement strand
TCACCGTGACCCTGTATAGGACTAAGCGGTTTCAGACAATGAGATGAGACATATATATAAGAAAAACTCGACACACATCGGCTTGAACGTTTGTTGCGTTGCAGGAACCCTTCATCCAGAGCTTGCAAGCTCGCTGGGTATTTCATGCCGTAATTATTAACACGTATCAATGGCACTGCCATCAACGGAGAACAAAACAACAATGAGAAGACTGTCAACATTTCTCACGCGGTGCAGGTGTTTATAGAGACCCACGTTCACTGCGGAAGAGTGATATTTACACGTTCTCAAATTTGAGCTGGAAGGAACAATTGAGCGATGCGGCTCCTTTTAGAATACAGGACAATTAATCCAGGCGATATGTGTTTGGGGGCGGCACGGTGGCCCAGTGGGTAGCGCTGTCGCCTCACAGCAAGAAGTTCCCGGGTTCGAATCTCGGCCCGGGTGCCTTTCTGTGTGGGAGTTTACTATTCTCTCCCCGTGTCCTCGTGGGTTTTCGCCGGGCTCTCTGGTTTCCTCCCACAATCCAGAAAACATGCTGCTGAACAGGTTAATTGGCTTGCAGGGTAAATTGCCCCCAGTGCCCGGTGATGGACTGGTGCCTCATCGTGGGTATATCCCTGCCTTGCGCCCTGTGTCTGCCGGGATAGGCCGTCTCACCGCGACCTTGTACAGGACTAAGCGGTTTCTGACAATGAGATGAGATGCGTATGTGTTTGGACTGTCGGAGAAAACCGGCGTGCCTGGAGAAAACTCACGCGGACACGGGGAGAGAATACGTAAACTCTGCACGGTACGGGCGCACCCGAGCTGGGAATCGAACCCGGGTGTCTTGCTGTGATGCGGCAGCGCTGCTCACCGCTCCGCCCTGAACTACGAATGAAGGTTCATTATGCGAACAAAACATCGTGCAGCTGGTAGAGCTGCAAAAGAAATGCCTCAAGTGCGAGACAAACCTTATTATTCCGTTTTAGTTTCATTTTATTGATTTGAGTTTCGGTTATGTGCATCGCACACATTTTATTTCTCATTTTTCTCTCTGCCGCAGGGAAGCAAACCAGTAAAATTGGGTTTATTGAAATGGTGATTGGGTCCGGGAATAATATGCGCTCGCCCAATTTTACAATTGTGCTTTTTTTTTACATAAATGAGTATATTTAGCCATACTTTGTATTATCAGAGGGTTTGTGTGTCTCTCAATGGCTACTATGAGGTCCCTATTCATATGTAAATACAACAAATATACTTGTAATCAGAGATCTTTTTTGGAATATAATTCTCATCAGGCCCCAGGGTGTACGGCGCAGTCTCCAACCCTCATTAACCACCGTCTCCTTGGCCCCACTATTCATGCCTGATATCGAAATGCCATTCTCCGAAATTTCGTCCATTAGATATTGTTCATTCCAAGGCCGTGGTGTTATTGACGAATGTGTTAAGCTTCATGTTATTCGTTCCCGCGCACCACCACAAACGCGGCAGTAGCAGCAGCGTGTTCGTTTGATTCATGTGTTGCTGCTGTGCAGGCAACTCTTCAGAAACTCTTGTTTCGGTAGCGTGGTACCTGGATGTCTTTTTTTTAGCGATCACAAGGCAACTCGTTTGTCTCATCATCTCATTGTCAGAAACCGCTTAGTCCTGTACAGGGTCGCGGTGAGCCGGAACCTATCCCGGCAGACACAGGGCGCAAGGCAGGGAAATACCCACGATGGGACGCCAGTCCATCGCCGGGCACTGCGGGGCAATTTAGCCTGTGAGCCAATTAATCTATGCAGCAGCATGCTTTTTGGACTGTGGGAGAAAACCGGAGTGCCCGGCGAAAACCCACGCGGACACGGGGAGAGAACTCGCAAACTCCACACAGAAAGGCACCCGAGCCGAGATTCGAACCGGGGACTTTCTTGCTGTGAGGCGAGAGCGCTACCCACTGGGCCACCGTGCCGCCCTGGTATTGTATTATATACGATTGATATGTGCGATGAATAATTATGAATCAAGATAATAGCTGTTCATTAAATAATGGAAAGAGAGTTTCCATATGCGTGTCGTGAGCAGGATCGATGTCTGAGCTGCGAGGAATCTATAACCGCATACAGCGCTACTCACTGGGCCACCGCGCCGCCCCAATTCGTTTGTAAACGTTATTAATCCATGACACAGACATGCCCGCAATGCATCCGGGGCAAAGAGAAGATTCGCTCTCGCGCAATTACGAGCGCTTACGTCACTCTCACAATGTGCTCGCAAATTATACCGGTACTGACTCGACGACACGCGTGAAAAAGTATGACCAAACTTTGAAGTATCAGTATCAAGTTTAACGGAGTAGAAATGAACGCACAACCGCCCCCCCCCAGACATTCTTTGAACGCCTGTACAAATATATCTCCTCAACATCACTTTTCACATTGAGCAGTCAGGCGCGATGGTCGCACAGCGCTGCCAACTCACAGTAAAAAGGTTCAGGGATAAACTTACAGCTGAGGTGCCTCTCTGTGTGGAGTTTGTATGTTTTCTCGATGTCCACATTGGTTATCACCGAGCAACGCCAGTCTTCTTTCACGGTCCAAAGACACGATGTTACTGTTGCTGCCGAGATGAATTGGCTTATTTAATAAACTGTCACCTGATGCCCTGTGATGGACTGACGTGCCACCTAGAGTATAGCCCTACCTTGCGCCCTGTGTCTCCAGGTCCCTGCAGCCCTGTATAGGATCAGGGGGGACCGATGATGATGAGATGTAGCAGTTAGTCGATCATCTCATGGCACCTGGGTCGATATTGTGACCTCTTGCCACCAAACTATTCGACACCACGTTGCCTCCACGTGCACCGAGCCTGGCACAAGGCGACGCCATGGTCACCTTGGGAAAATCGATTGTAGTTGTTTGGTTTATATCAGACATGACTCCAATGTGATTTTTGTGAAAAAATATACTTTTACCCAGTCAGCATCGGGTTCATGTTCCAATAATTGGCTATGACAGAATGTAAATCATATGCCATGAACAAATTTATATAGTATTCAATGTCTAATGTGTAAGGTTCCAGACTCAAACGTGGCCCCTTTTAACTCCGATGCCCCTATGCCGCACACTCCTGACAGTGACTGTAAGAAGGCTGATTTTAACGTATACATTACACACAATCACCATGATATCTTGCCGAATAGTGATGCATTATATCTGGGGGGAAAAAAAACCGTGGATACAATCACCACATAATTGTATTTGGGTTATAAATGGAAAGTTGCTCTGTGATTGGGATGGAATCCAATCGTATCAGGAACATGTCTTCTTAGTTTACTATATGGTAGCGTTTGTAAATGTACCAACGTTTTGTGATGACAGAATATGAGAATATCTAATTTACCTCCCCATAATTATCAGAGTGGGCAGTCAGAATTTACACGTAAATAGCAAAGTGAAAAATAATTTGACCCAAATGTTCATACATTTTAGCAACAAACATTTTGAGAAAACTCTCTTTCACATTGTGAAAGCATTGCAAACGTGACATAGAAAACTCTTCCCGATAATGCACACGAACGTTTGTGAAATTTTCATTCCGTAAAACAGTCGGCGGATCTTTCCCGAACACAACATTCGGCCGGCCAAACAGAACACGTGGAAAACTGGTCCTATGAGCCTCTGTCATTTTTATAACTGTCAAAAAAGAACTAAACTCTTGCTATTATCATGTTTTCCCTCCTCATACTGTTCTTGTTTATTTTCCTCGATGCTTAGCAATCTAATCATTGTCCCTATATTTGAAAGTCAGGTGATGGCCCAGCGAGATGCAATATCTCTCTTAAGCACATTAACTGGCTCTGCTATACCAATTAATCATGATTATATCTCAATTGTGGCCAAAACCCAATTGCCGAGAATCAATTGGTGTTCTCATTGAGGCTATTAATACTAATTGTGATGCAATCACAGAATTCACGACACCATCACCTCTATCGTCACCATCACATTCCTCCGTGTTCTATCTACTGCTGGACGAAGACCACTCCCAGCCTTGACCATTGCCTATCTAAGAGTAGTAGATGGTCTGATCCATAGAGCTGCATCGATCGCGCTTGTGTGACCTCGTTGGTCATTCCTTCTTCGCTCGTGTCTCTGATCCTGGCACCTTCCTTAGTTGTATTCATCCGTTATCCCTTATGAAAACAAGCCACGCTTAAGTGCGACTATTTTTGTCTCAATGTGTGCGTTGCCTTAAATGCTTCTCCCACCGAGATACACGTCTCAACCAGAAAGCCGTTAAACACAGCAGCACTTTTTAAATATTTTAATGGCATTACAATGGTTAAAAGAGTATAACGTTGGCTAAACTATTAATGGGCCCACATTTTTTTTCCCGTGTATTGTATACTACATTATGCATTAAGGCATTAATGGTAGTGGCCAACATGAAGTGGGTCTTCTCATTCACGCACCACAGGCACACATTAGCAAATACGGGCAGCTACGACACCAAAACATGTCCCACGTGGCTTAACGGACGCACGCTTTATCTGCACGACACCACGGTTGCTATGTGTTATAATTTCAGATTTTATTCACGTTCATTGATTAGTTTTCTGATACTTTGGAGAGCCAGAAAAAATGCCATGAGGACATTTTCCCCCAGCCATTTTAAGCATATTGTGGTGGACGGGTTTGCACATCGGCGATGGACTGGCGTCCCGTCGTCGGGTGTATTCCTGCCTTACGCCCTGTGTTTCCGGGACAGGCTCCGGCTCACCGTGACCCTAGATAGGATTAAGCGGTTTCAGATAATGAGATGAGATGAGGTTTGCACATTCCATTGAACCCCAGAGATATGTCAACTGAAATCCAGCACTCCTGCTAAGGTCGCCCTTTGTGAACAGGTCTGGCTGGAGTCTAGGACTCCCGCTAGGGTCTCCCTTGGTGAACAAGTCTGGAGTCGAGTACTTCTGCTAAGGTCTCTCTTGGTCTACAACTGTGGAGTCTAGCGCTCCTGCTACGGTTTCCCTTGGTAAACATGTCTAGAGTCTAATACTGCTGTGAGGGTATGGCAGAAAGTTCCAGACAAAGAACGACCCTCTGACTAAAGGAGGTTGGCGTCAGAATGGACATAATATTTGCATATCTGAAGCGCATTTCACCTGAGGGTCACAAAGCGACATAGGGCTGTAAACATCTTCTGAAAACCCCCCACCGCTGTCTGTCGTCAAAAACGTGGCAAGTTTACCATTGAGTGGCTGCTCTTTGCCGCAGTTTGTAAAGTTCTCCTAAGGACTCTATATCTCGACTTAGAATTTGATGCTAAATCCTGTTACGTTGGATATAGTTTGGTGCAGGGGTGATATTCCCTCTAAACTCAAACATCGATTCTACTCACCACACACATGTTGAAACTCTCGTTCCATTATTTAGTAAACAGATATTATCTTAATTCATCATTATTATTACCACATATCAATCATCATAATATAATACCTTTGATCTAATCATGATTATGACTCTTTTACAAAGTAAAGCTCATATCAAGACTCTTTTCAGGAGGGTTCTGTCAAGCTTTCACAGTTGGGGGCAATATTGCTGCGGTGTGCCAATCCAATTGAGAAATGTGCAGGTATTTGTTCATCATGAGGATGTTTGGCTAACATCAATTACATTGTATGTTTGTTAATTAGCTATGGGAGCAAAATGGAGAACCCGGAGAAAAGCCGTGTAGAAGAGGGAGAGAACAATTTAAACAAGGGCACTGCAGTTGGGAACTGAACCCAGGTATTAATTTCTGTGGGGCACATGTGTTGCCACCGCGTGATCTTACCGCCCAATGTCCCTTTAATACAATGCATTAGAATGCATTAAACTGTCCCAGTTGTGGACTAGGGGTTTCTTGAAATCAGCCTCGCGTATCTGAATAGATCTGTCAATAATAATAGATTCGTAAACACCTATTAGTCCTCGGCAAATTATTCAGCATCCTCAATAAACTCACTTAGGATGTCCTTTAAAACGTTAACTGTCTATGAAATGTAATAAATAATAATGATGCATAAATTGTAATGCGATGTGAGGAGAGTGGTGTGCAATGTTGAGTAGAGGTCGCGTGTACATTTAAATTTACTGTTGCAGAAAAAGCAATCTTGAGAAGGAAAAAAATATATCCAATAACAGCAGCAAAGCACATTTGTTACTTGCACCACTCAAGAGGTTTACAAAATGAGACGTTATAATCCACGAAATAATCCAATTGCAATACGTGTAAATAGATTAAAATGCGAATATCAGTTCGTGCACGGGGCTTTAAGTATTTTTGCTGAGTTTAGAACCAGGCTGGGCCATATTTTCACCACTCTTCACCCAGGCAAACAGGAGGATAGACGTGGATATTTCTGGACTAATATTCATGACTGTGGTGTCAGTCGCCACTTAATCTCGTAGAGGGTTACGGTGAAGCCGGAGCCTATCCTGGCAGACACAGCGTGCAAGGCAGGGCTATAGCCAAAATTGGAAATCCATCGCAGGACACTTGGGGAAATGTATTTAGCAAGACAGTTAACCTAGACAGCAAAGTGTCTTTGAACTGTGGGAGGAAACCAGAGTATATGGCAAAATAACCCCGCGGACACGAGGAGAATAGCCCAACGCCATAAAGAAAGGTAACTGAGCTGGGAATCGAACTCAGGACCTTCTTGCTGTAGGCTACCAGCGCTACTCATTGCACCACTGTGCCATCCTGAGCAACAAACAATTGCATATTGAAAAATACAATTAAGGAGGACTGATCCACTGCATCAACGATTCTCGCACACCCATCCACTATCACATATCCCCAGTACTGGTGTCTATCCACTGGCTACCGGTTAAATATAGGATTGAATTCAAGATCCTCTTTCTCACCTACAAGACTCTCACTGGCATTGCTCCGACATACATCCGTGACCTACTTCAGGCACCCTCCTTAACAAGGCATCTTCGATCCTCCAATGCGGGCTTGCTACATGTGCCCAGGTCGCACCTTCATTCTATGGGTAACAGAGCCTTCTCGCGCCCTGCTCCCAGACTTTGGAATGCCCTTCTATTGGAGATTCGGTCTGCTGAGTCCCTGGGCATCTTCAAATCCAGTCTCAAGACTCACTTGTTCCATAAGGTTTTAAAGTTCTCTGACTTGGACTATTGATGCCGCTCACTCTTGTGCTGGGATGATGGCTTGCTACTGACCTGCGCCTGCTCAGGAACACGTATTGCTTCCTTCGTTTGTTTAACAATTATGTTTATCTATTATATTATGGCCTTCTCTAAATTATAGCCATAATTTAACTTTCAATTGAACTGCTCTGATGTTGTTTTAGCTGACATGCCTTTCTCTCCACAGTTCATATTTGTAACTAAAAAACACAATTGTTTGTTGTTGATGATATGCCGTTCATTTGTCGTTGCTGCTTACATGTCGTTCATTCCACAACTTTCTGCAGCACTTTGTGACCCTCGGGTGACAGGATCGCTAGACGTAAATTATTATTATATTTTAAAAATGAATGATGCACATAAATCCCACGTGGCGTGGTCATGATTTGGGGTCATGATTTAATTTTAATGTTAATTTAAAAAAATAGGAAGTTGTACTCTGTCATTTATATCGTCTGTCTTTCTCAATTGCGTTATTTTTTTCATTAGACTGAAGGCTACATCCGCATATAATTTATATAAATTATAAGTGTCTGCAAGCATGGTTGTATGAATCGGACCATTTTTTTTCTACGAATCTACTCAGGTAAAACCCGCCGAGACGTAACCTCTTTAACAGGAGACCGCGCCACAAGCAATAACTCACAGACGTGGCAAATATCATGACACGTGGGAATTTGGATTAGCCACCAATATAACCTAAATGCACGTTTCTCAACGTGGAGGAGGGTCATACTGGAGAACGCGGGTAGAACACGCACACACGCACCAGATGTTCAAGCGGGCCCCTATCCAGATTAACCCAGACTGTCCCGCTGCCCCCTATCGCATTATAATTCATGCGTCATCATTATTTGTTACATTTACCACAGAGGTTCTTAAAGAACACCCGAAGTCCGTTTATTGAGCATCCTGAATAATTTGTTGAGACCTAATAGTGTGTTCGCGAATGTGTTATGATTATACTGACAAATCTACCCCGGTACACGAGGCTGATTTCAAGGACTTGTCAACTAATGGGACATGTTCCATGAATTCTAATGCACGATGGCGCAGTAGAATCACATGTGCCTAACAGCAATAAAGGCCTGGGTTCGGTTCCTGTCTCCCGTGCCCTTTTATTTGATGTTTGAATGCTCTCTTCCGCGTTCTGCAAAGGGATTCGTCCGAGTTATCCATTGTCCTCTCATTGATTAAAAAAATACATGCACTGTGTGTATTTTTGTATCTTTTTAATCAATGAGAGGACAATGGATAACTCGGACGAATTCTGGCAAGAAATGGTAAAGACCTGTTCTACTTATTACATAAATACATGCGCGTTACTCAATTGGGACAGCACACCGCAGTAGCAACGTCAGGCCGATTGTGAAAGCTGGGGAGGACCCACTTGTAAACGAGCCTTGAAGTCCTTAGCGCATGAAACAATCACAAACCTGATTAGATCAAAGGTATTATATTATCTCATCTCATTGTCAGAAACCGCTTTGTCCTGTACAGGGTCGCGGTGAGCCAGAGCCTATCCCGGAAGACACAGGGCGCAAGGAAGGGATATAGCCACGATGGGACGCCAGTCCATCACCGGGCACTGCCGGCAATTTAGTCTGCAAGCCAATTAACCTTTGCAGAAGAATGCTTGTTGGACTGTGGGAGGAAACCGGAGTGCCCGGCGAAAACCCACGCGGACACGGGGTGAGAACATGCAAACTCCATACAGAAAGGCACCCGATCCGAGATTCGAACCCGGAACCTCCTTGCTGTGAGGCGACAGCGCTACCCACTGGGCCACCGTGCCGCCCTGGTATTGTATTATATACGATTGATATGTGCGATGAATAAATATGAATCAAGATAATAGCTGTTCATTAAATAATGGAAAGAGAGTTTCCATATGCGTGTCGTGAGCAGGATCGATGTCTGAGCTGCGAGGAATCTATAACCGCATCACCGCACGGCCACCGAATGTTGTGCGATTTTACATCAAATTCAATGCGTGGACGGAGTCCTTCGGAGAACTTCGCGAACTGCGAGTTCTTTAAAGAGACCTCATCTCCTCATCTCATTGTCTGAAACCGCTTAATCCTATATAG
Source organism: Mordacia mordax (assembly GCA_036362905.1). Taxonomy (NCBI): domain Eukaryota; kingdom Metazoa; phylum Chordata; class Hyperoartia; order Petromyzontiformes; family Petromyzontidae; genus Mordacia; species Mordacia mordax. Next base: position 24,634,198 of record JAZEWT010000007.1, on the reverse strand, counting down.
GGTCACGGTGAGCCGGAGCCTATCCCGGAAACACAGGGCGTAAGGCAGGAATACACCCGACGACGGGACGCCAGTCCATCGCCGGGCATTGCGGGACAATTTTAGTCTGCGAGCCAATCAACCTATACAGGAGCATGCTTTTGGACTGTGGGAGGAAACCGGAGTACCCGGCGAAAACCCACGCGGACACGGAGAGAGCATGCAAACTCCACACAGAAAGGCACCCGAGCCGAGAGATTCGAACCCGGGACCTTCTTGCTGTGAGGCGTCAGCGCTAACCACTGGGCCACCGCGCCGCCCTTGAGTGCATCTCATCATATCTAAAAGATCAAAACTATTGCTGCCATCAAAACCGTTTTTCCACCGCTTAAAATTGTAGAATTTTTTTTTCGGCTGCATTATCTCTCCAACGCAGAGGCAGGGGAAGCGTTTTGAAGATGTTCGTTAGAAGACACCGGTCCAGAAGACTCAGAAATCCAAAGACATCCTTCACGACGACGTGAAGTGCCGATCTGTGTTGAGATCCCCCCCCCTCGTCTGCAGAGCCACCCGAGCACACATTCGTAGCAGTGTTCTATCTAAACAACGTTTAATAGGGACACTTAAAGGCAATGCCTCTTTATTAAATGCTTCACCTCTTTGTCAAAGGTCCCACCTCTTTGTTCGAGGCTTTACTTGCCGCCTGCTTTTCGAGCGAAAATCTTAGCTTTGCCTCCTACTCCTCCGCCTAACGATCATTTATGCGCGTGACATTATTGCGCCCGTTATGGATTGGATTATTAAAAACATATTAGCACTGCTTATCCGCATGCAGGTCCATTGTGGTGGTGGGCGGGTGGGGGGGGTACTTCTTATAAACCGAGCTTGCTAAAATAATTGGCCTGTAAATTGTTCATTACTCACTTTCCACACTTCTCATTGTGAAGTGAATAGATGTACATACATGTGACAGGAGCGAAATTGCTTCGTTTCCCCTCCCTATCGAATAGAGCAATGATTGAGACATCAATCGACATTTATTTGCGTTAAAAAGTATAAATTCGTAGATAAATAGTTCAGCTCAATTTTGTAAGGACATTTCGTTCCGCTGATTTTAGGATGCTTGACATTTATTACACCAATTCTGGAGCCTTTCGATTTCCGTTATATGAAAGGCAGTGGTTCATTTTGTAATTGCCACGAGTCATATTGTCGGGTGGCAATAGCGGCTGCACATGTATGTAGGCCAGCACTGCGGCAGCGAGGGTTGGTGGATCGCCGCACACACATGTGATGCAACTTCCTTCCTGTGCGCGTTAAGGAAGGCGCCTTATCCGTCAGGAGACTGCGGTACGGTTGGAAACCCACCATCCAAAGACACGCTGCTGCCCAGCTTCATTGGTCTGCTGAGTAAATTGCCCAAAAATGTGTGCCCTGCGATGTACCGGCGTCCAATCTTGGATATAGTTCCGTCGCCTGGTATGCCTCCGCCTGCCGGGATGGTCTCCGGTCGCCTGCGAGCCAGTACACGATTAAGCGGGTATTCATAATCTCATCTCTCATCTCATTGTCTGAAATCGCTTAGTCCTATACAGGGTCGCGGTGAGCCGGAGCCTATCCCGGCAGACACAGGGCGCAAGGCAAGGATATACCGACGATGGGACGCCAGCCCATCGCCGGGCACTGCGGGGCAATTTAGCCTGCGAGCCAATGAACCTATGCAGCAGCATGCTTTTGGACTGTGGGAGGAAACCGGAGTACCCGGCGAAAACCCACGCGGACACGGGGAGAGCATGCAAACTCCACACAGAAAGGCACCCGAGCCGAGAGATTCGAACCCGGGACCTTCTTGCTGTGAGGCGACAGCGCTAACCACTGGGCCACCGTGCTGCCCCTGGTATTCATAATGATGACAATAAAAAATGTTGACTCCTACCTGCTTTCTCTGTATGGGAATCTCCTCCTTGCACGAGTGGGCTTCGCGAGGTGCTCCGGTGGCCTCGCATGTGTAAGCACGTTGATATGCACAGGACCACAGAGCTTGGGCAATTATTGGCACCGACCAATGGTGTGGCTGCATTGCAGCTGGTTTGTGGTTCCTCACTTCTCTGCGTTACTATCTAAGCCAGTGAAACCTTCCTTCTCACCTGCAGGGCTCTCACTGCTGCTGCTCCGATATACATCCGTGACCTACTTCTGGCACCCTCCTCAACACAGCAACTTAGATACTCCAATACGGGCTGCTTGCTGCATGTGCCCAGATCGCACCTCCGTTCGATGGGTGACAAAGCCTTCTCGCGCGCTACTCCCTAGACTTTGGAACTCCCTTCCATTGGAAATTCGATCAGCTGAGTCCCTGGGCATCTTCAAATTTCGTCTCAAGACTCATTCGTTCCAAAAGGCATTGAAGCCCTCTGGCTAGAACTGTTGATGCCGCTCACAGTCGTGTGCTTAGGTGATGGCTCTTTGTTGAGTTGTTCCTGCTGAGGAACACACGCTGCAGTTTGTTTTGTTTTAATAATTACTTTATTGTTACTTGATGTCCTTCACTGATTTATATTTTATCCATTTATCTGTTTTGATGTCGTTGGCATGCGGTTCTCTCTACATCTCTGTGCAGCGCTTTGTGACCCTCGGGTGAGAGACGCTTTATAAATGCAAATATTATTATTATTATTGAGTGTGAGTGAATGCTCTACGGTGTGGTAAGAGTTAAAATTATGATCTTATTCCTATGGAAATGCATTTATTTCCTGGACAAAACGTGACTTCATGAGATTTGCATAAAATTCCCCACTACTCTTAGCATTCTGTTCAAACTGAGCAATGTAGTCCCGCCTTTCCATCTTAAGAGCCCCTGCAAAACTAGCCCTTCTGCATCAACACTCATGTGCCATTGCCTGAAATGTCAACCGATTGCATATGCTTCATCTGTTGTTACTGTTAATTGTTAATGGTGCTGTTGAAACGCTGCCGATGCAGTAGTAACATCACTAATTAGTTAGTCAGTTCAGCTCAGCTCATTGTCAGAAACCGCTTAGTCCTGTACAGGGTCGCGGTGAGCCAGAGCCTATCCCGGCATACATAGGGCGCAAGGCAGGGATATACTAACGATGGGACGCAAGTCCATCATCGGGAACTGAGGGTAATTTAGTCTGCAAGCCAATTAACCTATGTAGCAGCATGGTTTTTTTTGGACTGTGGGAGGAAACCGGAGTGCCTGGCGACAACTCACGCGGACACGGGGGAGAGAACACGCAAACTCTACACTGAAAGGCACCCCAGCCGAGATTCGAACCCGGGCCCTTCTTGCTGTGAGGCGACAGCGCTACCCACTGGGCCACCGTGCCGCCCCTCTTCTCAATCATGACCTTATAAGTATGCTGCTCTCTGAAACCTGAAACTGTGATGTGTGATTTTTTTACATTTCTTGCCACTATCTACAGGACTGTTCCGTAACAGTACACGTTTAATCCTGTACAGGGTCGCCGGGGGCCAGAGCCTATCCCGGCAGTCATAGGGCGTAAGACGGGGCTATACCCAGGATTAACGCCAGTACATCCCATTGGAACTTTTTTTGGGGCAATTCACTCAGCAGCCCATTCAACCGAGACAGCAGCATGTCTTTGTATGGTGGGAAGAAACTGGATTACCACTCTACGAATAACTCCTAAGGTGCCTCTCTGTGTGGAGTTTGCATGTTCTCCCAGTGTCTGCGTGGGTTTTCGCCGGGCACTCCGGTTTCCTCCAACAGTCCAACAAACATTCTGCTTCATAGGTTAATTGGCTCGCAGACTAAATTGCCTGCAGTGCCCGGTGATGGACTGGCGTCCCATCGCGAGTGTATCCCTGCCCTGCGCCCTGTGTCTGCCGAGATAGGCTCCGACTCACCGCGACCCTGTACAGGACTTAGCGGTTTCTGACAATGAGATAAGAAGAGAATAACTCTTAATGGTTTAGTCGAAAGATAGCAGCCTGCTTGACTTTGGTTCTAAGCCATTAGCAGACAATCATTTTCTGCTGAGTTTTTGTGCAGAGAAAATTTTACATCTAAACAACTTTTTGTCCTCATGTCTAATATTGGCGGAGTAGTGGTTCAACCGTTATTTGAGTAGTTGATAATATTTTAAACAAATTAACTGTACAAGAGAAGCTAGCCCTGGCAGTCATGGCGAACCGGCTGACCATAAAAAAAAATTCAAATCCAAACAATTCGCTGGATACAATTTACGGACTGATAACAAGGAGAATGGATAATCCCAAACCCTATTAAATGTGTATTTGCTTTTAACATAAATGTATATGATCAATTGTTATCAAGATGATTCTTGCTAACGGCAGGGCACCAGCACAAGGTCGTTGTCGTTTGGTTAAACATCAAGTCAGAGATAAAACACGTGCGAGATTCTGCCGCGGTGGATTAAAGACGTAATTGAATGATTTAAATAACACACAGTAATTATAGGGCGGTACGGTGGCCCAGTGGGAAGCGCTGTCGCCTCACAGCAAGAAGGGCCCGGGTTCGAATCTCGGCTCGGGTGCTTTTCTGTGCGGAGTTTGCATGTTCTCTCTCCCTGTGTCCGCGTAGGTTTTCGCCTGGCACTCCGGTCTCCTCCCACAGTCTATAAAACATGCTGCTGCGTAGGTTAATTGGATTGCAGACTAAATTTCCCGCAGTGCCCGGTGATGGACTGGCGTCCCATCGTTGGTATATTCCTGCCTTGCGCCCTGTATCTGCTGGGATAGGCTCCGGCTTACCGCGACCCTGTACAGGACTAAGCGGTTTCTGACAATGAGATGAGATGAGATCAATTACCGCACTCCCAGTGATAATACCACCACTCTCCAACCAACCTTGTACATCCTTCCCTTCAAAACACCACCAGTCTCCTTGATAGTTTTACTAATCCGAGATTATATTGCGTTTATCTGTTATTGTTATTAATATTTGCATTATTATTGCACTGGCCACGCAATTGCAGGGGGATACACAGCCAGGGTGGAGGGGAGGTAGGGCGTTGAGTGCCGTCGTGACGTCAGCGTGACAAGAATCGGGCTCTGAGATATGGGCATGCAAGATCGTTTAACGACGCGCCAGCCAGGCAGCCAGCCAGCCAAACTTTTTTTTTCTAACTGGATGTGATTATCCTTATTTACCCAGTAAAGCCTCAATGAGCCTCGCGGCTATATATTTCAAAATTGGGTCGTTTGGCCAAAAAACTATTTTCTGTGTGTATTTGTTTAGAATACGGGAGGAAACCAGCGAACCCAGAGGAAGCTCATGCAGACCAGGGAGATAACGTACAAATGCCACGGAGAAAGCTGTCCCAACCAGCAGTAAGACCCCGGCGCCTGTTACTGTGAGACGCAAGTGTTACCACCGTGCCACGCTGTCACCCAAAGCATCTTTGTTGATCTATTATCGCGCTCACTGTGGCAGAACCAGATCCAGTGGGAGTGCGAGAGCGCTGCTGCGGACTGTTCATGTCTCCGGGACACAGTGCACACTGGATTTCCCTGGAGGTGTGCGTAATGGAATATTTAACGGCCACACGCAAACACAACATCTGGGTTTGTCGTCCCTTCTCAAGGAGGGTATGTTCTGTAAAGCTCTGTTTTTTGCACAGCGTTACAGGGCTTTACGATGCATCCCAATAAGTGGCTCTGTTGACCCCCTTATCCCGCTGTCAGATTTGTAGCTGATGGATGATTGAGCGCACATATGCAGTGCAAGTATTTTCGAGATAGCAGAATCAAACTCACTGTTTGCAGTGGCAAACAATCCCATTGATCCAGAGAGATGAAACTAAATTAAATCCTATTTGTATTTTTTGTATTTTATTCCCCCCAATGTTCGCAACCTTAACTTGGTGGAAGGTTTTGCGTCGACCCCCCCCCCCAGACCGAGTCACTGAGAGATTCCAGCATTAGCGCTAGACTCCATACCTC
>JAZEWT010000007.1:24607453-24621070 GCA_036362905.1 Mordacia mordax | reverse complement strand
CGGGGAGAGTGAACACGCAAACTCCACTCTAAAAGGCACCGGAACTGGGAACAGACAACTCATGAACTAATCCCACTGGAGTGTAGGGAGAGGAGGTGATTAAGCATGTGATTATAAACATGTCCATATTCCAAAAGGAAAATATTTCCTAAAGAAAAGCAGATTAATGATATGGGCTGTGTGTTAAATGCACTTCTGAAAGTGGGCGGACAGGGAGTCTGGGAGTTTGTATTTTATTTGAAAGGAACATTTGAGCTATGCAGCTCTTTAAAGCATTTGTCCAGCAGGGAGGGGTAAGCAAGTTACAACATCTCAGGGCACCGGGGAACCCTTTTCTCAGGACAATTATCCTCGGCGGCATATCTTCGGATTGTGGAAGGCGACCGGGGGACGTGGACAGAACACCACGTGAACATGGGGAGATCGTACAAACTCCACTCCGAGAGGCACCCGAGCCGAGAATTGGACTGGGCGCCTTCTTGCTGTGAGGCGACAGCGCTTCTTGCTGCACCACCGCGCCACTCCACGTTACGTATGAAAATAGAACCAAGCGTATCAGAGCGATGAGTGATTCGTGCACGCGTGGAAACCAGCAACGGGCCAGCTGTGCGTTACGTGCGCGTTATTCGTATCAAAAGCCCCAAATTAACTAACCTTTTTCTAAGCATATCCGTGTAAATATCACCGGTGTAATGTAGCACAACGCGTGACAGAAACACACGCGTCTGCGATTTCTGTGGTGACTCTAAAGGCGCGTATGTTTTTATTTAACCAGCAGAGAACTCGACAAACCCGCATGGGTGTCATTTGCAAGAGTGACCTGGACAAAAGCCCTCTCGTATTGGAGAGGTCAAAATTATATACTGTGTCTCGCCAACGGCAATAATAGCCAACACATTAGTTGGGAACACAGCACACATGGGGTGACCTCCCACAGATGGAATGACCTCGTGCAGAAGTAGATTAGCTGTTGTTTGCGAAGTCTAACGTGCAGCCGCTGATGAGATAACACTTGTACGCGTGTGTGCTCCATGCGGCTTTTACGATGCAGTTATAGTCTCTGTGTAAGAGCGTGTGCAGAGCCCACGTATCCGTTTGTGTCTGTGGGTGTGGCGGTGAGCGCACTGCGCTATGATCCGGACACCCCAGTTCGATTCCCGCTCACGGCCAACACCAGTTAGGATTGTCTGAGCCTGTTCTGGGCCTCGCTTAGGTCAACCAAGGAGGCTGGGCGCGGTGCTGGCCTTCTATACCCTCGTGTGCTCTGCCGACTATCATAGGCGGCAAGCACTGACAGTTCTTGACCCTACAGTCTGTTCAGGCTCCACGGGGATCTTGGCCATTGTCTTAGGGGGTGGAGAGCTGGAGCTGGTGTTGGAAGATGGAAAACATGTCTGGGTTCAAATCCTCTTCGCTTGGGAGGCGGGGGCGCGGGCTGAGCACAGGGTCGATACTGCGGTGACCCCTCGCTGGAGAGAGTGGGCTCAGAGAGTTGTTCGTAGCGCAGGTTGCCTCCCAGCACCGCCCCAGCACCCGTCGCAGCACCCGTCCTAATCGCCGGCCCTGATGTTAAATCAACCCCGGCGAACGTGTGCGGCCAGATGGCGACGCCGTGTGCGGTGCAATGTGGGCATCAGGGAGGAAGGGTGGCAGCCAGCAGTACCCGCGCGCTGCGGTCACGAACACCACAAGCAGCCAAGAGGCGCTCCGGCATGAGCAAGGGCGGTAGGAAGCCCTACGCCAGCGTAATTAGCCGAGTACCGTAGGACAAATTAAAAGTTTAATGAGCATATGTCCGAGACCCTGAGGAAACAGGTGTCCATTAATTCCCCATGCCTCACCCAATCTGGCGGTGCCTGTGCACTGAGAGGGCCCTAATAGAGCCTCCATAAATAACAGGCAGCTGCTGCTACAGCGGGCGCACGCGGTGTCCAAATGCGCGGTGGGGAGCAGACTTTACCGCAGTTAGTCCGTGTTCATGTAAGCTGCAAGTACCGTGAAGCTATGCAGCTCTTTTTGACAGTTGTCCACCAAATTATAACTTTGCCGCAGTTTGTCCGTGTTCATGTAAGCTGCAAGAACCGTGAAGCTATGCAGCTCTTTTTGACAGTTGTCCACCAAATTATAATATCTCAGACTATCGCGGGTAATTTAGTGAGGACAATTAGCCTAAGCAGCAGCACGTTTTATGGGTGGCACCGTTGCCCAGTGGGTAGCGCTGTCGCCTCACAGCAAGAAGGTCCCGGGTTCGAATCTCTCGGCTCGGGTGCCTTTCTGTGTGGAGTTTGCATGCTCTCCCCGTGTCCGCGTGGGTTTTCGCCGGGTACTCCGGTTTCCTCCCACAGTCCAAAAGCATGCTGCTACATAGGTTAATTGGCTCGCAGACTAAAATTGTCCCGCAATGCCTGGCGATGGACTGGCGTCCCGTCGTCGGGTGTATTCCTGCCTTGCGCCCTGTGTCTGCCGGGATAGGCTCCGGCTCACCGCGACCCTGTACAGGACTTAGGATGAGCGGCATGTTCTTGGATTTCGGAAGGCAATTAGAGTATTTCTAGAAGAAAAAGACACGTGGACACAGGGAAAGAACATGGCAACTCTACACAGAAAGGCTTCCGAGCCAGGCTTGAAACCCGGGAGCTTCTTGCTGTGAGGCAGAAGAGCTATTCATTGCACCACCGGACCACCCACGAGTGAGTACCGATACTACCGGAATCCCCGTGGAATATGGATCTGGTTGGTTCCCGATTCTGTCACTTGGAAGGGTGGAGAGTCCTCATCCAAGCACAAGGTCAGATTAAACACCAGAGAGTGGCTTTGTTTTTTTTTAATAAAACAGGGATGGGGGGGGGATAAAAGTAACAACAAAGATGATGTAGAATGCGCCCACAATTTATTCTGGACTTGAAGGTTTTAGTTTTCCATCTCATCTCATTGTTCGAAACCATTTCGTCCTGTACAGGGTCGCAGTGATCGGGAGCCTATCCCGGCAGACACAGGGCACAAGGCAGGGATATACCCTCGATGGGATGCCAGTCCATCACCGGGCACTTCGGGCAATTTAGTCTTGAAGCCAATGAACCTATGCAACAGCGTATTTTTTGGACTGTGGGAGGAAACTGGAGTGCCCGGCGATAATCCACGCGGACACGGGGAGAACATGCAAACTCCACACAGAAAGGCACCCGAACCGAGATTCGAACCCGGGACATTCTTGCTGTGAGGTGACAGCGCTACCCACTGGGTCACCGTGCCGCCCGCTTACAAATACAATCTCATCTCATCTCATTATCTGAAACCGCTTAATCCTATATAGGGTCACGGTGAGCCGGAGCCTATCCCGGAAACACAGGGCGTAAGGCAGGAATACACCCGACGACGGGACGCCAGTCCATCGCCGGGCATTGCGGGACAATTTTAGCCTGCGAGCCAATCAACCTATCCAGGAGCATGCTTTTGGACTGTGGGAGGAAACCCGAGTACCCGGCGAAAACCCACGCGGACACGGGGAGAGCATGCAAACTCCACACAGAAAGGCACCCGAGCCGAGAGATTCGAACCCGGGACCTTTTTGCTGTGAGGCGTCAGCGCTAACCACTGGGCCACCGCGCCACCCACAAATACAATAACACAAATGCTTATCATTGATTTCAGTGCCAGTCAGATCACAGCCGATACCTTCACAGTGGTTTATGCTCTCGATCCGGCTATCGATGCACGTGGGGGACATGATTCATTGAAGCGAGCTCGTTCCCTCGTTCCGATCTCTCTCTGAATGTTTAGCCTCTTACGTGAAACAATCGTGCAATGTCACAGGGCACGGCGAGGTGCGCAGCGATACATGTGCGTAACGAGGCCATTAAGCATCTGGTCGTGAATCTGCGATGCGGGTTAGTGTAAGAGCATGCGTCGCGTAGTCTGGTTCTGGAAAAAAAAAACCCACAGACAAGAGTGCCGGAGACCAGGGATTCTCAATATTTCGCACTTCAAGATCGACTTGGTTCACGGGTCTGGTCTCCACGGACCACTATGCGGCGCTCGTGGCCCGCCGATGGGTCGCGACCCACCGGTTGAGAATGGCAGACATAGACCTTATCACGGTCCGTGTCCGCAAGTGGAATGATGTGGCTCGCTTGTTACATATGCACACAATGAACGAGAGCCAATTAGCGGTCTTAAAGTAAAATTCAAAAACAAGAGTGCATGGCCGCTCTAAAGCTGTACTGCTGTGAAATTTCGCACAAATCAGTTTGTTAACGCGACGCAGAAAGACTGGTAAACACTCTGCCTGCATGGCTAATTAAGTAGATTATATAGAGCAATGGTTTTTAAACGTTTTTATTGCGACCCAGTTGAAAATAAAAGTATACATGTTCGTTTGACGAGAGATTTCGTTGCAGTGAATTACAGCACGTTTACATTTAAACCAGCACAGAGACCCTGTGCGTGACTTTCGGTTTCCCTGTACAAAGCTGGGACCAGTACTTTGAGACCCACTTCTTTGGAGTTCCCCATGGCCTGTACATTGAATAATGCTTTCCCATGTAAGGGTGCGATCTGTCTCTTCTCACTCCTGTGTAAAATCGTCTCTCCGTCACGCGAACGTTCTGTCTTGTGCAGTTACTCCAGCGTCTGAGACATTTCTCGAGAATACATTGAAATGAAAACGGTACTATACTGGACATCTCAGTTATTTGTAGCCTCAAACTCTTGCCCACTCCGTCAAGTTGGCTGCTCTATGTGCTCCAGAGAAGGGCCATCGCCCGATACCTTGCAATTGTATACTCTTTCCTTTAAAGCCACGATGTTATTGACGACGTTGTCGAGTGCTGTTATTTACACTTAAGACAACGGGCTCCTGCCACTTTAGCAGGCCTCAGTCGTTTGATAATGGATCTCTACAGGTCTGCCCTAAACGATGCAATGTCATGAATACGGCGAATAACGATTTATCAAGTACACGTAATGCGATGCGTGTGACACCACCGTCTGCAGATGTGTGAGGCTGCGACAGGTCCTTGATTTGAATGCAGGCTGCTGTGTCGCATTGATTGGCCGAAGCGCAATCCACGCGACGACTGATGCATGAATATTGACACTTGTCAACGGTCACAGGCCTTCAGAAACATGACTTGATTGCTGCTTAATTGGTTAGAGGCTTACTTGAATTGTATGCTTTGTTTTTTTAACATATTCCCCGTTAAGTGTTGCACGTGGTATGAAGACGAACCTTTGCCCGAAACATCGTTTATTCTCATCTCATTATCTGAAACCGCTTAATCCTATATAGGGTCACGGTGAAGCCGGAGCCTATCCCGGAAACATAGGGCGTAAGGCAGGAATACACCCGACGACGGGACGCCGGTCCATCGCCGGGCATTGCGGGACAATTTTAGTCTGCGAGCCAATCAACCTATCCAGGAGCATGCTTTTGGACTGTGGGAGGAAACCGGAGTACCCGGCGAAAACCCAGGCGGACACGGGGAGAGCATGCAAACTCCACACAGAGAGGCACCGGAGCCGAGAGACTCGAACCCGGGACCTTCTTGCTGTGAGGCGTCAGCGCTAACCACTGCGCCACCGCGCCGCCCCTTTTACTATATTTGTATTTTCCTTTAAGACCACCGCAGTGCCACCAAAAGCACCTGTTCAATATGATTGCTGCCAATCGTGACAAACTGAAATCCATTGCGGGTTTGCCACGACTCAAAGTGTGAGACTGACTCTTAGGAGCTGCCTTTAGTGACAGCCGTGGCAATGCGTTTCGCCCCCGTCGCAAAGGAACGAGGCGGAATGCTTGCTACGGCTATTCCGAAAGAGCACCGCTTGAAAGCAATACCCAACCTACCTTCCCGTATGGGGAAAAAGACCTCTGAGTATTGCTTGGGCGCCACGGTACAAGAAACAGAAAAATAACTTATTTATGATCGCTGTTCTTAGAAACCTCGTTAAAATAATCCAATGTAATGTTGACACCAATTAAACATTTCCAGAGTTTCACACATTCTATTGCGTCAGAATTTGAGACATCAACCAGAAGTATGCTGTCATTACAGCTAAAAATACCGCGCAAAATATCACCGCCGGTTTCTTATTGTCACCGATTTCTCTACGTTATATGAAGGCATTTTAAATTGTGATTTGTTGAGCAGTTATAATAACCAATCTTAAATTTTTAACTCTACTTAAACGGACGAGGTGATTATCACGAGTGAATATTCTTCTGCGGGCAAAATTTAACAACTTTAAGCAACAGGGTGTAGATCAAGTTTTATTACACCGTCAAAGCTATCACCGGATTTGGAAATATATGTTTTATATAAAGGGCCTGGTACTCCGGTTTCCTCCCGCAGTCCATTGTACTGGTAACTGGTAAGCACCAGCAAGAATGCCTGGGTTCGACTGCCAGCTCGGGGGCCTGCTGTGTTGAGTTTGTATATTTTCCAGGTGTCCACATGGGTTTTCGCCAGTTACTCTGGTTTCCTCCCACAGTCTAACGACATTGTGTTGCTGCTTAGGTGAACTGGCCCTCTGACAATAAAATGCCCCTCGCGTCTCTGCGATGTAGACACTGTCACCTCGCCACCGACTCAAAGTCCTCTCCCCCCTTTTTTGGGATCACGCTGCTGTCAGCGTCCTGGACTCTCGCCCAGATCCGGGAACCGTGCTGACGGACACAGTGGAGCAACTTGTCATTCGAGACCTTCGTTCGCCAGCCCCAATCGCCATGGCACCTCCCGTCGTTGACATTCCTCCTCAAAGACATCGGCGCAACAAAAGGCAACAAAAGAAACCGCTGCGGAACATCAGCAGGCCTTTGCGAACGAATGGAAACCGAAAGGAAATTCTTTGCCGCACGACTGTTGGCCACGAAACACGAGAGCCCATCGAGCTTCAGTAAAGTTGCTGTTTCTGGTGAGGATGGTGTTGGCAGCATGCCGAGTAGCCTGATCCAAACAACAATAGAACAGTGGCCTTAACAGAGAAAACATTTTATAGGGAACATTTTGGGCAATAACCTTTCTTCACAGCACACAGGAAAGCTAATATCACGGGCTACGTTTCAGGCAATGGTACGTTTGCACAGCACACACAGGCTATAGAAATATGATGGGCGCTCTAATCTCTGTGAGTGTGCGTGTGCAGTGTGTTGCTGTGTGCGTTATTGAGAGCGTCGCTATTGTGAGATACGACAATCGTCAGAGTTATCAAGAGCCAAGCGTTGCATCCAACTATTGGGCGGCACGGTGGCATGGTGAGCAGCTCTGCGGCCTCAAAAGCAAGAAATCCCGGGTTCGATTCCCGGCTCGGGTGCTTTTCTGCGTGGCGTTTGCGCATTCTCTTCCAGTGTCCGCGTGGGTTTTAACTGGGTACTCCACTTTCTTTCCACAGTCCGAAGACATGCTGGCTAGGTAAATTGTCCCGTTGACTCGATAGCCCCCCGAAGCCCTGAAACGTTGGACTTTGCTTACCCCGCCACTGCAGGACAAGTGTTAAAAATAGCCACATAGTTCAAGGATTCCTTTAAGATTTTATACAAACCGAATGACTGACCAGTGGTACGTGTAACGGAAGCAACATCCACTCTCGAGACTCCGAATATTGGTATTCTATTGATATTTACCCGAAACAAAATACATTGAATGCGTTTCAAATTAGAGGGTCCCATTTGAAAATACGGGAGGTGTGGGATTTAGACCTCCACCTCACCTCCCAAAACGTTTTCACCGTCACCTCCACATCCAACGCTTCCATCCACGACGAAAACACAGGCTCCGCACATGGTTATTAGCGTCAAGTTGTGTTTAATAGTAATGATAAGCGCTGCACAGAGCTGCGGAAGAACGGCCACGCCAACAACAATGACAGAGAACGGAAAATCAGCAACAACAACGTTTTTTGGGGTTTTTTTTTACAAATCCGAGCTGCGGAGAGAACGCCACGTCAACAACAACAACAACAACAACATCAGAACAGTTCAACTGAAAGTCAAACAGTAGCCATATATTATAGGACAAAAAGTCAGCAATAATTTTTTTTTAAACAAACAAGGAAGGAACAAATGTTTCCGAGCAGACGCAGGTCAGAAGAGAGCCAACATCCCGGCACGGCACCACTGAGCCGCATCACCAGTCTAAGCGGGAGGAAGGAATAAATGTTTCCGAGCAGGCGCAAGTTGGAAGAGAGCCATCATGCCAGCACGACAACACTGAGCCGCATCAGTAGTCCTAGCCGGAGGACTTGAAAGCATTAAGGAACAAGTCAGTCTTGAGACGAGATTGGAAGACGCCCAAGGACTCAGCTGATCGAATCTACAAAGGAAGGGCATTCCAGAGTCTGGGAGCAGCGCGCGATAAGGCTCTGTCACTCATCGAATGGAGGTGTGACCTGGGCACATGCAGGCAAGCCTGTACTGGAGGATCGAAGTTGTCGTGTTGAGGAGGGTGCCTGAAGTAGGTCACGGATGTGTGTCGGAGCTGCTCCAGTCAGAACCTTGTAGGTGAGAAGGAGGATCTTGAATTCAATCCTGTATTTAACACGTAACCAGTGGAGAGACATCAGTACTGGGGATATGTGATCGTGGATGGGTGTGCGAGTGAGGACTCTAGCAGCCGCTTTCTGCACACGTTGGAGACGACTGATCAGGCAGGCAGGGGTGCCAGGGAGCAGTGCATGGCAGTAATCGATTCGTGAGGAAATGAAGATGCGTATTAGCTTCTCAGCGTCAACAGGTGACAGGATGTTGCGCAGTCTGGCTATATTTCTGAGATGGAAATAGGCTACCTTCGTCACCTTGTTGATCTGTGTCTCGAAGGTGAGTGAGGAATTAAGAGTCACACCTAGACTCCGGAATGCCTCAGCAACTTCAATAGTTTGGTCGTGAAGCATCTATTGGATGGGTTTAGCCTTGGACAATTGGTGCGGGGTTCCGACAAGCACAACTTCTGTTTCGTCGCCATTTAGTTTTAGAAAATATGAATTGAGCCAGGCCTTCATAGTTGAGAGTGAGGATGACATGCAAATTCCAGACGCATTGACGGATGACTTTGCGTGGATATAGATTTGGATGTCATCGGCATAGCAATGGTAGCTGAGATGGAGGCTTAGCAGGATATGGCCAAGAGGTTGTAGGTAGATGCTGAAGAGGAGTGGGCCGAGAGCTGAACCCTGAGGAACTCCAGACAAAAAAGGATGAATCTCTGAGTTGTGTCCTCCGAGGCTGACAAACTGCTTCCGGTTGGACAGGTAGGAGCTCAGCCAATACAGGGCACAGCCAGAAAACTCTACACCCTCCAGTCACTCAATATCAGATGGTCAAAGGTATCACAGGCAGCAGTCAGGTCCAGGAGGACAAGAATACTTGGCAAGCCTTCATCAGCAGCGACAAGTAGATCATAAACTAATTTTACTCGAGAAGTTTCAGTACTATGGCCGAATCTGAACCCAGATTGGAAGGGATCAAGGAGGCTGGGTTGCGAGTGTTAATGTTTAAATAGCTAATTGTAATACCATTTGTTTACTCGCTCAAACGTGCGATGAAAAACTCATAAGCAAGACCCTCCAAAGCCCGAAGAGTTCGCGTTGTCAAAATGGTAAAACGGTTGTAAATATTTTAACAAAAACAATTTTAGAACGTACAAATGCGCGCGCTCGCGCGCGTGACTTTTGCCTCTAAATTTTACATGCATACTAAGTGAAAGTTGTCCCAGAATAATCGCATCTCATTGTCAGAAACCGCTTAGTCCTGTACAGGGTCGCTGTGAGCCGGAGCTTATCCCGGCAGACACAAGGCGCGAGGCAGGGGTACAGCCACGATGGGACGCCAGTCCATTACCTCCTAGAATAAATGATTCGGGACAAATGAAAACAGAACGGCGTTGTTCGCCGTGTGGGAAGACGTGAGCTGGTCTCTAAATCCGTTCGTTCGGGATGGCCGTGGTCAAGCTCTTTCTCTCTCTCTCTCCTTCACGACGTTTCGCCTCTCACGTCGGACGCATCGTCAGGCGTTACGAGGCGAAGCGCCACAAAAGAGAGCGGGCGAGCGCTCGACACAACTAGCCCGAAAGAGCATCTGCGGAGAGCAATCCGCATGCGTGTAGCCGTGAACGCTAGCGTCGGTACATCGCGATGTGTGTTGCACGAGCGGCGGACACATTTTGGAGGAGGCGGCATTATTTAATAAAGTGCCAATCTACCCTGAACTTATTGGGCAACACGTGTTGTAAATAACGAGCAACGATCGCAAAGTGTAAAACCAAATTATCTCCACGGCTCCGCGACGACAGGGAGATTAGATCGAATATTACAGCAGCAGTCATAATGCAGATTAAGCGCATATGCAGAGGCAGTCACAACTATTGTGTAATTGCAAATTTAATTGGAACCATGCGTGTAAAGAAAAAATCAATCGGTTTTAATGTATTTGGTCGAGATGAGATCCCATACTCTACGAACAGACGTCAAATCGTTTTCCTCAAAAACACATGTTCTTTACATACTCCACAATTTCATAATTGCTAAATCCCCTCCCACTAACCCCCCCCCCCCCCAATCTCCACAACCACAAGCAATTGTGCGTTTTATGTTACCGGCAGGGTATTTATTAAAGTCATCGAGGTCAATAATGTCACGGACACATTTGTATTAGCGACCAAATCTGTGTTTTTTCAGTGACATCGGGGGCTATAGAAGCCGAGCGCCATCCTATCTTTGCAGCTGAATTACATAGATATGCAGATGATACAGCGTCATACTCACATATTCTTCCTCCGCGTAAGAAAAACAACGGCATGACCCTCCGCAGGAGTAAGCGGCTCCTAGTTATGCATCGATATTCCGTTTACACATCCCATCACTCACATGGGGTCTTCTGGGAATGCATCATCCGAGCAGCTTTTGTTTTACACAATCAACGCTCTGTACTGATTTCTGATGGTTACGTTTATGTTACGCGCGACTGACATTGTTTTGCATTGAACTTGGGCCCATATTTTCTTGTAGACATTTGACAGTTACAGCATTGGCTTAACCAGGCCAATCTCGACTGGTGAGACGCCTCATCTCATTGTCAGAAACCGCTAAGTCCTGTACAGGGTCGCGGTGAGTCGGAGCCTATCCCGGCAGACACAGGGCGCAAGGCAGGAATACACCCGACGACGGGACGCCAGCCCATCACCGGGCACTGCGGGCAATTTAGTTTGCAAGCCAATTAACCTATGCAGCAGCATGTTTCCGGCGATAGACTGACGTTCCATCGTCGGTATATCCTTGCCTTGCGCCCTGTGTCTGCCGGGATAGGCTCCGGCTTCACCGTAACCCTGTATAGGACTAAGCGGTTTCAGACAATGAGATGAGATGAGCGGCATGTTTCTTGGACTGTGGGACGAAACCGGAGTGCCTGGCGAAACCCACGCGGACACGGGGAAAACATACAAACTCCACACAGGAAGCTACGCCAGTCGAGATGGAGAACATGCAAACTCCACACAGGAAGGTACTTCAGTCGAGATTTGAACCCAGGACCTTTTCGCTGTGAGGCGACAGCGCTACCCATTGGGCCACCGTGCCGCCAACTGGTGAGACGCTGAATGTCAAAACGAGTGCAGAGTTTGCTTGTGCTTGCTACTGATAAGATCTACTCCCATTTGGCCGTGTGGTTGGTGGGATGCTTACAAAGTCGTTGTGTTTGTTTACGCTGAGTGGCAGACATGCAATGCAGGGGTATTGCCTGATGGGTGTTTTTTGTTACTTTGATTCTGCCCTTTGCAAATGTAAATAAAACACCGGGCGTTGTCATCCATACTCTAAATGGCTTTGCCTCCAAACACACGCTCGCTCTCAAATTGCAACCAATTTTATAACCTCCTGCAGGCCCATTAGAGTCACTGAAATGGTTGTCTTCCACCATGAGAACACGTAATCATTCACGGACACAGTTACCCTTTGCAATGTGGCCATGGGCTGCCAGTGCCCTTCTCCATGTTTAAGAGACCCTCTGGATTGCGGTTCCCAACAACATTTATCCTCCTTCTTGTTACCCTTTACTTAATTGCTGCCGTTGACAGCGATGATGACATTACCCCTGCTTTCATGATTTAAATGTCCTGCCGATAGCTCCGCTATCCCGCTGCCGCCGTTCTGGTTCGTAGTCTTCACCGCGCGCTCTCTTCCCGCAGCATCGTTGTGTTTATCGAGTTGTTGGGCCAGGCTGAGCCAGACTTGGGTGCGAACATATCCCCACTTTCAATCAAAAAAAAAGCACAATCAATGTCTCATCTCATCTCATTATCTGAAACCGCTTAATCCTATATAGGGTCACGGTGAGCCGGAGCCTATCCCGGAAACATAGGGCGTAAGGCAGGAATACACCCGACGACTTTAGTTTTCTATTTCTTTACCTGAAGTCAAGTTTTAGAATACTGTTTTGTGCTTAAATGATTCTGAATAGAGGTTTTAAGGGATTTTTTTTAAATGCCTTCAAAGTAAAAACCGAGTTATTAAAATGTATGATGTAGAAGTTCGAATTTAAAATTTCAGTACAAGTGAGTGGTTTTACTACCGTACAGAGCGAGGCTTTTTTTTTTTAACGACAAATATCACATTCATGACTACACGCTTACACGCTCGTAGCACTGTCTGCACCGGTGCGTCGCACGCGTTGTGCCACTCTAGGACGCTGTGGGACGGCACAATACATTATTGTGTATTATTGATACAGACTTACTCATGCACTGCAGATATTAGTCTTAATAATTTTAAGTCTCATCTCTTGGGCGCTTCTCCACTCGCTGAGAGAGTGATTTGCACACGCCTGTGTATTACTGACACAGTCATTCATTACCTCTTCTCTCCCCGCTCGCCGCTTCTCCGGATTGGGGTGCCTTTCTGTGTGGCGCTCGTGAGGGTACGGTTGGTTTGCCTGTTGAATACATGACTCCCCTGGGAGGTCCCTTGTGACGCGCTGGCGTCGCATCCTGGGTGTGGCCTCTGCCTTGCACCCCATGCCTGCCGCGGTGGGTTCCGGCCCCTATCTGTCATGATCATCTACACACGTACCAGTCTCCAGAGCCTGTGCCCTGCATCAGTTCCCACTTTCCGTAACCTTCTGGTCATTTGCCGTGAGCTGATTATACTTCGTTGTCCTCGTTGCTTTCATCAGGGCGCAGGTAATAAAAAGCCCATTAACCTGCCTACGACTGATTTCCCTGCCCCCATCGCTGTATTAAGTCCTACATATTGGCTGCCGGGCGGCACGGTGGCCCAGTGGTTAGCGCTGTCGCCTCACAGCAAGAAGGTCCCGGGTTCGAATCTCTCGGCTCGGGTGCCTTTCTGTGTGGAGTTTGCATGTTCTCTCCCTGTGTCTGCGTGGGTTTTTGCTGGGCACTCCGGTTTCCTCCCGCAGTATAAAAAAAACATGCTGCTGCATAGGTTAATTCGCTTGCAGACTAAATTGCCCTCAGTGCTCGGTGATGGACTGGCGTTCCATCGTGAGTATATCCTTGCCTTGCGCCTTGTGTCTGCCGGGATAGGCTCCGGCTCACCGCGACCCTGTACAGGATTAAGCGGTTCTACAGATGAGATGAGCGTGCCTGCTTGGGCAGGGGATTGGCGCTGTTGACT
>JAZEWT010000007.1:24546725-24562173 GCA_036362905.1 Mordacia mordax | reverse complement strand
GCGTGGGCTTTTACTGGATACTTCAGTTTCCTCCCACTGTCCAAAGACACGCTGCTGCCTAGATTAATTGGCCTGTTGAGTAAATTGCCCCCAGTACCTTGCAATTTACTGGCGTCACATCCTGGGTATGGCCCCGCCCTGTGCCTTCTGTCTACCATGATAGGCTCCAGCCCCCCGCGATCCTGTACAGGATTGAGTGGTTATCGATAATGATCACTATACAGATATGTACACGTTATTGAGAGAACGTTTATCTCTCTGCGGAGGAATTAACAATTTCGGGAAACGCATATGGACTTCGCGTTGTCCTGTGGTTTATGGTCATTCGTGCAACTGCAGTTGCTGGCAAACCCCTAGCATGATAAAATAAAAAGGGAGACATGCGTGCCCTGGGCGGCACGGTGGCCCAGTGGGTAGCGCTGTCGCCGCACAGCAAGAAGGTCCCGTGTCCACGTGGGTTTTCGCCGGGCGCTCCGGTTTCCTCCCACGGTCCAAAAAACATGCTGCCGCATAGGTTAATTGGCTTGCAGACTAAATTGCCCGCAGTGCTCGGTGATGGACTGGCGTCTCATCGTTGGTATATCCCTGCCTTGCGCCCTGTGTCGACCGGGATAGGCTCCGGCTCACCACGACCCTGTACAGGATTGAGAGGTTCTGACAATGAGATGAGTTCAGACATACGTGCCCTCCAGCATTATGATCTTATGTCACGGGCTCCAAAATCATACTTATGGGGAAAACGATCGCGAACTGATGATGATGACGTAAGCACAAATATGACGCGGTGAAACAAAAACGGAAATAATTGTGAAAACATCGGTGTAAAAAAAAACGTCTCAGGATTGTCTTGAATCGATCAACCCTTGTTGATTTGAAGCAGGATTGCCAATGTCACAACCAGCATTACTCTCCAATGATGTAATGCCCCTTATGTCTGAGGATTTGTTCACTGTATGTTGGCGTACAACTGTGACATGAGTTTTTGACCGTTTTTGATTTGTATTTCAGGAGTATTTATTCTTGGGCGGCACGGTGGCCCAGTGGGTAGCGCTGTCGCTTCACAGCAAGAAGGTCCCGGGTTCGAATCTCGGCTCGGGTGCCTTTCTGTGTGGACCTGCACAATTGCCAGATACGGTAAAACCTGTTGTAATCTTATATATCGTGTGTGACTGTTCACGAACGCAGCCGCCTGGCTCGACGAGGCCTTAGCAGAAGAGCTTGAGACCGACTGCACTGGTGGCGGTCAGTTCCAACGTCTTAAAGGCATCGACGCTTGATGCACCACAAACAAAATCGGGATCCGCATCAGCGCGACGAGGCCGTTGGAGGCCCACAAACTTCAAACATCGCTTGAGTGCGGCGCTCCTGGGAATTGCTCTTCTTCCAAGGGGAGAGGAGGAACGCTCGAAACGTATCGCCGAAAAATCAGGTCTTCGAGAGCGATGCTCATTCGTCGAGCTGTGATGGGATCCTGTCACCGTGTGTGGTTCAACAGACTGGAGATATGTGGAAGTGCACAGTCATTAAGACCTTGGCATTGAATCATTTACGATTTGGAATATCTAAAGTGTACTGGCAATAAAAAAAGGTATTTTAATAATGAAACTTCAGTCTTGGCACAGCTTACGAGAAGAGTGGTGGTGGTAATGGCTTAAATATGCATGATTAAGAGTTCGAAAGAGTTTGAACGGTGTGATGGATGTGCTTAAATATGTCCTGATGTAGATTGGCACAGCAGGGAATTCTAATGACATTTTGATTGCACATAATACATAAACTAATTAAGAATAATTTGATCATTATAAATACTCATTGAGCATCTTTCGCATTTCTCAGAGGAAATCTGCACACAGTTTACAAGAACCACTTTTGTGAGGTTCTGTTGCATTGTACGGGGTTTTGTGTAGTTTGGTGCACGTGGAGGGAATGGCGCACAGAGACGGAGGGCACCCTGCTCACAGCGTGGATTGTATTCCTGGAAAAGCCAGTTTGCCGAACGCGTGAGCCACGGAACGTCAACAAATTGGAAATATGTCCGCGGAGTTGTTCTCGTATGCTGCGAGATTTAGAAAAATATAGAAAACTTTGCAGACAAGTGGAAACCGTTTCACACCTCCCATGTGAATAAAAGCGACTTGTCCCCGCTGCTCCCGAGAGACAATTTGTAACGCGAATGATAGCGATGCGATGCACACACAGTGCCTAATTATGGTCGTAGCCGTAGCCGTCGCTCCAGCACTCGTTGGCTGGACCATGGCTTCTGAAGGTTATCGAACGCTTTCGACCTTTAGAAGTTTCACGTGTGGCCAATTCCGCCTCATATTCGTACCCATCACACCGCCGGTGCTCGCATGGTGGGAAAGTACCACAGCGTTCTGGACATTTCGAGCGAAGACCTAGGGGGGCATTTTTACGCGTGGTTGTGCGAGATCGTCTCCGTTTGAATTTCGCACCAAAATAGTGGCTGGAGAGCTTGCGGCTATTGTGGGAAAATGCCAGACAAATAACCAACATCAACGATAATAGTTGATAGTGCCTGGTCAAGCCACTGCTGGATGGGGCGTGGAAGCAGCCACACGTTACCCCAGCACAGACTGTGGTGGACAATATGTGTACTGCTCGCTGGACGGGAACTGGGGCAGGGATTTTATCTTACCAACGCTGAATCCGCTCTGTCGGGAGATGGACTCGAAATGGTGACGGCTGGATTGCAAGTCAATTGCTCACCGTTTTACCAGCATCCTATATTATAATAATAATAACGACTATAATTTATAACATTTAAAGGGGTCTTATGATTACGCACAAAGTACTCTACAGATAAACAGGAATAACATACTGTACTCGATACTGCACTGTATACAGCTGCTTGTGGCTGAGATGTGACACTTTTAAAACAAGAGCTCAGAGCTTACCTCTCAGAAGGTTTGTTTTATGAACACGGCATAAATAACATTTACATTTAAAGAATATGGTTTGTCATCTTGAGCAATGGGCTTCGAATGCACACACAGCGCACTCGCGAAATCCCAGCAGTGTAGATCATTTTCACAACAGCCTTAAAGCCATAAGTGTCTATCTCGGGTCACTAAGTGCACAAATATCTCCAATCAGGAGGCATCACCTCATCCCCAAGGTCAGAGCGAAAGTTATTACTTTCCGTTACATAAATACGGAACTTTCTTCACGGTGTCTGGTATTCTTGCGCGGCAACGAAATTGCATCCAAATTGTGATTTTTTCTAAACCCGACCTCTCTCTGAGGTCAAATGCAGGGTCAGCTCTTGGTGACTTCCTAAAGTAAAAATTCTGTCATCATTGTCCAAGATAAAATGAGGCAACAGTTGGCCGCATGTCTAAATATTCTACTGTACAGTGCAGCATATTAAATAGATAATGTTTGTCTGACTTCATAGACGGACAAGGCCAGTGCTCCCCGAACTGGGAATCGAACCCAGAACACTTCTAATCTTGAGACGGCAGAGCTGCTCACCGCGCCACCACGCCGCCAAAAAAAACACTGTATTTGAATGATTTAAACGAATATTATTGTGCGTTCATCTGAGTGTGATGCCGCAATATAGTTCAATAGCTCATCTCATTGTCAGAAACCGCTTAGTCCTGTACAGGGTCACGGTGAGCCAGAGCCTATCTCGGCAGACACAGGGCGCAAGGCAGGGATATACCCACGATGGGACGCCAGGCCATCACCGGGAACTGCCGGCAATTAAGTCCGCAAGCCAATTAACCTATGCAGCAGCATGTTTTTTGGACTGTAGGAGGAAACCGGAGTGCCTGGCGACAACCCACGCGGACACGGGGAGAGAACATGCAAACTCCACGCAGACAGCAGCACCCGAGCCGAGATTCGAACCCGGGACCTTCTTGCTGTGAGGCGACAGCACTACCCACTGGGCCACCGCGCCGCCTTAGTTCAATATCAATGTAGGTAATAAACATGAAATACGCTTAAAATTGGTGTCTAGCACAAATAAGCCACAAAATGAAGTGCGGTTCTAATTTCACGCCTGTGAAGGCTTCGTAATACGACGGTACTGTTAGATAATGCATGGCACGGATAAAAAGTACATACTGGTAAAGACCAACACGTTGTCAATCAGAGGAGTGAATTATGAAAACACCAATTACGTCAGGTCGACAATATTTTACGTATTTAAGTCACGTCAGCCAAGATGACACTGAATACGGAATTATAAAACAGGGCATCAACGAGACAAGGCATCAGCGGATTAATGAAAGGTAATAATATGGTGGTGTGAACAAAAGGTAACGTGTGAATTAAAACGAGTGTTTGTTAAAGCTGTATGATTACAAAGTCGCGAACGTTTGGCATTAACTCTCGCGTGAAGCTCTTGTTTGTAATGTAACGTGGCGTGTGATTATTCTGAGCCTTATTTTACAGCAAGAGTGACCCGGGGTCAACAAAATACCAATAGTAAAGCAAATAATGTCGAGCGATGAAGGTTATAGAAATGAGAGCAAACAACAGTAGACACCACATCATGTGAATAATAATTTAAAAAAATCTTGCATTAAAATGCAGTATTAATGTTAAATCAAAGTTAATTATTAAATGTCTTCCATGTGAGTACAATTACAGGATTAATTCACTGAACTGTTAACATTAAACAAATATTGGGTGACTAAATAACTAATATGTGCAGAGACGATATCTTTCACATTAACATGTAATCTTTCACAATCTTTCACAACATTCACATTAACATGTGAAAGATTGCAGTGCTTTGTCACCTTCGGGTGAAAAGCACTCTAGAAGTGCAATTATTATATTATTAATGTCTTGTCCCATTTGGCGAAAATGTATAACTAATTATTTAGACAAAAGGAGCATTGTGCCAGTAAAAACACATGGGTATTGATTTGACTTTAATAAAGCTAAAATAAGCACAATAATTCACATATTACAGATGTAAAGATATCCACTCTTTGCAATTTGCTGAACTTTTTCAGCTCAGGCTCCAGGTTCAATATAGGTCATCATCATTATCAGTACCCGCTTAATCCTGTGGAGGAGCGAGGAGAGCTGGAGCCTATCTCGGCAGCCACAGAGTGCAAGGCAGCGATATGTCTGGAATGGGTCGCCAGTCCATTGCACGCGGCAGGCAAATTATTCTGGTCAATTAATCACGAACCGCAGCAGGCAATTGAAACACCTGTCAAAACACCAACGCGGACACAGTTAGAAACATATAAACCGCACACACAGAAAGGCACCCAACCCAAGAATCGAACCCAGGGCCTTCTTACTGTACCAGCGTGCTGTCCTGGAAGATTATGCTGCTGTGCAATTCAGCAATTAGACCATCGACCCTTGGCAGCAGAGCATAGTTTTGGCCAATAAAATATGCAGGATGGTATTCAGACTTTTAGCTGGATACATTCTCCAGCTCATTAGCAGAAAATGTTTCCTATTGAATTAACGGGGAATTGCAATGAAGTTCATTGAGCGATTCTGCTCGCACCCTGCGAGGAGGCACAGACAGAGTCCGCAGCAATGGAAAGGGACCCCTCAGAGCAGAGCCTCTCGCCAGCACCCATACACAATTTTACTCCGTTGTAAATTAGTAAGGACATACTCGGGGTAAACTCAATATTTCACTTTGAATTATATTTTTTTGAAGATTCCAATTGAAAAGTTTGGAATGTAACAAAAACAAAACATAGCGCCTCTATTTGGTGACCTATTTAGTTTTTGGCGACGCTGGTTAACATAGATGTACATAGAGCACTACAAGAATTGGACACATACACACACACCGTACACAGCAGAGTACCACTTGGAAAACAGAACATTGCACACACGTGAATTGTTCACAGACCAAAAGAAAGACCAGTATTAAAGTATGCTGCAAATGAACACATTTGTAAACAACGACTGCCGTTCGCCACTTAGGCGGGGTGATATCACCACGGCGCTTGTGCCAGGCTAGGTACGCCTTGAGGCTGCGTGCAGCGTAGACGGCTGGCTGCTGATAGGAGGTCACGGGATGTCCGCGTGGGTTTTCGCCGGGCACTCCGGTTTCCTCCCACAGTCCAAAAAACATGCTGATGCATAGGTTAATTGGCTTGCAGACTAAATTGCCCGCAGTGCCCGGTGATGGACTGGCGTGCCATCGTGGGCGTATCCCTGCCTTGCGTCCTGTGTCTGCCGGTATAGGCTCCGGCTCACCGCGACCCTGTACAGGACTAAGCTGTTTCTGACAATGAGATGAGATGGGATAGACCCCGGTAGTGTGGGCTGACTGACTAAGATGGCTGAGCTGACAGACACACGCAAATGCAATGATCTAATTGAGTTATTATGACTGTGGAGGAATTCACTGTGCTGTTAGGGAGTATCTATTAACCCTGCCGTGGCACAAATAATATCTGTGCAAGAGGCGGTTTGATTCCCGCCTGGGTCGCCTTTCTGTCTGTAGCTTGTGTGTTCTCTCCCCCTGTTCTGTGGGTTTTATTCGGGTTCTCCGGTTTCCTCCATGAATGAACTGGCCGATAACATCATAATGAATAGAAGGCAGTATCTGACAAGTGTTGACGCCGGCTGACTACAATGCTGCCTCCCCCCCCCGCCTCTTTTTGGTTTCCTCGCTACACCTCAGCAAGTGATGTAAGTAGCCCTGGTTAAGGGCATCTGCTATATAATGAATTTTTATTGACATATTATATAAAGGTTGGGTGGCGCAGTGGTAACATCTGCATATCACAGGCACAAAGTTCTGCCTCCGGCGCGCGGTGCCGCAGTTAGTAGCGCTGTCGCCTCACAGCAAGAAGGACCGGGGTTCAATTCCAGGCTCGGGTGCCTCTCTGTGTGGAGTTTTTGTGTGTTCTCTCTCTCTCCCCCCGTGTCCGCGTGGGTTTTCGTCCGGTATTTCGGTTTCCTCCCACAGTCCAAAGACACGCTGCTTATGTTCACCATGAATGATCGGGTTTACTGTCCTGACAAAATTTTCCCCCGGTGGCTTGAGATGTTGTAACTCTATTACCCATCCACGCTGTCTCATCTCATTGTCAGAAACCACTTAATCCCGTACAGGGTCGCGGTGAGCCGGAGCCCATCCCGGCAGACACAGGGAGCAAGGCAGGGATATGCCCCCAATTGGACGCCAGTCCATCACCGGGCACTGCGGAAACCGGAGTGCCTGGCGAAAACGCAAGCGGACACGGGGAGAACATGCAAACTCCACACAGAAAGGCACCCGAGTCGAGGTTCGAACCCGGGGCCTTCTTGCTGTGAGGCGACAGCGCTAACCACTGGGCCACAGTGCATCCCCGCTGTACAACTGTTAAAAAGCGGTTACATAGCTCAACGGCTTCTTCCTGTTTAAATTAAAACCGAGCGACTTTTTTTGAGGCATTGTCGATCTGTGGAACGCCCAGGACCGCTTCAGATAATCTTCACCGGTGTTGTTGGCTGTGAGCGGGAATCGAACTCGTTTGACCGGGTTCGGAGCCCCGGCAGGCTCCGCGCTACACTGTCGCCTCCCAGGCACACAACACACACACACACACGCAGGCTGTTGTAGCCACGAAAAAACCCCCCATCTACAAAGCACAATGTACTCTGCTTACCCCCTCTGTGCTCACACCGAAACTCCCATCCATCAACTGTCTCTCTCTCGGGGATAGAGCCCCGCCCGCTGCTCCCCCGCCTCCCTCTCCCACCAGCAGCCCCCCCCCCCAGGCCCCCAGGGATCTTCCCCATGCCCCCCACCCGCTGCTCAGGGCCTCTGCTGCTACATAATGTGTTTGCAGTTGGCAGCGTCCTCAGAGAGCGCAGCTGGCAGCGCGTCAGCCCCTCGGGCCAGCAGATCAGTTCGTGTCAAGTCAAGACGCCATCGCGTGAAGCCTGCAGCTGACAGGGACATGTTGTATCGCGTGTCTGCGCGTGCGTGTGTGTGTGTGTTCGGCGCACACACACACGCACGCACACACGCACAGTGGGGAGCGGTGGCGCGGCGGTTAGCGCGCTGGGATATAAACCCGGCGGCGACCCGAGTTCGAATCCCGCTCACGGCCAACACCAGTGACGAGTTTCTGAACCGGTCCTGGGCCTGCCTTAGGTCGACTCAGCCTCGAATGAGTACCTAGTGCAGTGTGGAAACATTACCACTGGGGAGACAAAGGCGGTCGAGCGTGGTGTTGGTCATCCGCCTCCTCGTGTGCCGTGCCGACCTTCATAGGTGCTCGCTAACGACAGTCTGTTAAGCCTATACCGGGGATCCTCGTCCTTGTTACGGGGAGCAGTGGCGCGGTGGTTAGCGCGCTGTGCTTCGAACCCGTGGAGCTGGGTTCAACTCCCGTTGAGGACCAAGCCTTAACATGAGTACCTAATGCGACACGTGTCAACATCCGCATTGGAGGCTGCACGCGCAGCGTGTCTGATGCCAGCGAGTGACCCTGGCATCAGACACGCTGCACATTTACCATTCTGACCTTAATACGTGTTCGCGCACACAACCTGCCCCAGCGCTGTTAAGCGCTATAGGGAGGGGGGGCGGAGGGAGGATCTCTGTGCTTAAGCATGTGTGTGTGTGAGCGCTCGTGTAATTGTAGCTGTCACGCCTCGTGTAAGAGACTCCCTGTTAACAAGCCCTGCCTCGCCGCCAATATCGCGAGCGGAGGTGGGTGCTCTGGCGCTTGAGGAGTTTCTAGAAACGGACGTCGATGCGAGTTGGTTGCACGGCTACTGCGCACGAATGTTTTGCGGCAGTGTCATCGAGACAAGAAAATTGTTATGATTATCAACCCTTATCGCTGTAGTAGCTAATGGCAGAATCTTTACCGTGGGTTACCCGATAATCACGGGGTTCAATCGTAATGGAATGATCTAATCTTACATCCAGGGGTTATATTGCCACGGGTTATTTTACTTGTGTCCGCAGTGATTATCGCTCTCCATGTAGGCCACATCTATCCGCTGATTCAGGCCACGGTGTCAGAGTCGTGATGTTGAGAGGACGTCTAGGGTTCTCTGGTGCGAGCGGTTGCCTTGTCTGAGCATCGCACTCGTGTCTGAATACCGGACCGCCTTCGCCAATGATAATAAGTAGACTTGTTGAAAGGTACATATACTGCATGCGGTTAAAATATCAGTCTCTGGCCCTTCAAAAATCTCATCTCATCTCTCATTGTCTGAAACCGCTTAGTCCTATACAGGGTCACGGTGAGCCGGAGCCTATCCCGGCAGACACAGGGCGCAAGGTAGGGATACACCCATGATGGGACGCCAGTCCATCGCCGGCCCTTCAAAAATGTTAAGGTTAAATAGCTTTCCAACAGGCGGCACAGTGGTCCAGTGGGTAGCGCTGTCGCTTCACAGCAAGAAGGTTCCCGGGTTCGAATCTCGGCTCGGGTGCCTTTCTGTGTGGAGTTTGCATGTTCTCTTCCCATGTCCGCGTGGGTTTTCGCCGGGCACTCCGGTTTCCTCCAACAGTCCAATAAACATGCTGCTGCATAGGTTAATTGGCTTACAGACAAAATTGCCCGCAGTGCCGAGTGATGGACTTGCGTTCATATATTCCT
This sequence comes from Mordacia mordax, assembly GCA_036362905.1. Taxonomy (NCBI): domain Eukaryota; kingdom Metazoa; phylum Chordata; class Hyperoartia; order Petromyzontiformes; family Petromyzontidae; genus Mordacia; species Mordacia mordax. The sequence goes on along the minus strand of JAZEWT010000007.1, from coordinate 24,552,610 downwards.
GCCTTGCGCCCTGTGCTGCCGGGATAGGCTCCGGTTCAGCGCGACCCCGTACAGGACTAAGCGGTTTGTGACAATGAGATGAGATGAGCTTTCCAACAGTCCTGTACATGACTATTCGACTCCTTGTGGCAGATATGCACCTGTGACGTGGAGGACAGCTGCAATATAGATGGCGTTGGTGCAATGATGTACCCATGTCTAACTCTGGTTTCCACTTTGAAAGGGGAGGTTACAGAGCCACTGTTATTGATGACTCTGGTCGTCATGCCATCATGCAGGAGTTGCAGAATCCTGAGCCATTAGCCTGGACGACTGATTTTGGAGAGCACCTGCCAGAGGGCAGGGCGATTTACAAAGTCCTTGGTGAAATCTACTGAAGATATGTACAGTGGTTGGTTTTGTTCCCAGCATTTCTCTCGAAATTGGAGTGCGGTGACAATCATGTCAGCTGCTCCTCTGGCTGGGTTGAAGCCACATCATATTGTGACTCAAGAGGAATTTCTGGTGACAGCGGTAGAAGTTGGTCGTGCAGTATCTGAACGAGTATTTTTCCTGTGGTGGACAGGAGAGAGATATCTTCATGGTTCCCACAGTTGGACTTGTCACCTTTTTCAAAGACTGTTACCATCAGGGTATCCCTGAGGGTCAGTAAGAATCTCATCTTTGTCCCAGATATTAACCAGTAGGTTATGGGCATGGTGTAAGAAGCCTGTACAATCTTCTTTGACGATTTCTGCTGGAATCTTATCAGGCCCAGTGAACTTGTTGTGCCTCAACTCTCTGATGGCATCTTGCACCTATTTTGCACTGGGAAGTTCACTCACGTCCTGCTTTGTGGATTGCTGAGGGATCTGGTTGATGTCTTCTATCTCAACAGTGTCGCTTCCATAAAGGAGTTGCTGAAACTCTCCTCTCCATCGGGAGCTGATGGCCTCATTGTCTTTTAACAACATTTGTCCATCTTTGGAGCAAGCTGCTGGATTTCCAGGGCCTTCTCAGTCCACCACTTGTTCTTTAGCTCCATTACCCTACGCTGGATTTTTGCTTTTGCTCTGGAGTGAAATTCTCTCTTTTTGTCCTGCAGCCGATGTCATTCTGCCAGGCACAGAAATCGTTCCCGTTAGTGTCAATCAGCTGTTCTATTTCGCTCTCGTTTTGATAAAACCAATCTTGATTCTTCCTGATCGTGCACCCCATCATGTCTTTGGAGGCGTTAAGTTACGTGGCCTTCAGTGTAGTCCAGTGCGTTTCAATATCTTGTCGGCATTAATCTGCGAGTAATTGGCCAAGGGCAGCCCGGAGACGTTGTATCGTCTTAGTATCTCCGAGGCTCTCGTTGTTAAGCCCGGGGCAGCTCAGCTTCTTTTGTACCCTCCTTCTTTTTTTTCCCAAGGCACTGATGGACAATGCGGAGCAGATGAGGCAATGATCTGTCCAGAAGTCGTCAGCACAGACCGATTGCTCTTGTGATGTTTACGTCATTGCGGTCCCTGCCACGAACAATGACATCATCAATAAGATACCAAAGCTCTTGGACCGGGGATGCATCCAAGATGTTTTGAATTTACTCCTCTGCCCAAACAAGGTACTGGTTATGCCAAGGCCATGTCCAACACATTGAAAGTAGGATTCCATTGCAGTTGATGTTGCCAACCCCTTCTTTGCCAATTGTGCCTTTTCAGACGTTTCTTTTTCCCCTGCCAACTTTGGCGCTGAAGTCCCCGAGAAGGATTATTCCGTCTTTCCTGGGGATGCTTCACAAGTACGAGGTTTAGATTAGCGTAGAAAGGCTCCTCGGCTTCGTCCCGCGAGTCCAGAGTTGGAGAATAGGCACTCACAGCCATGACCATCTGGCCATCAGTGAGCTTGAGTCGGAGGGTCGCGAGGTGTTCATTGACGCCTACTGGAGGTTCGGGGAGGTGGCTGATGAGCTTGCGCTTGAGAGTGAATCCAACTCCATGGATCCTGGGTTAATCGGCTGATTTTGCCTTCCAGCAGAAGATGTAGCTGCCCTTCTCCTCCTCCTTCAGTTGCCCTCCCTCTAACAGATGTGTTTAAGAGAGTGCAGCGCAGTCAATGCGACAATTCCTCATCTCTCTTGCAATGATCGCCGTTAGTCTTTCAGGACGGTCGCTGGTTGGACTGTCCATAACGGCCCGTACGTTACAGGCTGTATACATATTTTTGGTTTTGTTTTGGACCGCTACAAGGTGAACCCATTGAGTGCGGCCTTCCAGTCAGTTCCTAAAATTCAGGACATTTTTAGTGGACCTCTTCTAGCCCCATCTCAATGTGGGGTGAGCAGAGTGGGTCTTAAAGAGGGCTTCTCAGTCATGAGTGCAGCTGCTGAAAAGATCTCTCAGCCTCAGTCAGAGAGCAAGACAACATATCAAATGCTCACCTCCTGTGTGCCAGGTCATGGCAAGGGGCTCTCAACCTTACCTGTCCCGCTCCCGTTTCTGCTTCCTGATCGCCACATGACTCTTGTTTATGTTTTTATATTGGCATCAGGAGAACGCCTGTGCGTAAGGCAATTTAATGTGGGGAGACTGATGCCCAAAGAGTCACCACACAAACCTTGACATAGAGAGAGAGAGAGGGAGGGAGGGCCGGGATCCCATGGCATGGCAACCAAGAGGATTGACGACGCTCCTCTACTACAGCCTCCCTCTGCCTTCAGAGCCGTCGTGAGTCCTCTCACAGCTCTGAGACTTCCGCTGCTGCTCCGCCGTTGAGGTCTTGTTTTGACCGCTCATCATCTGGGTCCTCGACCTGAACGCCACGGGTGACCCGACCAGGAGCTGAGCCCCATACGGCATCGCCCTCAGGTTCTCAGGATCCCACAGCCTCTCCACGACTGCAAGCTAACGATCCATCGAAGAGTTCTTTCACTGCAAATATAAAGCGGCTGATATTGTGAGATACTCGTTAGTGTTCCTGAGACTCACACAGGATATTTGCTGCAAGTGGCTCTGCCGAGAAGCCAAGGTTTTGGCGACAAACACAACGCCGCATTGCACTCGAGGTCTTGCGATTCCTCCATTGTGGGAGTGCAAACGTCTCGAAGGAGACAGTAGGAAAGCTCGCGACTTCGAAAGAACAGCCCTTGATCGCAATTTCTATGCGTCGAGCCACGAGAGCCGACGTCAACACAGTTCTATAATATCTGATGAGCCGAGCAACTCAACGCGTAATCGGTAGAGCGATTGATTGCTTAAGCCAATGTTGGAGAGCTTATCTCTGCTTCGGAGATCCATTCCACCACGATCTGATCACTTTCCCTTCCAGAAGGGAAGATCTGTACAGGTGTGCCGCTACACTCAACAAGTCTATTTCTTCAGCTTACACTTTAGCTTAAATATGTTTGGGGTGTGCGCTAATACACCTCTATGTGCACGTGTTGTTAATAGAACCGTTGCTTTTTCACGGAAAATCTCTTTCGATTTTTTCGACAGCACAAAGTTGCGGAGAACACGTTGATCATCGGCAGAAAATAACAACAGATGTCATTTTCTCATTTTATTACAATTCCTCATGGACTCGGAATGCTGAAACTAATCTACTTTTGAATACATGCGTATGCCAGAATAATATTTTGAGGGTTTGTTTATACATTTTCTTAGCGGTAAAAAAATTATTCCAGCAAAAGAATCACATTTCTAGCAGCACACCTCGAAAGGCTTGAGCGATTTTAAATTAACGCAGTCAGTTTTATTTATTCGTTACTCCCACCACGGAGTTGTCGCTACCATCATTATCAGTAACCGCTTAATCCTGTAAGGATTCTTGGGAGGCCCAGAGCCTATCCTGGCAGACAGAGGGCGCAAAGATGGGCATTTTCTCAGAAAGTGAAGCCAGTACATCGCGAGGCACTTTTTTAAAGGGCAATTTACTCAGCAGGCCAATAAACCTGACCAGCAGCGTGTTTTTTTTTTTACGGTGGGAGGAAACTTAAGTACCAGGCTTTGACCCACGCGGATGCGGAGAGAGAACACGCGAACTCCACACAGAAAGGCACCCGCGCTTGGAACCGAACCCGGGACCTTCTTGCTGTGCGACGACAGCGCTGCCCACTGTGCCACCTCGCCACCCGCGCCCATCATTATTATCGTTAAACGTCTTCATAGCCAATTATTATTATTCGGTGCAATTCAATGCTCATTTGTTAGACCGAAGATTTAATCTGGCCGGTTACCTAGCGAGCTCCGGTGCCAACAGATTTAAAAACAATGTTGGGGTGCAGACAATTCCAGCCAACAGCGAGCCATGGCACCGGAGGCACGTATTCTATTTAATAGCCACATCATGTTAGAAGGGCGGCACGGTGGCCCAGTGGGCAGCGCTGACGCCTCACAGCAAGAAGGTCCCGAATTCGAATCTCGGCTCGGGTGCCTTTCTGTGTCGAGTTTGCATGCTCTCCCCGTGTCCGCGTGGGTTTTCGCCGGGCACTCCGGTTTCCTACGACGGTCCCAAAAACGTGCTGCTGCACAGGTTAATTGGCTTGCAGACTAAATTGCCCACATTGCCCGGTGATGGACTGGCGTCCCATCGTGGCTGTATCCCTGCCTTGCGCCCTGTGTCTGCCGGGCTAGGCTCCGACTCACCGCGACCCTGTACAGGACTAAGCGGTTTCTGACAATGAGATGAGATAATGTTGGAAACGGAGCTGAGGCTGTCAATGCGTGCGCACGCAGACACGCATCAAAGTGTTTCAAGGCCGGCGCGACGGTGCGATCGGAGTACAACCGTGGCGAAGCGCGGGCTGCGTCTTCTCGAAATCATCGAACCCCGTTTAATGAGTGTCTGCCTTCAATTAACGGAGCGAGGCAGTTTCATGTCGTGTTTGAAGAGACGTGCGCAAATTGGATTGGCTTGTGACAGCATTTTCAATTAGTATAACGGAAGGGGGATAAAAAAAAAACACCCCGCCTTTTTAAAGCAATTTGCGTAATTTCCAAACGATTATGATTTATTGCGATCAAGAATGTTTTCCGAGATTAATTGCGCCAAAAAAAAAAACCCTAATAACTGCCAGCCTCTATTACCGCGAGTGCATTAATTATTATACAAGCCCAAACGAGGCAGCTAATGAACCGCACGAAATCGAACAGTAGTCGAGCCGTGTGGTTTGGCAGTCTTCTAAAAACAAAATGCCACACAAGCGTCTGTCACAGTCACAAACAAGCACCGCACACGGAGTAACTCTCACCAAACGAAGTTATTTATTCCCTGCAAATGTAGTTAATCTCTCCAAACGGAGTTATGCTCTCCACACGCGGCGCTGCGTTTGATTCGCTATTGGAACGTCTCTACAAGTTGTCTAAATTCAAATCTCGCACTCCGAGTGACGGCTGATTGGGATCAGCGCAATCGGGCCATGCGTTTGCTTAGCACCTGCGTGCGTGGCCCTCGTGTGGCCTGAGGAGAGAGCGAGAGAGAGACTGCTCTGATGCAGGAGAAAGTGGAGCAGGGTAGGTAGACTTGCCGATGACTGGTACCAACGACATCAAGATTGGGCACTCCGAAGGACGCTTGTGTTGGAAGCTGCTGGGAGGTGGGAGGCAATCGCCCTCCGGCCACATTCATTTCACCTTGCTGGCCTTTTCAAAACTGTTGCGGCGATTCCGGTGAGCATCTGCGATCAGCATCAATACACCTGGCCAATTATTTTGTCACTGCCCATCTCCTCGCACTTGAGGATGCGGCTGACCCAGCAGAAGTGATTGCTGTCATAATTTGCACACAGCTGCCTTCAGGTCGACTCGACCGCAAATGGGTTCTTGGTACTTGGTGCAGTGTTCCAGCATGGCAGAAGAGATTGCGGCAGGGTGGCACTTGCGCCTAAGAGAGAAGAAGAACCTGGGTTGGATTCCCGACTCGGGCGC
>JAZEWT010000007.1:24450112-24464268 GCA_036362905.1 Mordacia mordax | reverse complement strand
TTTTGATAAGAAATGTAAGATATAATGTATATGGAGCAAATGTTGTAAGATCGATTTGAGAGAAGCACAGTGACATGCAAAACCAATTTAGAGTTACATGGAACGCTTACAGGGCGGCACGATGGCCCAGTGAGTAGCGCTGTCACCTCACAGCAATAAGCCCCAAGTTTGAATCTCGGCTCGGGTGCCTTTCTGTGTGCAGTTTGCATGTTCTCTCCCCGTGTCCGCGTGGGTTGTCGCCGGGCACTCCGGTTTCCTGCCACAGTCTAAAAAACATGCTGCCGCATAGGTTAATTGGCTCGCAGACTAAATTGCCCGCAGTGCCCGGTGATGGACTGGCGTCCCATCGTGGGTATATCCCTGCCTTGCGCACTGCGTCTGCCGGGATAGGCTCCGACTCACCGCGATCCTGTACAGGACTAAGCGGTTTCTGACAATGAGATGAGTCTGCGAACGCAATCGTATGCATTAGGGATCGCGCAGTGAAAATGTTGTTCCGGTGACTACAACGTCCCGCATACCGTGACCATTGTTGTGATGTCAGAACCAGAGCTGTGAGTGAAAAAAACTTCAGCATTATCAGGAGGAGGTCAAGTTCGCCCTCGATTGTGGGCGAATTTCCTAGAACTCCTGCACGCGCCTGACGTGGGCCAATTTCTCATCATCAGTCCCAACCTAATCTTGCACAGGGTCACCGAGGAGACGGAGCCTATCCCGGCCGACAGAGGGTGCAAGGCAGGGCGATAACCAGGACTGAATCACGATTCGTCGCAGGGCGAAATTTAGTCAGCAGGTCAATTATCCAGGGCAGGATCGTGTCGTTGGACTGTGGGAGGAAGCCCGAGTACCCGACGAACACCCACACGTATGAAAACTTCACACGGAATGGCACCAGGGTCTGGGATTGAACTCGGGATCGTCTTGCTGTGCGGCGGCAGCAGCGCTGATCGCTGCGCCCACCCTGACCCAGTGACCCCCCGGGAGCCACAGTTCGTGAAACAAAGATGTTCACGAACCGCATTGGGAAAGCGGTGGCTCGGCGGTCAGCCTCCCCTAGGTCGACTCAGCCTCAAATGAGTACTCCGTCTAGTGTGTGAACGCTGCGACTCGGGAGATAAAGGCGGTCGGGCGTCGCGCTCGTCACCAACACCTTCGTGTGCTGTGTTGACCTTCATAGGTGCTTGCTGACTGTATTTGACCTTCCAGTTAAGGCTCTATGGGGGGGGGGGCGGATCTTTGTGGGAAACGGTAGCGTACTGGTGAGGGCACTGCGCCGGGATCCATGGGACTCGATTACGATTCCCACCATTCCTAGGCCTAAATCTAGGTCAGCTCAGCCTGAAATGAGTACTCTGGCACGCGTTGATGAGAGTGCAAACGCAGCAAGTTAACAATAAGTACGTTCCTTCAATGCTGGAGAGAGAGAGAGAGCGAGCGAGAGAAATTACTCAGAGGCGACAGGAAATTGCAGAGAGGCCCGGAGCCAGCAACGATATTAGCCGGCACCAAAATAGTACGGAAATCGTGTTACATTTTCAGAAGAGTAAACAATAAGTGCAATATAATTCGGAAATCAGACATAAAAGCCTTGTTGCTGTGCAGATGCACTTTGCGCTTATGAAGGATTCAACACCCCTTCCGCGTGTACAGACATACAAACAATGTAATGATGTAGGTTTTCACGACTCGATGCATGATGATTGCTTCGAAAAGCTGCTCTCAGCCGTGTCGATCGCTTCCTCTCTTCTCCTCGCGACGTTTCGCCTCACACGTTGGAGGCATCCTCAGGTGCAGTATGTGTGTGTAGTGCCTGTCGCTCCTTTATATATGTGGGTACTATGTATGTGTCGAGTCATCTTTTGTTGTAAGGGGCTACATCTGACTCACATTAACACTAATCTCCTTGTCCTATTCACACCCCGGAACTGCGATAACCCCCTCCTGCTTTGTCTGTGGCTAGTCCCCTAATTTACATCTCATGAAAGAACCTCTCACACACCTGGCGATCCCCCTCTGATGTCCACACCCCATAGCTCTATATCTGTGCACTACTGACTTCAATAACTGGCCTCCAGGTTTGGCTAAGCTTTATATTCATTTCTTGTTTGCGGTTCATTGTCTCTCTTGTCTTGTGAATCTCAATTGCTTCACGAATTAATCTTGGACCTTTATGACCGATGGCTGCTAGTATTCGCATCTTATCAAAATCGATTCTATGTTGTTTATCTACGCTATGCGCTGCTGTTGCTGATTTATCCGTGTGCCTCGAACGTACTGCTGCCTCGTGTTCTCTTTTTCTTGTGGCTATTTGCTCTCCCTGTTTGTCCGATGTATACTTCCTCACAGTTTCTGCAAGGAATGTATATTGCAGTCCCTGCAGCACAGAAAGTCACCCGAGGAAGGCATCGAAGCGCCTCGGGCAAAACTTTGTTTTTATGAGACGCGGATGTTACCGCTGCGATAGACTCAGTCCCGGCCAGCAAGAACGGATTATTATAAATCTTAAACTGGCGGCGGAGTCAGTTGAAATTACCAATAGTCACAGCACTCGCTTCAATTACGGCCTCGGGAGACAATCATCGCCATCTGTGGAAAATTACCACGAGCCGACTTCGCTTGCAGCTGCGTAAAGAGCGGTACTGTATATAATCAGAGGCGAACAACGTGGTGTTTGATTATTACGACGAAGCAGGCGAAACGGCCGCACTCGTACTGAAATTGCTATTCAGAAATGATTCTGCTAATAAGGTAAGTCGTGCGACTTGTGTTCCCGCTGTAAAGCATAAACACTGTATTACTTTGATGACCGTAAGGGTAAGGGAATGCGGATTTCGTAATTGGGTGGCGCAGTGATTAGCACTGCCGTGCCACGGAGAGAGGATTCCTGGTTCGATTCCAGGGCTGCGTGCAGTTTGCACGTGTCTGGGCGTGTTTTACAATGGGCACTCTGGTTTTCTCCTACAATCCCCCCCAAAAAAACCTGGTTCCTTGGTTCGAATCTTCGAGTGCCCTGTAAAGAACTCGCGTCCAGTTCGGGGTACAACCCTTGACTTTCTCCCTCTATCCGCCGCGATAGGCTACGGCACCCCGCGACCCTGTACACGATTAAGCGCGCACTGATAAATATACGTTGCATCATCTGCACAATTTAATTAAACCGGTGAGTAGATAAGAAATGCGTTAATCATCCCATCGTCAGTGTTTGCGGCAGGCCGAAGGACTCTAAATCGAGCGGACCCCGTGTCCTTCCAGTGACATTGCGCCTCCTCCAAAGCCTTGCTCCGCCGGCTGCGCTTCCGTATCCCACTCCATATTAAAGAACGAAATCTGGCCACGCATTGTTCGTGGGCCGATGCTCGGTGTAAACGCCTCTCACCGCGGCCAATCAAGCCAGGTGGCCCTGCGGTTTGAGCACTCGGCTCGCACCGCCCAAAGCTGTAAATTTTCCGTCCCGGTGGAAAGGTTTGGCAGCCAATAATATCTCCAGGCGAGCAAAGCAAACGAGTATCACTTCGTGCGAACTGGCCGATAGCGTTTGTTTGAGCGGGGACAGAGTTTGAATTAACGTTGACAATTTCCAAACCATCCAGCCTCGCAGACGAAAACTGTAATTTTCCCTGGATCCTGAAGCCAGTGATTAACAACAGAGTCCACGATTTCCGTGTATTTTGCAAAACGAGTGAATAACAGGGCGGCACGGTGGCCTAGTGGGTAGCGCTGTCGCCTCACAGCATGAAGGTCCCGGGTTCGAATCTCGGCTCGGGTGCCTTTCTGTGTGGAGTTTGCGAGTTCTCTCCCCGTGTCCGCATGGGTTTTCGCCGGGCACTCCGGTTTCTTCCCACAGCCCACCCCCCCCCCCTCCCATGCTTCTGCATAGGTTAATTGGCTTGCAGACTAAATTGCCCTCAATGCCCGGTGATGGATTGGCGTCCCATCGTGGGTATATCCCTGCTGTACAGGACTAAGCTGTTTCTGACAATAAGATGAGATGAGTGAAGAACAATTGCTGGGTTGCTTGGTCAGTTGGTTCGACCGCTCGGCTCACGAGGGAAAAACGTGTGAGTTCAAACTCCGGGCAGAAAATTCGTGCGGTTCACCCAGCGTCCCACCATGGTTCCTCTTCACGGGAAAAATTATCGCAAATTTCTGTGACTAATTTATAAACAGACTACACAAACAGACGTAAGAGCATTGTACAATTTTCACCGATGCTTAGTTGCTGAGGTCGTCTATTCCAGGGCATCTCAACCCATTGCACCGGAAGGCCCGCTTGTGTCCAATCACGACCCGCCGGTTGAAAATGGAGGTTCACTACATGCAGGTGTCCGCAGCAAAGTAACGGTTGTTTACATCCATTTATGATAATACGCTGCCAGAGGCGGATATAGAACCGTGTAATTTTCTCCGGTAAACATCAATTTGCGACGGGGCGATTGTCCAGTTCAATACCCCTATCCACCGGTCAGGTCATACGATTATGTAACGTGCCTGGCCCAGAGAGACGTAACATACGCCTGGATCTGACTAACTCTCAGCATGGCGAATGCGCAGTGGCACACGGCGGTCTCCTCGAGCAGAATTACGGGACCGAGCGTGACCAGGCACCCTGCTCCGTGGGGACATTTGGAAATGACAAGAGCCCCGTTGAGACTCGTGTTAAATTATATGTGAATATCAAATGCCGTGAACCGTTTCGCAATTCTCTTACCGCAGATGTACGACCGTATGTTTGTGATGGTAAAAAAAAAACAGTGAAATTATGAGGCGTTGATGAAATATATAGAAAGAAAATAAGTTTCCAGTGAGTCATGAGATCCAGTTGTGTATGCGTAAAGCTTAATGGTACGGAGAAAAATAAAACATAAGCTTTGCTCTCTGGAATTACTCTTTCGGAATAGCCATGTCAAGCGTCCCTGTCCTTCGCAATGTTTCGCCTCCCATGGCGGAGGAAACGCCACGCGTCTCAGACGCCTGATGATCAGACAAGTAACGAGTGGCGCTGCTGTGGATAAAATTACATTATACCTACACTCTGATCTAATCCAAAATAAACTCATTATGAATTATCGATCTGAAACGTGGCATTTGCCTCTATTTCCTGAAACAACAATAACAAGAAGGGGCGGCACGGTCGCCCAGTGGGTAGCGCTGTCGCCTCACAGCAAGAAGGCCCCGGGTTCGAATCTCGGCTCGGGGGCCTTTCTGTGTGGAGTTTGCATGTTCTCTCTCCGTATCCACGTGGGTTTTCGCCGGGCACTCCGGTTTCCTCCCACAGTCCAAAAACATGCTGCTGCATAGGTTAATTGGCTTGCAGACTAAATTGCCCGCAGTGCCCGGTGATGGGCTGGTGTCCCTTCGTGGGTATGTCCATGCCTTGCGCCCTGTGTCTGCCGGGATAGGCTCCGGCTCACCGCGACCCTGTACAGGACTAAGCGGTTTATGACAATGAGATGAGATGAGACAATAACAAGAAATAAGAGTTATTTCATCCATAATTTATGTCTTTTATTAATTTATAGTGATTGTTATGATTGTAATTGCTCTACTCTGATGTTGTTATTGTTATTGACATGCCGTTCTCTCCACAGCTCTGTGCAGCGCCTTGTGACCCTTGGGTGAAAATGCTCGAGAAGTGCAAATATTATTATTATAAATACCATCAACAACCGCCGTTCGCAACCAAGCGGTGGTGACGTCACCACGGGGTTTGTGCCAGGCCAGGTGCACGTTGAGGCCACGTAACATGTCGAAGGCTCGCACGTAGGAGGTCACGGGACTGACCCAAGTGCTGTGGGTTTCCTGGCTGAGATGACCGACAGATGCACCACTTGCGCACAAGTGGCCTATTACTGGTTCACAGCAAGGCCCTAAGGCAGACCTGGGTTTACGGACCCTCTGCACAGCAGGCGATAAGTTCTCGCGGTGTCACTTTGAACCGCGTAGTTGGCCCACGATACTTAACAGCCCAAGTGTTGTATGAGGAAGAACAAATGCACTAGGTTACCAGGGTTACGTCTTCTCTCTCTCTCTCTCTCTTCTAGGTACCATATCCTACAGGACGTTGGTGACAATGGTCTTCCGCAAATCTCTGCTCTTTGAACTTTCAAGAATGTCCATTATTGACGTGTTCATCCATCTCGAGAGACTCTTGATACAAGTCAATCTCTGTCTTCCACGATCTGTCTTTCCTTCAAAACGGCCAGTTAAGTCTGCACCAAACTGATTTAAAAATGGGATTAGTATTTCCATACTTCTCATTTCCACGCGGTGTATGGAAATTATGAATTTTGTATGATTGCTTTATGGATTATTGTGGGGAGATGTGGGCAGAGGGGGTATGGTATATCCCGAAAGAGCAGCTCTTATTTTTAAGATTCTCATACATCGAGCTGTGAAAACCTGTCTATATAGATTGGTTACCTCTATTGGAGAAAATACAAACATCAAAACTTCAGACGCCTGATGATGCCTCCAACGTGGCAGGAGAGAGGAGCAATGTTTTAGTGACTATCCTGAAATAGCAGCTTTCAACCAATACAGCAATTCGCGTTTTGGTTTACTCCCAGAATAAAAAAACACTTGTTGAATAATTGGCCGATAAGATCGTAGTATATATTGAACACAGTGTCTGGTGGGTGGCACTGCCTGACCACGTAGATGCTTTCACCTTACCTCTCTGCAGTTTTCTGCAGTGCCTTGGTACCTCTGGATGAAAGGTGCTACTATATCGCTTTGTGACCCTCGGGTGAAATGCGCTCCAGAAGTGCAATTATTATTATTATTATTAAATGAATGTAATGAATTATTATTCATTATGACCATTCGCATAGACGCTTATTATTACAACGGCAGAGAATAGCCCGTGAGCTTGCAAGCTCTGGATGTGGGATTCCTGCGACACAACAAGCGTTCACGCGAGCCAACGCGCGTGTTGCAGGGCACAGTTGTGTTTCCTCAACCAGCAGTGGCCAGCGAGGAAGACTGTGAATGTAATCATGTCGCTTGTCATGGCTCAATGCTTTGGCACTCGCTCTCGGGCTACAGCGCGGCAAAGTGTGGATCACTGCCGCCCCGCAGCAGGAAGGACGCGGGTTCGACTTCTGGCTCGGGTACCTTCGTGTGGAGTTTGCTTGTTCTCCCCCGTGCCCGCATGAGCTTTCGCTGGGCACTCTGCTTGCTTCCCACACTCCAAAGACACGCTTCCTAGGGTGATTGCCCTGACTCAGTTGCCTCCAGTGCCATCAGACGTTGCCAATTGATCACCCTTCTCCGCCAGACAACTGTTAAAAAGAGCCGCATAGCTCGACGGTCCTTCTCGCTCGACGGGGCGTTGCGACAGCTGCCGAGAGGCGGCGAAGGTCCCACGGGGCAGCCTCTGCCATGGCAGTGCTGTGAGCAATGCGCGAGGCGCAGACCTTTGACCCCCAGAGCGCCGTGGATGTACTGCATCTTAATGAGGTGTTTATCACGGCTACATGCTACCGCGTCGTAAACACCACAGATTGGTTTGCTGCGGAGCGAGCGAGCTGTGATGTCGTGATAGTGCAACTGGACACGGTGACGCATGCATTGGTGATAATTCCACAATCGCGCAATGAATCCCATTGAAATCAGAAACAAATTCTGACCAGCATTATCCGAATGGAAATTGCTTATTGACGTGTCTCAGTTTTTGTTTAATTTCCTTTGTCACCGTCTATATTTACAATCCGTAAGTCGGAGGAGGCAATCTGCAATTATCACTAAATTCTCCCTATTGACAACGTTGCTTCACCGCTCCTCAAATTCAAATTGCTCGTTTTTGCAAAAGCCCTTCAACCCACACACTCTCACCTCTCGGCAGCAAGCTGGTGCAGCGGTAACATCCGCGCCTCACAGACAGCCCTGCCCAAGGTGGTTCGAATCCCACCTTCGTCACCTTTTCGTGTGGCGCCCATTTCCTCTCCCCCTGTTTTGAGTGGGTTTGTTCCGGGTTCTCAGGTTTTCTCCCACAACAACAACAAAAAAATCCTCATTAATTGATTGGTATCATCGTATAGGAAGCGGGGCGGCACGGTGGCCCAGCGGGTAGCGCTGTCGCCTCACAGCAAGAAGGTCCCGTGTTAGAATCTCGGCTCGGGTGCCTTTCTGTGTGTAGTTTGCATGTTCCCTCCCCGTGTCCGCGTGGATTTTCGCCGAGCACTCCGTTTTCCTCCCACAGTCCAAAAAACATGCTGCTGCATAGGTTAATTCGCTTGCAGACTAAATTGTCCGCAGTGTCCGGGATGGACTGGCGTCCCATCGTGGGTATATCCCTGCCTTGCGCCCTGTGTGTGCCGGGATAGGCTCCGGCTCACCGCGACCCGGTACAGGACGAAGCGGTTTCTGACGATGAGATGAGATATAGGACGCGGTGCCTGGTGGGTTGGCACCGGCTAACCTTGTAGATTGACTTCCCCCCCCTCTGCAGATTGCCTCGCCCCTCCGATTCGTTCTCGTATCCAGTGAATAGAATCAAAACTGAACGTATATGTACCACGTGTTATACACATTGGGCAGTGCGGTAGCGCAGCGACTGGCGCTGCTGTCTCATAGCAAGAAGGGCCCGGGTTCGGCTCCCGGCTCGGGTGCCTTTCTGTGTGGAATTTGCGAGTCTCCTCTCTCTCTCTCTCTCTCCCTCTCCCTGTGCCTGCGTGGGTTTTCGCCGGGTACTCCGGTTTCTCCTCCACCGTCCAAAGGCACGCCACTGCCTAGGTTAATTTGCCTGCTGAGTAAATTTCCCCGTTAAGCGTGCCCTGCGATGTACTGGCGTCGCATCCAGGGTATATCCCCGCCCTGCCTGAATGGGCTCTACCCACTCGCGACCCTGCGCAGAATTAAGCGGCTGCTGAGACTGAACTGAACGTGTTATACATTTTATTATTATTATAATTATTTATCTTATGCCTCTGCCTTAACAGGCGCCCTCCAGATATACTCTTGTGTTCAATATATGTATTTTTCCGACTCTCTAACTTAAGCTCCCGCTGGTTCGATGGAAACAAGATGCGTGCAGGAGGTGGTGACTTGTGCTGGGAATGATAGCGAGAGACGAAAAAACAAACACTTTAATCACAGAAGGAATGCAAATCGGAGACATCGTGTTGACCTTTAAGAAAAGTTGTTGCACGCACGAGAGACTGACGAAGTGTCTTGGGCTTTAAAATTTGTTTTTTATATATAATGGAGCGAGTGGTTCTTGGGGGTAGCGTGATGGTGCAGTCTCACAGAAACCCTGCTTCGACGCCGGGCGAGGGTGCCTTCCTGTGTGGGAGTTTGCATGTTCTCCCCGCGTCCGCGTGGGTTTTCTTTAGGTACTCCGGTTTCCTACCACAGCCCGAAGATATGCTGCACGCGCTAATTGTCGTGACTAAATTGCCAACCGGTGCCCGGAGATTTTGTAACTCGCTTACCCCTTCCCGCTGGAGAACTGTTAATAGAGGCTG
This sequence comes from Mordacia mordax, assembly GCA_036362905.1. NCBI lineage: Eukaryota > Metazoa > Chordata > Hyperoartia > Petromyzontiformes > Petromyzontidae > Mordacia > Mordacia mordax. The sequence goes on along the minus strand of JAZEWT010000007.1, from coordinate 24,454,804 downwards.
AATACAAAACTCACTGACTGATGCAAATATGTATGTCCACACTGGGGGGTATCGGGTTAGAATCCTTCCTAAGCGGAAATTAATCTTATAAACAGCAAGGATTCTGTCATTCATGATTGACTTCCCAGGGCGGCGCGGTGGCCCAGTGGTTAGCGCTGTCGCCTCACAGCAAGAAAGTCCCGGGTTCGAATCTCTCGACTCGGGTGCCTTTCTGTGTGGAGTTTGCATGCTCTCCCCGTGTCCGCGTGGGTTTTCGCCGGGCACTCCGGTTTCCTCCCACAGTCCAAAAAGCATGCTGCTACATAGGTGAATTGGCTCGCAGGCTAAATTGCCCCGCAGTGCCCGGCGATGGACTGGCGTCCCATCGTCGGTATATCCTTGCCTTGCGCCCTGTGTCTGCCGGGATAGGCTTCGGCTTCACCGTGACCCTGTATAGGACTAAGCGGTTTCAGACAAGGAGATGAGAGATGAGACCTTCCGACTAAACGAAGCGGGCATTCGGACGGGAATTCGGTGACAGAATGTCTCTTCAGTAACCCGACCAAACAGTCCACCAGGGTCAACCTGCATAGGGGCCGCTAACACCGGCAACAGCAACATCAGGACACGAATCCGCCCTTCAATAATTTTCTTCACGACTTCCAGCAACTTCAGGGTTCACCGCATTAATGAATTCCTTATACTCTGAAAGGCAGGTCCCCAGCGCCAGACCACGTGCATTAGCACGAAGCAGGAGGCAGCGCAGAGAAATGCCAGTAGACGCTCCGATGGCACAACTTTCTGTGCTCATTAAACATTACTCGATTCGTAAATATTGCAAAGGATTTACTTTTGTGTTGAACTACAAAGAGGGAGAGAGAGAGAGAGAGACGGGCAAAGCGAGTGTGACGCGATCAGTGTGCGTGTGAGAGTGTGCGGTGGGGAGCGGTGGCTCAGCGGTCAGCGCGTTGGGATACAAACCCGGCGACCCGAGTTCGAATCCCGCTCACGGTCAACACCGATTTCCTGAACCGGTCCCGGGTCTCGGGCGGCGAGGTGGCCCAGTGGTTAGCGCTGACGCCTCACAGCAAGAAGGTCCCGGGTTCGAATCTCTCGGCTCGGGTGCCTTTCTGTGTGGAGTTTGCATGCTCTCCCCGTGTCCGCGTGGGTTTTCGCCGGGTACTCCGGTTTCCTCCCACAGTCCAAAAGCATGCTCCTGGATAGGTTGATTGGCTCGCAGACAAAAATTGTCCCGCAATGCCCGGCGATGGACTGGCGTCCCGTCGTCGGGTGTATTCCTGCCTTACGCCCTGTGTTTCCGGGATAGGCTCCAGCTCACCGTGACCCTATATAGGACTAAGCGGGTTCAGACAATGAGATGAGATGAGGTCCCGGGTCTCTCCGAGGTCGACTCAGCCTCAAATGAGTACTTGGGTGCGGTGTGAAAACATCGCCACGAGGGAGACACAGGCGGCCGAGCGTGGTGCTGGTCACCCATCCCCGTCGTGTGCCGTGTCGACCTTCATAGGCGCTCGCAAACGGCACTTGACATCACAGTCTGTTAACGCTGCATTTGTGTGAATGCGCGCACTCGAGCGGTGGTGCGAGTTCGAGCACTGTGGGACGAACCCGGCAACCCGAGTTCGATTCCCACGCACGGCCATCAACACCAGTGATGATGATCTCAATCAGCCGTGGGAATTCCGCAGGTTGATTTGGTCTCAAAAATCAGCACCTGGCGTCCAGTACAAGAGTAAGATCATCACAGCACTAGACCTAGGGTACGAAATCAATGTGAGCTTGACCATATCTGGATTCAAATTTACACTGGTGTAACCACCCACTGCATCATAACATCAACAGGCCCTCATCTCCTCGGCAGTGCTGACCGTGATCACGCAGCGCGGGCCAATGCGGTTCGCGTTCCTTCCGCGGAGACGCACGAAGGACAGAACGAGCTTTTGTCCTGAAGCCCCCTCTCGTGTCAGCACACGCTGGTATCGCCGTCACACGCAACAACAACAACAACAACAACGAAACAGTGCCGTGCCTCGCAAACAGCCTTCGCCGCCGCTGCTGTCAATACGGATAAAATATGGGGAGATTTGTCTCTGTGTGTACAGCTGGCCCGGCACACGCGCAGCGGCACAGGCGATGCGCTGCAGTTTTGGTGGCATCCGATGGCTGTGGCGCACGCGTGCGCGGGCATGTGAGTGTCCGCACACAAGTGTGTGGCCACTGCACGTAGCAGCAGCAGCAGCAGCAGCAAATTGCTCGCAGTGCTGGGCAGTCCTCGAAGGAACGATTTATTCTGCTGAGTGACAAGACGGCGGACCATGAATCTAAATTACACTAACGCTGCTTACCGTTAGTCTCCTTGGACCAGATGTGTAAACAAGGGAATTTAGTTATGAAACATCCAAGCCAATTATTCCTTTCTTTTTGTGAGCGTTCTTTTTTCGTATTGCATTTTAAAATAAGCAACATTCTAACGAGTGAGGCTTTAAACACAGTCTAAAGACTAAATTGCCTCGGGGATCTGAGATCTTGTAACTTTCTTACACCGTCCTGCTGGACAACCGTTACAGACAGCTACATATCACAACTGACTGAATTAGATAGATGGAAATTTATTTTTTTACGGCAGAAAGTATCCATTCAGCTTGCAAGCTTTGATGTTGACACTAAGTGCCAAATCATCAGAGTTTTCAGGCATCAAAAACATGTATGGGTCATGACATCTACAAAATAATACTCAAGCAGCATCTTTTCGGATTTTAATTAACGTCAGTGGAACTGTCAGGGGTGGGGTGGAGGGGGGTAGCTGAGCAGAGTCTGTTTGGTCCAGAAGAGTACACGTGGTGTGTTGAGTTAGCTGAGTCAGGTAGTCCGCTTTCTCCACCAGCGTACGCTTGTGTTATTCGGGCAATTCGCTTCCCTCGGCATTTGCAGAGCAAATCGTGTTGAGCCGTAGAGCTGTTCAAAAGCACATATTGTGAATCTGTATATCACGTAACATCAGCTTGTGGCTAATGTTTTTTTAAATCAAGATAACAGCCATTGCGGTGCTTATGTATTATTTGTAGACCATAAAACTGGCTCATCTTCTTTTGTTTTCTGTTCTACTTGACTTAAAAAAAGGGATTGTGCAGAATCTAGATTTGGCATTACGTACAATAAGACGAGTGATGTGCTTATATTGTCATATCAGACAGTAATTCGGCTGCTGTATTGGCGGTGGTGCACACGCACTTGTCACTTATCAATCACTTTCCCCAAACTGACTTCGCGCATCATTCAAACAGCATAGAAAAAGTGAACCTATTCACCGATGCACACGCGCAACGCTCAGATTGACTCCGTGCGTCCGTTCGCGAGAATTGTGGGCGCTGCAAGTTGTGTTAATCATTACTCACATCACAACCACGCTCAACACACTTCATCAATACCACTGCGACCCTACAGGAAAAAATGTCTGTGTAATTGGTGAGGTTTTTCAGGCGATGATCCTTCTTCAGAGCGCACGGCACATTGCCCGAAACATAATCTATTATATATATACACGTCACTTTGAAGCATTGTTAATTATTATTTTTATTTTACTCTTATTGAGAAATGCCACTCTGGGCCAATGGTGATTTTTAATCAGTGTGCTTCGACGAGTGGGCTCTGTGAATGTATCCCTGGCACACGATGCCCTGCCGACAAACACCTGCTTGAACAACGAGCCAGAGATCTGACTCACGGACCGATGACTGCCCAAAGCCACTCTGTTAACGCGAGCCTGCCAAACACGAGTACTTGGGAATCGCCCAGTGGTCATGCAGGTTTTCCTTTTCTTCCAATAAAAGAAACCACGAAATGCATTTAAACAACATTAACATATGCACAGTCAACTTGTTTCAATAAGCGCCGCTGCTGTATTTGCATATAAATGGGTGGTGAAATTTGCATGCAAATTAATGCAAATTGGACGTATGTGAAATGGATAGATGTCTGGCCATGGGGAAATTGGTGCGTGCTCCACATGTGGTGGTCTCTGAGGACTGGAGTTGGGGATAGAATCCTTCATTGCTGAGTTCTCCTTGAGTGTTGGCTTCCTAATGATATAGATTAAAAATAAATCTGAATCTATTTCAACTGTGTCCCACGGAACGCCTACGTGACGCCTCAAGAAATCGCGTCGGTCATAAACAGCTGTGGTGGAAAGTTTACGTCCGACACGGGTGGTGCCTTGTTTCAATTCACATCGCTCGTCGGCGCATGAGTCTTTGCATCGCGCATCAGCTGCTCGCCGTCCAGTTGGCCTCTGCTCCACGGTGTCGCTCATGGGCTATGACTGGGCTGCTTGTGTTTTGCGATCCGCCGTTGTTGCCCCCCCTCGGGAAAACGAAGCAAAAGATTCGTGGCCTGAAGACTGAGAAGCCACATTGCTTCCGACACCACTCGGCTTCACATCTCCCTCGATTGTCTCTGCCGTCCCTTTTATCCGGAGCCGCTCACACGTTTGACATCGTTTGTTTACCTTCCGAGGTCACATCACCGTGTAATGTGACTCAAGGTGCGAGACCTTCAATGCGGAATGTTTTAATCAAAAAATATTTAAAATCGGGGCGGCGCGGTGGCCTAGTGGTTAGCGCTGTCACCTCACAGCAAGAAGGTCCCGGGTTCGAATCTCTCGGCTCGGGTGCCTTTCTGTGTGGAGTTTGCATG
>JAZEWT010000007.1:24426685-24440384 GCA_036362905.1 Mordacia mordax | reverse complement strand
CGAGCCAATCAACCTATCCAGGAGCATGCTTTTTGGACTGTGGGAAGAAACCGGAGTACCCGGCGAAAACCCACGCGGACACGGGGAGAGCATGCAAACTCCCACACAGAAAGGCACCCGAGCCGAGCGATTCTAACCCGGGACCTTCTTGCTGTGAGGCGTCAGCGCTAACCACTGGGCCACCGCGCCGCCCTAAATGCAATTATTATTATTATTATTGCCTTCAAAGGGTCCTATCATATATTTCACCTTTTTAAGCCACAGAATGATGAATGTCTGGATTTGTACTTGGTCAATTGTGCTTGTGCGCCATTGCCAATGCAGTGGCAGCAGAATGCATTAACCTGTTGAATTCTCGCTATGGGTACTATTTAGCCAGTATACATATATAAGATTACAACAGGTTTAACCGTATCTGGCGATTATGCAGGTGTTAAGATCTTAACACCATATTTTCTTCCTTAGCCACACCTGCATAATCGCCAGATACGGTAACACCTGTTGTAATCTTATATATGTATAGCGGCAAAAAGTACTCATAGCGTTAACAGCTTCACCTAAGCTATAAAGCATTGAGGCCGCATTGTCCTGAGCTGACTGCCTTTTGGCAACGGCTGACACCGGCAAATAGGCTCAAAAGGAAGCCACTGCCAGGTGAAGGTCGGTCAGTTGAAGGTCAATGCATAGGTTATCAAAGCTACCTGTTTGCATACTTTGCCACTAGTATGTGTGGCTTTTGCAAACTGGACGCATTGTAAAATGTGTCTATTTTGGTGTTTGGGATCTTAACACCCGCATAATCGCCAGATACGGTGAAACCTGTTATAATCTGTTGAATTCTGTAGGTGACAGTCGTGCCTCTCGTGCCTTAATAGAAACACGCTGGCGGAGCCATACATCCGTGTCAATTTCCTCCCAACCGAACAGTCTTATCACTGGGTGGATTCGTTGGATAAGGAAGAAAATATTGCCGCCCTTCACCACATCTCACAACTCCAAGGGGCAGAGAGCAAAACCCCAGTCAAATAATTTGCCGTGGGCAGTTATACCCATATAATGTTTAAGGGTCTGTTAACCCTTTAGTCTGCGCTGCCCCAGAGACAGAGTGTTCAATTACGTTCACGCGACTATCAGATGACACCGAATTTATGTGGACTCCAGGAGAAGAGTGAAGCCGCAACCGTCACCGCTTGCATCACACACTGGAGGCACCATCGGGATCATGCATGGTTAAGCTTCGAAAATTATCACCATCACTTACGCGAGAGCAAGCCAGTGTTTTCCTGGCTCAGGTGGTACCGAGTTTTATTCTGGTCCATGGACTTTTGAGCAGAAAGGTGGAATCGTAACACACTGCAGGGGTGGAATATTTTTTTAAAAAAGTGATGAATCTTAATGCTGATCCCCAAGAAAAATTGTACAAATACATGAAGGCGTCAAACCATTTGTCACATGAATAGGAGGATTTCCCAGATGAACACTACTATCCTGTGTCGAATAAAATAAGGCAAAGCCTCCTGTACCACATGAAATAGATATAGACCTTCTCAAAGTCAACTGCTATGTATAACTTTTTATTTCAAATTTTGTTTTACAGTGCAAGGGAGCTTTTACATTGTCCTATACATGAGAGAAAAGCCTCTGCTGACGTGACCCACATACCCTACAATACCTTAAGCCTGCTGAGGCTACATTTTCTTGGCTAGTTTATGGAAATTCATTATACGGTCAAAGCTACGGGGATTCAACAAAGGGGGCTGCACGGTGGTGTCTCCCTCCTGCCGCACAGAAAGAAGCACCCAGGTTCAACTCCCGGCTCGGGTGCCTTTCTGTGTGGAGTTTGCACGTTCGACCCGTGTCCGCGTGCGTTTCCACTGGGTACTTCGGTTTCCTTCCACACTCCAAAGACATGCTGCATAGGTTAATTTGGAGGTGGCAACTTGCTTACCCCTCCCTGCTGGACGAGTGATTAAAAAGCGCTACACAGCTCAACGGTACCTTCCAGCTTCAATAGAAACTGATCAAGTTATTTAAACTGGTCGAGTATCAGTCCTGCTAAACAATTATGAACCGATACTCTGTAGTTTGAATCTATATTTAGTTTCACTCAAAACTCTATCGATTTCCCTTTTGTCCTTAAAAGCCACCCGCGATGCAATTACGCCTCATTGATTTAGAAGCAGCTTGCTCCCATTGGTAGGTGCCGTATTTTTCTCAGATTCGGCACTTTAAGGGTTAATTCATCTTTTGATAACATACCAAAGCGTTCATTTTTTGTTCTGCATACACACGTGATGGGCGGCGCGGTGGCCCAGTGGTTAGCGCTGACGCCTCACAGCAAGAAGGTCCCGGGTTCGAATCTCTCGGCTCGGGTGCCTTTCTGTGTGGAGTTTGCATGCTCTCCCCGTGTCCGCGTGGGTTTTCGCCGGGTACTCCGGTTTCCTCCCACAGTCCAAAAGCATGCTCCTGGATAGGTTGATTGGCTCGCAGACTAAAAATTGTCCCGCAATGCCCAGCGATGGACTGGCGTCCCGTCGTCGGGTGCATTCCTGCCTTACGCCCTGTGTTTCCGGGATAGGCTCCGGCTCACCGTGACCCTATCTAGGATTAAGCGGTTTCAGATAATGAGATGAGACCCACGTGATCACAATTCTTCTGTTTTAGATCCCAGGAATGCCAGCCTCGGCACTCCCTTTCACCGATGGGTTGACCACGTTCCGTTCCTCTGGTTTGAAATGATAAGCCGGTTGCGCGTCAGAGCCGGCCTGTGGAAGCCACTTTTCATCTCCCGAAATTCCTGTCTTCGTGCTGTCTCAACACGCGTACACTCACTGTTTAAAATGCCGCGCGGTTTGTCCGCCGCTTAGAAGATACTGCACGATCACTGACACTCACAGCATCTCCACACTCTGTTGCATTCTGTGCGAATAACAGCCCCCTCTCCTTATTTAGCCAGCAAAGGCCTGCTGATACGACCAAATTAAGCAATTTTGGCAGGTACATTTTTGGCATTATCAGAAGTGGGCATCACCCGAACCCCAGCGATGACCACAACACGGGAGGTAAAAACGTCGCGAAAGACAGATGGCAAACGCTCGACACGGCTGTAACGAAGCACCGGCTCTTGAAGAGCAATTCCAATAACGGATCGAGCCGTGTAAAACCGACATCCCAGCGTCACGACCATCTAATAATCATCTCATCTCTCATCTCATTGTCTGAAACCGCTTAGTCCTATACAGGGTCACGGTGAAGCCGGAGCCTATCCCGGCAGACACAGGGCGCAAGGCAAGGATATACCGACGATGGGACGCCAGTCCATCGCCGGGCACTGCGGGGCAATTTAGCCTGCGAGCCTAATTAACCTATGCAGCAGCATGCTTTTTGGACTGTGGGAGGAAACCGGAGTGCCCGGCGAAAACCCACGCGGACTCGGGGAGAGAACTCGCAAACTCCACACAGAAAGGCACCCGAGCCGAGAGATTCGAACCCGGGACCTTCTTCCTGTGAGGCGACAGCGCTAACCACCAGGCCACCGTGCCGCCCTCTAATAATCATAATAATCGCATTCATAGAGCGCTTTTCACCCGAGGGTCACAAAGCTTGACCGCAGGGCGAGGCGAGATGCGGCATCGCTCCAGGCTAAGCCAGGTCTGGCCGGCGCTCTCGCAAGCATGAGGCCCTCGTGGTTCAAGAACCATTCGCAGAAACATCTGTGCTGCGACTCCGCTCCACGTTCAAGTTGCGCTTGCTTTTTTTTTACATACATCCCCGAGGATTTTTATAATAACATCATAATATTTGCACTTGTACAGCGTTTTTCACACGAAGGTCACAAAGCGTTCGGAACATAGCCAAGAAATAAAATAAAATATTGAAATATTTAGGTTTTTTTTTTTACGTGAAATGTAGAGTGCAATGATTCACACCGTCCAGGAATTTTATAAACTATAAAAATTGCGGCGGCTGATGATTCAAGATTCATTTTTAGATTTGTTTTCCTGGCGTTTCTCATTTGTCTGTCTCGCATGTAAACATTTGTTCACCCAATTAGCCAACACACTACAGCAGTCGATTGTTTTAAAACCGCTCGCATGAAAGACACCGTTTCGTAATGATGTAGGTTTTCACGGCTCGACGTGTAATGATTGCTTCGAAGATCTGCTCTCTCGGGACATCCGCGTCGATCGCTCCCTCTCTCCCTCCGTCGCGACGTTTCGCCTCATACGTAAGAGGCATCGTCAGCGCACGACACACGCACGCACACACACACACACCTGTTTACAGCCGCGCGTAGCCAGTGGGCACCATTCCACATTCCTGTAGCGACGGACGAGTCTTCAGACAGGACAAACATGATTCATCTCGTTCTCCACAGGGATGACGATTGCTTCGATGTAATGATGTTGGTTTTTACAGCTCGATGCATGATGGATAACTCGTCAATCGTGAGTCAAATTCACCTAGGCAGCGGCCAGTCTTCGGACGGTGGGAGGAAATCGGAGTACCCAGAGAAAACCCACGCGGGCCACGAGGAGAATACGCAAACATCACACGGAAAGTTGTCCGAGTCGGGAATCGAACCTGGGTTTTTTTCTTGCTTGAAGGCAACAGCGCTACCCACTGTGCCGCCGTGCCGCCCATTGCGGAGGAGAGATCAAAGCGTAGAGAGCAAGGCAAGGGACATTTTCATTGCTCGTTGCCTCATGCAAGCGCAGCAGTGTGCGGGGGTGAGGCATTGCAGCCGATTTGGGCGAAAGCGTGGAATTCAACCCTAATCCTCCCGATCTCTCGAGCCTCTCTGTGTGGTATGAAAAAGGGCCATTGCCTTAAACGTCACCTATGATATACTCTCCTTTAAAGGCCACAGTGTCATTGACAAATGTGCTTGCATGATAAAGGGTTTTTTGTATTTTTTGGAGTGGGGTTCATACCTGACCCCTGCCGCCACTGAGGCCACTCCATTTATCATCATTATTATCAGTCCTCACTTAATCCTCTGCAGGGCAGCGATGAATCAGAGCCTATCCCGCCATGCAGAGGGCCTACGACAGGACGATACCCATGATCTGACGCCAGTCCATTGCAGGACACCGGGGAAAATGTAATCAGGCCTAGAAAGCGGTATGTCTGTGGACTGTGGGAGGAAACCGGAGAACCCTTGCAAATTCGACACAGAAAGACAACCGAGTTGAGAATTGAACCCAGGAACTTCTTCCAGTGAAGCGGCAGCGCTTTCCACTACGCCGTAAAAATTTCACTGCATTGCTAAGAAAATAAATAACAACCTATTGTTAGCTTCAATGAATCATAACAATTTATGGAGTCACTGCAGGAGGTATTTGTTATAGCGTTAAACAAATTTTGTACCGTGCACATCAGACAATTCTGTTTTGGTTTTTGAAATCGTAATTTCAAAGCATTTTTCCAAGAAAAGTGCTTTTTGAAACTCGGTTTTAAAGACTTGCAAAAAGTGCGTATTGCATTGGCAATAGTACCGCTCAGTCGTAAGCAAACATTTTTTCTGAAATTATAGTTTGCAATTTAAATCATGCTAAAGAAAACCATGCATTTGCAATTTATAGCCTGAAAACTGTTAACACCAACACATCAACGCATCATCTATTACGCTATGGCCTTAAAGGGAAAAATTTATATAATAGGTGACGTTTCATAGAATTCTTGCTCACAGCGCGTTGCTTTATATTGATGAATGTGTTTCCCTTGCTTCATTAATTGTGCACTATTGCCAATGTGGCATTCCTAGATAATTGATTTAAAATCTGCCATAATAACAATCATTGCATTTATAGAGCCCTTTTCACCCGAGGGTCACAAAGCGCTGCACAGAGCTGCGGAGAGAACGGCGTGTGGACAACAACAACATATCCGAAAATCAGCAACAATAACGTTTGTTTGGGTTTTTTTTTTTACAAATCCAAGCTGTGAAGAAAACGGTATGTCAACAACAACATCAGGACTGTTCAACTGAAAATCAAATTCGTAGCAGTAAATTATTGGACATAAAGTAAGCCGACAAAAAATAATAATTCCATGGTCCACTTATAACTGATTGCTGTGACACAGTTTAGGTTGGAAGTAAGGGCTCCCATTCGCGTGAATCCAGCCGTTCAATTATTGCTCAAATGACAATGCTATGGGTTCTTTTTTGCCAGTATACATATATAAGATTACAACAGGTTTTACCGTATCTGGCGATTATGCAGGAGGCGGTTATGCAGGTGTTAAGATCTTAACACCTGCACAATCGCCAGATGCGGTAAAACCTGTTGTAATCTTACAAATGACAATGATTTACATTTCTAAAGCACATTCAGATCCTTGCCTTGCGCCCTGTGTCTGCCGGGATAGGCTCCGGCTCACCGTGACCCTGTATAGGACTAAGCGGTTTCAGACAATGAGATGAGATGCCCTTTCAGCTCGAGTGTTGCACGGCGCTGCCTGATGCTCAGAGTTGAAAATAAAGGGATTGACTCGGCCGTCTGTCGGGCAGTGTTCACCACCTCTCTGATAAGTTCACGTGGCTTGGTTAAGAATAAACAACGCTCGCGCTGTGGATAAATTGACTCGGAGCTCATCTTCATCCAGTTGTCCTCACGGTGGGCAACGCGAAACTTTCACCGCTGGCGCTGGAACGCCGAGAGAATAACCTTGTGCTCAAGTGTCGATTTGAAACCTGTCACCAATTTGAAAAGTTTCCATGCACGGCACGCTCAATTGTAAGTCACTGTGGCATTCGTATCTCACGCTAAAGTTTCCTGTCCAGACTTCACAAACGGGAATAGTTCCGGCTGAAATGCTTTCAAATATGCATACAATTGCGGTGTGAAGCATTGCTTAACATTAATTATACATAAAACATCGTGTATCTCTTTTAATGACGACCGATTTAATTACATGTAACGGACAATTACCTGGGTGGCACGGTGGCCCAGAGGGTAGCGCTGTCGCCTCACAATAAGAAGGTCCTGGGTTCGAATCTCGGCTCGGGTGCCTTTCTGTGTGGCGTTTGCATGTTCTCCCTGTGACCGCGTGGGTTTTTGCCGAGTACTCCAGTTTCCTCCCACAGTCCAAAAAACATGCCGCTGCGTAGGTTAATTGTCTTGCAGACTAAATTGCCCGCAATTCCCTGTGATGGACTGGCGTCCCATCGTGGGCATATCCCTGCCTTGAACCCTGTGTCTGCCGGGATAGGCTCCGGCTTCTGGTCAGGACTCAGCGGTTCTGATAATGAGATGCGATGAGGACAATTGCCTGTGTGCAGTGCGGATGAAACCTGCATGCAGGTTTCCTGCCACGAGGTGGGTCACAAACATCGACTGACAATGAATTTGTAACAAAAGGTAACGAGTACCCAACGCATGGTGGAGACAATGTTGAAATCACATCGGTCGGGGAAGACATGCAAATCAAAGACATGTGGTTGACTTAAGAACGCAACTGAGCTTGGGCAGGAAACCTTGTCAGAAAGGACGATGGTTGATGAATGAGACCGGTAACAGAATGACAGCCAGAGGAAGGAAACATACGCCCATGACAATGACCTCTGGGGATATGGAGCGATGAGATCAGCCTCACGCGGAGAGGCAGCTGACGCGAGGGGGGGTGACGATGTGCACAGACCCTCGGTGAATAGGACATGGCCGATGATGACATGATGATGTCATCACATCATGGTCAGGTGGCTAGATTGGTGACGTAGTGATGATGATGATGATGACGAGCTCAGATGGCCGAGCCAGCCCTGTTGTTGAGTTCAAACCCCGGGTGCACGCAGCTGAGATTTCAACTCTGCCCTAAAATGGGGGCATTGCTTCAAACGTCATCTCGTGGAAACATCATTCGTTGCCAAGGCCACAGCGTCATTGGTGAATTTATCGACTGTCCTGTGTGTTCATGTGCACTGCCGGCAACGCAGCATCACCAACATTCACTTGAGATTCAAAGAAATGAGAATTGCTTTTCAAAGCGGCTCTTTCGAGATAGCCACGTTGATCGCTTCCCCTCTTCCCTGCGCGACACGCCAGAAAAACCCAGCGGGCATGCATGTCAAGCGATGGCCATCCAACAAGCGGACAGAGAGACTCGATTTGCTGGTTGTAACGTGGAGAGCGTGTTACGGGAAAAATGGTGAGCAGACAAAGCTGGCGGTTGGGTTATTTTAATATGACATATGAGCATATTGGGGCGGCGCGGTGGCGCAGTGGTTAGCGCTGACGCCTCACAGCAAGAAGGTCCCGGGTTCGAGTCTCTCGGCTCCGGTGCCTTTCTGTGTGGAGTTTGCATGCTCTCCCCGTGTCCGCGTGGGTTTTCGCCGGGTACTCCGGTTTCCTCCCACAGTCCAAAAGCATGCTCCTGGATAGGTTGATTGGCTCGCAGACTAAAATTGTCCCGCAATGCCCGGTGATCGACCGGCGTCCCGTCGTCGGGTGTATTCCTGCCTTACGCCCTATGTTTCCGGGATAGGCTCCGGCTTCACCGTGACCCTATATAGGATTAAGCGGTTTCAGATAATGAGATATGAGCATATTTCCAAAGGTACGTTATGTGTAGCAAACAAACGTATGCTGGAGACTCAGAACTTGAAGATTCCTCCAAGGCGGGAGGGGTGAGACGTCGCGATGAAGAGAGGAGGGACGCTCACCACGGCTTGAGAGCAATTGTCTCATCTCATCTCATTGTCAGAAACCGCTTAGTCCTGTACAGGGTGAGCCGGGGCCTATCCCGGCAGACACAGGGCGCAAGGCAGAGATACACCCACGATGGGACGCCAGTCCATCACCGGGCATTGAGGGTAATTTAGTCTGCAAGCCAATTAACCTATGCAGCAGCATGTTTTTTGGACTGTGGGAGGAAAACGGAGTGCCCGGCGAAAACCCACGCGGACACGGGGAGAGAGAACATGCAAACTCCACACAGAAAGGCACCCGAGCCGAGATTCGAACCCGGGACCTTCTTGCTGTTAAGCGACAGCGCTACCCACTGGGCTACCGTGCCGGCTGAGAGCAATTGTCACGGTCCAAATTGAAGAAATACGTCGCAAATTACGCAGTTGAAATCTATGTAGCGATCATCACTCATCCAATTTTTAAAACGTGTCAGGATTTTCCTGCCAAAATATTGGCGAGATTCAGTGAGGCTCTCACGAGTAAATGTGAAATTATAACACCAATAAACTTTATTGTGGAAAGCAAAACCACATTGCAAGCAGTCGGAGCCGTTGTTAGTTGAAAGCGCTGTTAGCAAGGTAAGATCATGTTACTACAGCAGTCAATCTGAAAAACAGCCTAGTGTTGTGAGCTCACAAAGTTTGTAGAGGCCAAGGGAGGAAAAAACGATAAAAATATTTTAACATTTCAGTTTTATTTTCACACAGCCGAACATTTACCGCTCTACACTGCCAAGAAAGTATGGTGGTTCTGTGATGCCCTCCACGCTCGCTGTTCGGCAAGTTTGTGCCCATCGTAGTTGTCTCGGAAAATTGACTACAATTGCTTCTCTCTCTCTCTCTATGCCTTGATGCTGATAAAAAAAAACCCAAGCGGGATATAATTGGCGATAAAATCCAATATCTGCGCATGACATTAACTCACACGTATACATTCGGCTCGTGGCACATGCATATTGCATGCGCGGCCAGCCTAATTGTGTGGCGTTCGGTAGTGCACCGAGGGAACGCCTGTCCAGCCGCGCGGAGGCATTTCGGTGATTGAGGAGGGCTATTCGTGACAACCAGCGGCACCCGTGCCATTCCGCACCGAGTCATTTTTGGCTCGGAAAGTTACATTCTCAAAATCAATGTCTTTTACGAGCCAATACATAAAGGGAAATATGAAAGAAAAGGCGATATCTTTGAGCTATATGCTACACGGAGTGGTCATAATCTCGCAGGAAGGGCCTGTACTTTACCTTCAGTTCATAAGGAGAGGACATTTTCTGCTCGGGGGTGCTAAGCAGCGCTGTTCCATGAGAAGTGGCCATGCAGCACAAATATGTGGCCGTAATTTTAGAAGAGCACTTATATCATAGGAGAATCTGTGCAAGATCAATCAATGTGTCTTTGATTTCGCCAGAACCCATTAAAATTCATTACGATACTATTGCTGCATATGTTTTGCAGTTTTGTGGATCACTTGTACAATTTGGAATTGTGGTTTTGCGCGGTGGCACCCGACGAATATTAATCAGATTGAACGACCAATGTTCCAATATAGGTTGTCACGGCTCAACGCATGATGTTGCGTAACGCTTGAGGAAGTCTCTAACGCGGGAGGCGAAACGTCGCAAAAGGAGAGATGCAGAGCACTCGACACGGATGAGCGGGAAGAGCAGCTTTTGAAAGCAATATTATGATCATTAACAATAATACAATTGATAGCGTGCTCGAGTTGCCCGGTTGGTAGGGACTCTCGACCGGTCCAGTTTTCTTTCACGTTTCTCATCTCGTGGCCAAAAACAGACCTCTCCCCACGAGGCGTCGCCCGCCTCCTCGGCCCACTCTGCCGAGGATCGAACGCGGCACCCGGAAACGTGGCGTCCGCTCACGGGTGTCTCACCGAGCGCCGTCCACCTCCGCCGTGTGCCCGGGAGACTGGATCGTGCAACGCCCGAAGAGTGGCACCACTTGAGGACACGGGCCAAAAATGAAAATGAAAACTCACCGCCACATTTATAACCACCGAGACCCATAGCCTCGCTGACCTGACCATGGCCGTTTGGTAACTTGGGCGATTTATTGCTTGAGTGGTTTGTTAAAAGAAAAAAAAAACATTCTGCACTCTGGCATGAACTGCAACAGCGAGCACTTGTGCGCGATGGTGTTGGATATTTACAGTGAAGGGGTTGTTAGGTGAGGGCGGCGCAGTGGCCCAGTGGTTAGCGTTGTCGCCTCACAGCAAGAAGGTCCCGGGTTTGAATCTCTCGGCTCGGGTGCCTTTCTGTGTGGAGTTTGCATGCTCTCTCCCCGTGTCCGCGTGGGTTTTCGCCGGGCACTCCGGTTTCCTCCCACAGTCCAAAAAGCATGCTGCTGCATAGGTTGATTGGCTCGCAGGCTAAATTGCCCCGCAGTGCCCGGCGATGGACTGGCGTCCCATCGTCGGTATATCCTTGCCTTGCGCCCTGTGTCTGCCGGGATAGGCTCCAGCTTCACCGTGACCCTGTATAGGACTAAGCGGTTTCAGACAATGAGATGAGATGAGATGTTGAGAGCTCAACCTTTGAATGCTTTCGAGTCTGTGATTCGAGCTCACGACGTTGCTGAAACCTCAGATTTTGTGCGGTATCCCACACCAATTTCCAAGTCAGTCCAATCTGCCAACTCTAGTTACCTTGGTTTTTACCTCACAGGCCAACGTACGCAGTAAAGTCACCCAATATGTCATTCTTGCCGTGAACGCCCACCTTCTGTGGTGCTCTGTTTTGAAATCAAAAATTACATTACTCGCGATTAATGTATGAGCAATTTTCTCTTAAAAAACATGATCCACTCCTTTGCAGATGACAGCCCGCGTCACGCATCACATTTAAATCACACAGCTGCAGGGAACAGACTTCTCGCTGCTGAAGATGTAAATACTCTACCATCAATCATCGCTGACCGGAACACAATTCCTGATCGTGGCGGTGTCAAAAAAAAAAACCTCTCCACGTTCGATGTTATGCTTATCTGGAGTAGGACTATTAATCTTTCTGGCATGACAATGTCATCTGACCTGTCACTGAATGGCTATTTCACTATACTTGCTAAAGAGACATTGAAAAATAGTGGCTTTTTTTCCTTCCATGCCAAAGGCAGCTAAGTCTGAATGATTATTATTGGAATACAAAGAGCAAATGCTGTCAATTTTTGGAATACCAATGTCGTATGTATGCTTGGAGGACCCCGTTCGGAATTACTGAGCTCGATAGAACGTAACGTAAAGCAGTCAGGGTGATTGGTGGGCCAGCATTAAGAGACTCACCCACGTCACTTGCTCACTGGAAGCCAGTTGCCTCCCTGTCTCTCTTCTACAGACGCTACCGTTTTGACTGTTAACGTCACTGCTTTATAATATCGCACCGAGTCGAGCAGACACCGATTGTTTCGTTTCACCCACTCCACTCCGCGTTCGCTCACCGCACTGCGGGTCACACCTGCTCACTCAGTTACTCACCCGCCCAAAAGACAAAGGCAAAGATCCCCCCGTATAGCCTCAACAGGCTGTGCGGTCAAGTGCACCTATGTTGGTCGACACGGCACACGAGGAGATGGGTGACCGAGTGGCAATGGTTACACACTGCACGAGGTGCTCATTTGAGGCTGAGTCGACCTAGGGGAGGCCCAGAACCGGTTCAGAAAATCTCTCATCTCATCTCATTGTCTGAAACCGCTTAGTCCTATACAGGGTCACGGTGAGCCGGAGCCTATCCCGGCAGACACAGGGCGCAAGGCAGGGATACACCCATGATGGGACGCCAGTCCATCGCCGGGCACTGCGGGCAATTTAGCCTGCGACCCAATTAACCTATGCAGCAGCATGCTTTTTGGACTGTGGGAGGAAACCGGAGTGCCCGGCGAAAACCCACGCGGACACGGGGAGAGAACATGCAAACTCCACACAGAAAGGCACCCGAGCCGAGAGATTCGAACCCGGGACCTTCTTGCTGTGAGGCGACAGCGCTAACCACTGGGCCACCGCGCCGCCCGGTTCAGAAAATCGTCACCGGTATTCGCCGTGAGCGGGGTTCGATCTCGGGTCGCGCCGGGTTCGTAGCAAAGCGCGCCAACCGCTGGGTCCACCGCTTAGCGTGCTCGCCCGGCCACTCACAAGCACACTCACCCACACCAGCCATGCACACCGCACTGCAGGCCACAGGGCGCTCATTTTCGTGTCGTTCCCAGCGCCACTCGCTCCGCCTTGGAGTTCGCTGCCATCGTCGCTTTCAACCAAATCCGCCGCCTGCGACGTCGGTCGACTCAACAAAGCGTTTGAATCGGCGTCGAATGCGCATCGCACGCTTCGACGAAGGACGTTGCGAGGGCAGGGAATGAAAGGGAGCAGGGGGAGCAGGGCGAGAGGGAGGCGAAAAATGGTGGTGAACTTGGAGGAGCCACGCGAAATGAAGACGAGGGCAGAGAACAGGGAAGGATGCGACACGCGGCAGCCATTAGTGCCACGTACCAACGAAGGACGTTTGCCCGGCGCCGTTTGTCACTGGACACTTGACATTTTTTTTTGTTGGCACTACGGCCTGTGCTCGGCAACCGTGGATTTACCGTCGCGGCTTTTTACGGCTCGACGCACGAGAATTGCTACCCAGAGCTGCGAAGTCTGATGATGTCTCCAAAGTATGAGGAGTACCGCGGTATCGCTTGAAGCAGCGATCCTTAAAGAGCCACTTGAACACGCAAGAGGACACCTGATCCCAAAGCGGAGCGAGGCGGTGGCGTCGGCCGGGTCACCGGTGGCTGCACCACACGCAAACGCGTGCTGTTGGTGTGCTGTCTCGAAACGCACGTCCGTCCCTGCGCCGGAGCACGTGGGGAAACGTGCAGCACTGCAACCGCAAGAGGCTGCACGTGATAATGGGTCACGGCTCTCAGAGGCAGTTCTGTCAGATCACCTTGCGCGGGCCACGTCCGCTGTAGAGCATTCTACAGATCTCATCTCATGATCTGAAACCGCTTAATCCTATATAG